>LZPO01116990.1:147815-178553 GCA_001675575.1 Neotoma lepida | reverse complement strand
AAAGAAAGAAAGAAAGAAGAAAAATAAAAGAAAGAAATCCACAGGGTCATCCTAAAAGCCATATAAATTTACAAGGGATTCAAAACATCCAAAACAAATTTGAAAAATACTAAAGTTGGAAGACCTTGAATTTATAAAGCAGTGCAATGCAACAGAACTGAGAGTCCCGAATAAATCCTTGTAGCAATCACCAGGGGATTCTGACAGTAGTGCCTGGATTGTAGGATGGAGAAAGAAGACTCCCTTTAATAAATGGTGCTTAGAAAATGGGTACCTTGTGCAAAAGGATGACCTGGCTTCTCACCTCATAACACATGCAATGGTGTCTTATTATTTCTTTTTGCTGTTATCAGATACCATGCATGACCAAGGCAACTTATAAAAGAAAGTGTTTAATTGGAGGGCCTATAGTTTTACAAGGTTAGAGCATCACGGTGGGGAGCATGGCGGCAGGATGGCAGGCATGGCACTGGAATGGTAGCTGAGAGTTCACATCTTGATCCACAAGCATGAGGCAGAGTGAAAGTTAACTGGTAATGGCATGGGCTTTTGAAACCTCCAAAGCCACCCCTGGTGACACACCTGCTCCAACAAAGCCACACCTCCTGATCCTTCCCATATAATTCCACCAACTGGGGACCAAGTATTCAAACATACGAGTTTACAGGGGACATTCTCATTCACACCATCACAGATAGACAGGGGACATTCTCATTCACACCATCACAGTTAGCTAAAATGGATCCAATACCTAAATTAAAGAGCCCAAACTAGAAAATCCTTAAAGGGAACAGAAGAATAAATCTCTGTGACACTGGGTTAGTGTGCTGGTTTCAACATGACACAGGGTAGAGCTACCCAGGAAGAAGGAACTTCAACTGAGTAATAGCCTCTCATCAGACTGGCCTGCAGGCATGGCGTGGAGAATTTTCTTGATTGTTAATTGATAGGCAGGTCCAGCTCACTATAGGCTGTCCCATCCTTGGGCAAGTGGGCCTGAGCTATACAAGAAAGGCAGGTGAAGAAGCCAGAGGGAACAAGCCAGTAAGCAGCACTCCTCCATAGCTTTCTGCTTCAGTTTCTGCGTCTGGGTTCCTGCCTTGAGTTCCTGCTCTGGCTTCCCTGGATCATGGACTCCAACCAAATAAACCCTTTCCTCCTCCAAGCTGCTTTTGATCATGCGTGGTGGTTATCACAGCAACAGGAAGCAAATTGTGACAGTTAGCCAGTTATATACAGATGATACCAAAGAACAAACAGGAGAAACAAGATAACTGGGCTGCATGACAAAGTTCTGTACATGAAAGGATTCCATCACTCAAGTGAACACAACCCACAGGATGAGAAAAGTATTTTTAAATCATCTAGGTGATAAAAGTTCCTACCACTTANTAATGCAAAAGCAAGGAACTCAGTTTTAAAAATAGTTAAAGGACTTGAACAAACATCTCCCCAAAGAATATACACAAATGAACAACAAGAACATGAAAAGATATTTAACTTCCTTAGTCATCAGGGAATTGCAAATCAAAACCGCAGATACGACTTCACGCCCACAAGGATGGTTATTAACATAAAGAAAAGTAAATAGCAAGTGCTAGGGAAGATGTGGGAAGGGCCTGCCTCCCTGATACTGGCGAATGCAAAACGGTGCAGAGTGAGACCCAGCAATTCCACACCTAGGTTTAAAACTGGGAGAAATGAAAACCCATGTCCACGCACACGAATGTTCCTGTGAGCCCAATTCAGAATGGCTAGATGGTGAAATAATCCATGCTTCCATCAGCCAATGACTGGCCAACAATGAATGGTACGCTGTCCAAAGGAATATTATTTGGTCAAGAAAGCAACGAAGTCTGATATATACCATGCCATAGACCAGCCTTGAAAATAATGCTGAATGAAAGAGCCCACATATTGTATGCCTTCATTTACAGGGAATGTCCAAATAGAAAAATTCAGAGAAGAGGAGTAAACTGGAGGTAGGGGGGTGGAGCAAAGGAAGGGATGGGAGCAGCTGCTGTGTGGTACAGCATTTGCCTCTGAGGGGTTGAGGTGTTCTGGAATTAAATGGGATGGCTGTGCAATAAACATGAATACACAGAAGTTACTGAACTTGAAAATGATTATGATGGTGGATTTTATCCCCATAAGACAAAGACTTACCAGTAACACTGCCGTTAAATAAAGGGTCGACATGTAAAAGAGGCTGTAAAATGCTGAGAGTCACTGACCTTGTTTCTCTGGGTTGCGGACCTGGGATGGTATATCCTGAATTTCCAAAGTCCATTCTCCTTCAGCTTTTTCTCCCCAGCAGTGGACGGTCATGAATTCCCAGTTTGTGAATCCCTCATTGGAAAAATCCAGCAATCTGCAACAGGAAATGCCACGTTAGAAAGTGAAGGCCCTGTCTGGGAGCCAGGCAGAGAGGGCAGCTCAAGGAGGACTCTGACCCACCGACCTGGGGGCAGGGGTCGGTTCTCTCCTATCATGTGGGTGCCAGGGAATCAAGTGCAGGTGGGCTTGTANGCAAGCGCCCTTATCCACTGACCCATCTGGCTGGCTCTGTTTTCAAAGCCTTACAGCTGAGGCCCACCTCAATTATCTCACAGGAGCTCCCTAACATTTGGTGAGGCAGGGCCACCTCAAGTGCCCAACAACAGACAGGGACTGCTCCGTGTGTTCCCCTGGGAGAGGCCTGGGGAGGAGGAAGAGAAGGCTTTCTGCATACACTCAGGTGGAGTTGCCCCCATTCTTTGGAGGTTTGATGAACCCCACTTTTCCTTCCAGACTAGGTCTTCCCTCAGCTGTCTCCACTAGCCCCTGGACCTTCAACCTCCATTTTTCATATTTAGTTCAAACAGAAACAGAGAAACTGTTAACACTAATTTCCTCTTCTTGCAATGCTGTGGGATTGAACCAAGACCCTATGCATTCGAGGCAAGCAGTCTACCACCGAGCCACATCCCCGGCCCTCTTAAATTAGGCATTTCTATTTGGGGATAAGAATTGCATGCACGACTGGACTCTTCCACTGTTCATCAGAAGTTCAAATATGACATTCTATTCTTTCTGGCTTGGGCGGGGGTGGGTAGGGGGCTCCTTGAACACTGGAAACAACATGATGCCATTCAAGGGAACATTCTTCCCAGGGGGAATAGTGCTAAGAGACTGCCAAGGTCAAGGTTGATGTTCACACAAAGCCAGGTAGAACCTGACACTGGGGCTATGACAAGGACAAATTGTCTTGTTGATGCTGAAGCCCTTAGGAATGCCAACTTTCAACGTAAAAAAACTGGCAAACTGAAATGGCTGCTGAGTCTGGTAAGACGTGAAGTAAGGTAGAGGGTAACGGATCCCCAAACCACAATCTTGATATCATGCACAGACTCTTGGCAAAACACCAAATTCCCAAGACTGCCAGGTAACCTCAGGGTGGTGCTTTCAAGGGCTTGCAGGCACTCCTAGCAACTGGGGAGTTCCAAACAAACCCACAGGACCTGCTNCGGTTGCAGGGAGCTCAAACACCTGGACTGATACACAAAGATGAGTGACAGGTCGGAGGGGAAGGGAAGCACAGCTGGCAGGCCTGTTGGGTGCTGGGAGGTTCTTACAGGTCAGAGGGCCGGGTTGGTTTCAGCAGGACATGAACAGTAAGTAGCCAAGCATTTTTATCCTTGTTATCGTATTTGATTCTTGTAACATTTTTAATGTTTATGGGTGAGTGGAATGGCATATCCAGATAAGAAATAAAGAGAGGTCAAGCACCTGGTTCCCAGAAGGAGCCTGAGTGGGCTGTGCAGAAGCTGGGGCATAAGTTTACCTCTCCAGGCTCCAAAGCACAAGCCCTGTATCCACTGTATCTCCCCTGCCCCCAGCCCCTGGCCACGAAGCCTTCCTGTGGCCTTGAATCTTTCAGGCAAGCTTTGCCTTGTGGAGGTCACCAACTCTGATGCTTCCAGATGTAAACACAGCTGGGAGTAGATGGAAGCCAGGCTCTAGCACAGAGCAGGCAGCACGGNGTGCCCTGAGGCAGACCTGCCNTCCACTAGGCTCTAGCCAGGCTGTGCTAGAAAAGTGGGTCAGAGAGGGCGAGCTTCCAAGTTTTCAGCAAATGCTAAAAATGTAGATCTTTAGACAAAAATTTTAAAATGTGGATGCAAAATGCCTTCANGCTTCAGCTTGCTGGCAGGCACCTTTAAACNGTGTGTGCNCCNGNTGCTCTCCCCCATGCAGAAGCTGATCAAGGCTGAGTGTGGCTGAACATGGCTGAGGTGGCCTCCAGGAGAGGAGATGCCTCCACATNGGCCTTCTGCTAGGAAGTGGGAGCTGGTAGGGACTCCCAGAACCCATCCACCTTAGTTGCTCTAGGGTTGACTCGAATGCACTGAGGACAAAGCTGATGCCAGGCCCATGGCCTGCTGCTTGCTGCCATNTGTGGGCTGCCGGTACTGGAAACCATGTAGAGGGNTGGAGGGCACAGAACAGNCCCCCTCTTCTTGGGACAGGGGTCCTGGCAACCTTTCATTGCTCTCTGACAGCTGTTAATGCAAGAGGAGTGGTCAGAGGGTTAAGAAAAATGGTGGATCTTGCTTGACTTGTGGGAGAGCATTTCCCATAAGCCTTGCTTCCCAATCTCCTAGCCCCCTCCCCCATTTTATCCCAGATAAAGGCTACAACAGACAGGGCACACGTAGCCACATGTGCTTCCTCAAGGGCTGAGGAACACATGCAAGTTCCAGAAATACTAGTTTGTCTGTGAAAAACCAACAAACCCCCTCTCCTTAGCTAGAAAGAGACTATACATGCCCTAGCTCTTCCTGAGTTCCCCCAAGTTCCTACAAATGCCTCTGCTCAATTTACCTGAAAGCTATTAAAGTCCATCCAAGGAGTTGCATTCATGTTATAACTGTACATAAGACACAACTGCACAGCACAGCCTTCCACAAACCCTGCAGGAAGCTAAGGAAGGTCCAGAGTCCCAGATGGGAGCTCAAGCCTTTTGTGGGGGCGTAGAGAGGTGGGGGTGGGGAGGCTGTGGAGAAGAGCCTGGGAACCTTCCCTGCACCTCAACAGCCACTCCTGGCCCTCAGGAGCAGCTCAGAACTGGGGATGCTCCCAGAGAAAAAACAAACCTTGGGGTACCGCATCTTAAGCACCTGAACAGGATGGTCATGACCTTTAATGCACTTCCAGGAGCAATGGGGACATAACATGAATTTTACCTCACCCNACCCCCAGGCAACAACAACTATCACTTCTTCCTGAAGCTTAAGATTTCACATGTCTGTTTCAAAGGCCCTGGCCTGCTCTTCAGAGTTGTGGGTCCTGCCTGTGTAGNCCTGGGGAGAACCCCCACTTCCCTGTGCAGGGTATCCAGAGTGGGTAGGGCCTTCATGAAGAGCAAATCCTAGAGAGAGTGGCTTTACCTCTTTGCCAGAAGTTGAGACTTGGTTCCCGAGGGAGAAATCAGGTGGATCTGGAGGTCTCCCCGGCGTGGGTGGGAGATGGAGATGCGAACTACGACATGCTCAAGGTAGACCACTCGCTGGTCTGAGTGGTCCGCGCAGGCATTGGTCAGGGCTGTGGTCCGAAGCACCTGCACTATTGGGATGCTCCTGGGGAGGANAAAACAAGCACAGTGCTGGATACCCAAGTCTTCGTCTCACACAGGGAGGGCCATGGACTCCGGTGTCCCAGTCTGTTCCTCCCCTGCTGTAGCTTCTAGGTTCTGGGAGTCCCCAATTGGGTGCTCCATTCTGACCACTGCTCAGAAAACTTGACAGTTCTAGAATTTGTTTATGGGTCTTCATGCACACTTGGGGCCAGTGTATCTGGAGACCTTCCCTTTGGTATCCAGGAGATACCCCTCTTTAAATAGCATGAGGCCAACTCACTTTCTCAAGAGCTTCAAGACTACACGGCTTTATCCTTGGAGACAGCATTATGAATGCTGACCAACCAGCACAAGGCACTGGTCNNAAAGCTTACAAGGATGAAGCCATCCATTCAGGGAGAAGTAAGGACGGCACTCAATGTCACACAGAGCTCTCCCGGGGGCAGAGCCTCCATCTCTATGGCATGTCTCCTTGGGTGGACTGAATTTGCTGCAGCTGGTCTGTTCCCAGCCATCCTGCTGGAAGACTGCCAACCCACTGCCCCATGAAGGAAATAAATGATGGCACTTTCACAACCCAAATGGCCCTTCTGTCACAGGGGATGGAAGATGAGGATGAGCATATCTCCAGTCACTCAAAAATCATTCCCANAGGTTTTTGGACACACCAAACTGCCCCAAACCCTGTACCTACAGGCTGCTTTGAGGGTTCACGTCTCTAAAAGCTTTGGCCCCCCACCTTACCAATTTGTAAACCAAATAAAGATGGCATTCTTCAGCAGAAACCTGATTACCACCTAATAGCACATCAGTAATTCCCTGCTACATGGCCTGAGCTGGGTTTATTATAGGAAGACTTTTCCCTCTGTGCAGGGCTTCACTCTAGAGAGGCTTGGAANAAACGTGTGCTTGCAGTCTCTTAGGAAAGGTATCTCTGGGCTCTACTGGGCCTGAGTCATAAGAAAACATTCAAAACAGCTAGAAAGAGTGACATAATGCCCCTGAGACTCCGTAAAAATTTGAAAAACACACTTTGCATGTACCAGAAATTAACTTAGAGGCTGGCTTCTTTCATTGCTTTCTTGGGGTTTTACTGTCTGGGTTTGCTGGTCAGGGGCCCCACCACTGTGGCAGATCCAGAACAAGGCAAAAAGTTGCAGAGAGGCCCAGGCCTTGCAGGGCTCCCATAGTGAGCCCACATACCCTNCCAGGNAGTGTTCACCTACAGTACTCAGCCTGTGCCCTCAAAATGCAAACTGAGTGTCTTGGTGGCAAGGGGCTCCTTAGTGAAGGTGGGCAAACAGGGTCAGCAGTACCCCTCCAGGGCTTTGAAATGTGATGTCACAAGACCCAGGAGTGACCACACTCCTAACCTTCTGACACTTTCCCAAGTAGAAGAGCGACATCACGGCAAACAAAGTTCTGACCAATAATAAAGCAATGTTCCCTCCCTCTGCCTTTCGCTGTTGGAGACAGCAATCACCACACTCTAGAAATAGACTGGGAACCCTACTGAGGAAACCTGGATCCCAAGGATAATGACACAAGATTTAAGTAAACAGGAGTAGGGTGAAGAAAACACAGCTCAACACCGGTCACCTGGCCAATGCCTCACAGCTGCAGCTCGGGGCTCAATGCACCCAAATCTAGAGGAAAAATTNATTTCACTCAGCTTCACTTGTCTTAGTGTGACCTCTAAGGAAGAGGAATCTGAGCTGGTCTCCCCCACAGGGAGCCACTCTGCTACTGTGCCAGGATGGTGGGCCAGTGGGCAGTTCAGCCCCTACAGGAATTAATGGNGTCTTCTGTCTCGGTTTTCACAGCCAAGATATTAAGCTCCTCTGAGGTTGGGGACCAGCCTGCCCGAGGCACAAAGCTAACTGTAACAATTAGTTTTTATGTGAAATCTTTTAAGTGTGAAATCACTCAGCCACCAGGATTCCTCATTCCTGCAAGTTCTAGGGGAGGGCGGTAGCTGGGATGCCCCTCACTGTAAGGGTAAGATGTTGTCTTCCTTCCTGGACTTTGCTGCTGCTGCTGCTGCTGCTGAAGCAAATAACCTAATAACAAGGGGCTTTTACAGTTCTTAATGAAAAGCAAAAAGAAGGAGTCTTTGAAATGGTCAAAAGATCCAAGCTGCAATTGTCCTGGCTTTTGATAGAAATTCCAAGTCATGAAGCCAAGTGCCCAAAGCCATTACTTGTAAGATTCGCTTAACTCCAAGACAGAAACTAAAAGATCTCATGAGAATAGAGCTTTAAAAACATGGGAATTATTCCCTCTTCTGCAATCATTGCAAAGANAATCCAGAAAATGTAAGTGAACTGTAAATTTAATTGTTGACTTTGGTTTAAAAATTCACAGGGTCTATATTTGTCACATGGATACTGTTCTTTAATCATGAAAGTTGATTTAGAAAGATCTTAAAGTTCCTGACTGCAAAGGCTTCTCTGNAATCAAATTCTGAAGTTGTCTTGTGTGGAGTCATCATCCAAGAGTCCTAGAGGAACTCAATGAATTAAAGGACCAGCCTCTGCTTAATTGAGGGACACTGGGGACTTGAATGAGATCCCTCACGATACAAAAATGTCACTTCCCATCAAGCCACACTTTAGGACTGATAACTCATCTCCAGATGTTCACCTTGCATCCTTAAGTCTCTGAGCCCACTCCATTCCAAGGAGGCAGAGGGCTACCTCACAGCAGCCAACATAACAAGCCACTATCTCCACCCATGCCACTAAGGATGGCTTCCTAGTTTTCTCCAATGTATAAAGATGTAGAAAAATGCCCAATTCTCTGACACTGGTGTCAGGGTATTATTCAAGGTCAAAGATAAATATCCCCAAGTAACTGAGTAGAAGGGATGCTCAGAGGAAGGCAGACCCCTGTCAGGCTCCTGCTGGGGCCTTCTGACTCAACACTTCTCTTTTTGTTCTAACCAAGAAGCTACTACTAGCTGTGATTTTTAGATTCACCCTGAAGACTTTACTCCAGCTCCTGCACCCTTGCATTGGCAGGCCAGGCTCACTCCAGCTCCTGCACTCTTGCATTGGCAGGCCAGGCTCACTCCAGCTCCTGCGCTTGCATTGGTAGGCCAGTGCTGCCTTTCCACTCGGCAGAGCTGGGGGCAAGAACTGGCTAGCTCCTGTTTCTCATCAGCCAATTCTGAAATCATGTTTGGACACCCATGGGAATCAACAGATAACAGAGTCCTTCCCTCTGGTATATTTGGCATCCGGATCGGGAAAAGGGGGAGCTGACCCACTAGGGCCCATAGAGAAGAAGCTGGTCCAGGAATGTTTTCAATGACCTTCTNAAGAGTAGTGAGTGGGTAGGTGGGAACATTCACTGGAGTCCACATACTAAATCCAAGTAAGGGAAAACAACTCAATGAGTCACCTCCTAGATCTATGTTCTAGAATTAATGTTGCTGCAGAATTATCTCAAGTAGAGATCATTTTGCTAATGACATATGATATACCACAAGATTGCATGTGTATTTTGGGCTGGGGGAAGGTTGAGACAGGGTCATACGTAACTGAAGCTGGCCTTGAACCAACTATACACAGGAGGATGACCTTGAACTCCTGATTTTCCTGCCTCCACATCCTGAATGCTGGGATTTCACCCAGCTAGATGAAATTACTTTTGATTATTAAACCATAGTATGATGTTTAGGTTAGAAATAAAATTTAGCAACAAAAATGAACCCATTCTACACTAATTTAGACTAATGTATCTATAGTTAATTGTTCTATTAGAGGACACAATGTATATTTGTAGCACACCTTTTCCTTCTATGTCCAGGGCTAACAAGAGTCTGAGATTCAGTCTGATAGGAAATGAAAATAGACATTAAAATCCACACTTAGTTCTTATTGTTCAGATTATGAATTTGCCTTTTTGCCTGCTCACCAGAAGTTATTTGTATACTCAAGTTCAGGACTCATGGCACCTTTGTGGTCATTTGTGGACATGCACAGAGCAGCAAAGTCTGAGTCACCTAAAGCACACCCCAGCTGAGGTCAGGCAAGGCCATGTGGCTTCTTATTTCAGCTCTCACACTGTAAGTGGGCTCCCATTTCACACTTTCTATAGTGGTGTGCTTTCCATTTTTGAGCTTTTTGTTGGGATTTTGCTACTTTCAAGCCCCAACCCCAAACACCTCAAGTTCAGGCTGAGGTGCTATTTTATGCTCGTGCACCCCACCCCACCCCCACAATGCTACGATGTGTCTTATCGGAAAATAGATATACCACATTCAATTCAGGCACAAGTGAAGGTGCCAGAGGCTCTGAGTTTAATGTCAATGAATCAGTAACAGTCAGAAAAAAAGGCATCTTTAAGCAGCAATACATACAATGAAACTGTCATTCACAGACAGACAGAGAGCATCATAAGCAGTGTGGCTTAATGAAATACAGAAGAGGTAGGATGCTATTAACCTAGAGCCAGTTCTAGACAGACATCTATGAACTGATCATCCACCGTGTAGATCATCCTCAATGTTCATAGAAGGAGGGAGGGAGAGGGGAAGGAGGGCGGAGAGAGAGAAGAAGCAGCTTGAAATAAAAGATAGATCAATGGGAGCGAAATTCTGAATGAGAATCTTCAAAATCTCCTGCTTTCTGCTGCCTTAGCTGACTCTGCTGTCGTCTCTTCTTGTTGGGAGCCTTGGATGTCACANACTGCTCCACAGAAAGTCTAGATTTTTTTAAAATGCAGGGAAGTACCAGCCAGAAAAACCCAGTGGATCAGCTGTGATTTTAATAATTCAAAGGAATTATACTAAGCTTGGCTTTTTTTCACTTGAATAGAAGCTATGAAAGGATTCTTTTGACCCGCCTCTACACAGAGATTCAAAAGCCACTCTGCACAGGCAGAAGCCACTGCTTATGATCCTATCTACAATGCCCTCATGGAAGAAAGGCTCCAAATACATTACAATTACTTGGGCCCCAAAGCAGGGAAGGATGCCTTTAACCCATGTTGTGCTCGGATAATCACAGGAGCAGCGACCCAGGCCATGCTTAGGTCTTCATCCAGTCATACCCACAGGACTCTTAAGCAGCCTCTACTTGTCCTTGTGATCGTCCCTTGTTCTTGCATTTAGAGTTAGTACCTGCAGAATACTGTCCATGACAGCCTTGCACTGTGGCCCCTGCAGAGGAAGGCTTGGTTCTAGTCCTGTCTATTGTGGGTTCTTGGGGGACAATGGGCTGTAGCACCTACTCAGCAAGGTCCAGAGAGAGCAGAGGTCCTGCTCCTTTGGTTGTCACCTAAGACACACTTCCTGTCATCCTCTTTCCTGATGGGTTCCCTGGCCTTAATCTGAGGAATTTCTACGTAAAGCCAAGTGTCCCTAAACATTCAGTGTCCAGATTAGAAATGCCCTGGACCCCCTTTGACCAGTCCTTTTCTATACCAGGGAGGTCTTCTCTTCAGATTATGGAGAACCAAGGATAGCTTTTTCCTGGAGAGGGAGGTGAGGTCCTGCATCTGTTGTGACTGTCATCATAGGTGAAGCCACATGCTCCAGCCCTTCCCACTCCCGGCTGTCAGCCTCTCTGCTCCTTTCAGCCTGGACTAACCATTCAGGGGCTGTGGCACACCAGCTNGGCAGCACAGGAGAAAGCCACTAAATAGAGGGATGCCAGGGGCTACTGAGTGCCAGTGCCATGTGGTCATTTGAGGCATAGTGACATGATGCCAGTTTTTAAGCAAGGTAGGAAGGTTCTGCAGCAAGGGGAGTCTTTGTTAGTCACTGTCCTTGTCAGTGAGGCTCTATCTTCCTGAGTCACAGGATCTACCCTGTTCAGGAGGGGGATGTATCCCACTCAGGGCTGGGACATGGGTTGCTGTCCTACACAACCAGAGGGATGGATGGCCCAATACCACCCTAGTCATTCTAACTCGGGACCCCATATAACATCACCCTAGACACAGCAGGTGCAACTACAATGTCATCCAGACCCTGGACTTAAAGTCTAATAAATATAGTGCTTTGACCTTTGGTCACAGCAGGGTAGCATTTCCTTTCATCAACGGGAAAGGCAGGTAAAGATGCCCCACACAACATATACAGTTACACACACAGATATTCTCATTCCCTGCCCCCTTCCTCTAGCCCTCTCCAGTTCTCTCCCCCCACCTCTTGCTCTTGAGCTCTCTTGCTCTCATTCTTTGTCTAGCCATGGGAAGCAGCTGAGGCCAGGGTTAAGACATAAAGACCTAGGGTTTCACCATGAGAAGAACTCAGAAGGAGGTGGAGGGCACTCGATGGGNCTGAGTGGCAGGGAGAGGTAAAAGCAGACATATGGGAAACTTCCTGTCCATTTAAAGCCAGGTGACCTCAGCTGAGCAAAGCCATGTGTGGGAGGCATGTAATCGAGAGATGGGGGTTAGCAGACCAGGTGCAGATGACTGGACCCGGTATCTGCTGCCTGATTACAGCAGAGCTGTAGCTCCACACGAGGTGAAACACACTGGTAGAGAGGGGATATCTGCCCCCTGCCCCAGGTGACACTGCTCCTTCGGAAGGCCCTTATGTCCTCAGGAACAATGAAGTGGCGGAGCCGGGCAATCGGTCTGAGACAGAAGGTTAGCTGAAAATTCCAGACAGAGTCAGAAACAGCAAAGGGGGAAGAGGATTTTCCTTTAGAAACAGAAGTCTGATTCTTGGCCCCTTTTGGAGTTTGTAGGGTCCTTACTTCCCTCAAAGGATAGGAACAATGTCATACTGTATGTTAGCGTGGGTTCCCTCAACCTATGCTGTCTAGACTCTGTGTGCTTTCACTCAAAAAACAAAATAAAATAAAAATAAAAACAACCACTCGCCACCTAGGCTCCACTCGATCATCTTAAACAGATTTCTGGCAGGAAAAGAATGCCTCATTCAGGAGTCGCCTTGGCTGGGAAGCTGGGCGGGAGGGAAGTGGGCAACACCACAGGTCAGGGACCAGAGCAAGAGACAGGCTCACCTAACCTGTGTTGCAGGCAGCTCCCAGCAGACAAAGTCAGCACAGGCCCCCTTTACCCCACAGCAGCTCCCTCCTTCTTAGGTTTGGCACAAAAGCTTTCTAGAAGAAATGAGGCCTTAAGAAGCCAACAGTGAGACCTGCTTGCTGGCTGGTAGACCTGTCTGGCCGTGGAGTGATGGCCCCAGTAGTCAGTGGGCACAATTAGCCACAGGGTAGAAATATGTTTTGAAAGTTCCTTCAATAGCTATTCATCCTGCAAAAACTCTCTGAACTCCCACAGTTTTCAAGGCATGCTCAAGAAACACAACTCTCAGCATTTTGTGGCAAAGAGCTTAATATAAGTGTACATGTTCATCTNATGGAAGAGGTGAGCTCAAAGGAGTGGTCTGCATTTGTAGATAAAACAATGTACCCTGCTCCCCCCCCCGTGTGTGTGTACACGTGCGTTCGAGCACCCACACGCATGCACACACACATGTGGAAGCCAGAGGTTGACTTAGATGTCTCCCACTATTGCTCTCCACTTTATCTTTGAGATAGGGTCTTTCACTAAACCCAGAGCTCACTGATTGCCTAGACTAGCTGGTCGGCCATTTCCAGGATCCATCTCCCAGTGCTAAGGCTATAGATGTATGCTGTCATGACCAGATCATGTGGCTCTGGTTATCCAAACTCAGGTCCTCATGGGTGTGCATCAGGCACTTTACTGACTGAGCCATCCCTGGCCCCTGTGCTGTGGTTTTCCGTTTTTCACTGCTGGGGATGGAACTAAGGGCTTTCCATGGTAGGCAGGTGTTCAACCAGAGCCATATCCCCAGCCCTGCTAATTACACCATCAAGCCTCATTCAAGCACATATTTCCCAAAGGTAACAAAACACCATGCTCACATTCTTAGAAAGCACAGCTGCAAAGACAATTCAATCTGATTTTTGAATGGAGTAGGCTTCTTTTCACCCGGTTTATGTTACAGTCCATTTTTGTTATTTTGTAAAAAAAAAAAAAAAAAAAACCCTCAACCAACACAACTGGTTTTTAAAAACTTCCTCCAAAGGAGAACACAGTAAAAATATGAAGCCAGGTTCCTACAGCCCCCTGCTCAGGGCCTGTTTAAACATTCCAGTGCTTAAGCCTTAAGAAGGTTTATGGGACCCAGATAAAAGCAATGCAGAGATGCTATGCAGTCCAGGAGCCCCCACCTCCCAGACTGCTACAGAGGAGGGCCAGACCCTGCTGCTCGTGTTCACATACAAGCTCTAGGGCGGTGGGCCTGGACTATGGCTGTGGTGCCAGCCTCTAGCAGGTGGAACAGAAAGGACTCCGTGGCTGCTACTCTTGTATTCCCGAGGGCAAAGCAGATCCCTGGTCTGGCTGGCTATGCTAAACTTATGGATGAGACTTTCCAATACCAGGCCAAGAAATTCAGGCTGAGAAACAACCCCGCCTCCATCCCATACTGGCATCATCTGCTACAAAAGGACATGAGGCCTCTAAACAGTGGTCCATCAAGAAGTGCAACTTCTCCTAGCTGCACAATCCATAAGAGAAAACTCAGGCATATATACATGGGCACCACCCATGTGATCCTTCCTGTCTGTGTGCATCGAGATGTAGGGCTAAACACCTTCCCTCCCACCCTTGCTGCACAGCCANGTCTCGGGGACTTTAGAAGTCACCGGTGTCAGGGCAGAGCCTTACCTGGGCCTTTTGTCTGCAGTGGCTACGCACATGTGCTGGGATGGCACTGCTGTCCACTTCCTTGCCTCCAGGACGAGAGCTTCGGCATCCACCAAGCCAAATCCATAGAGATGGCTAACTGAAAAAACAGGGCCTTCAGAGCCAGCTCTTTCTGCCTCCCCCAGGAAGGGAGCTATCCTCAATTCTTTGGCTCTCAGGAGTACACAGCGGTTGTGTCACCTCAAGGTCACTCTAAGGTGCTGACAGGTTTCCCTGATAGCTGGTCAGGGGTCCAGCTTCATTACCTCTGAACTGAACTCTTCGGCTCAGAAGGCATAGCTGGGACATGTGTCCCACTCTGGGACAGAGTCCAGAACTTTCTTTTGAGACGACAAGGTCAGGTTTCTTTTTGTTAGGAGGACCTGCCAACATGAGTGTCTCTGAATCTCCAACTAGACAAGAGAAACCAATCCGAAAGTAAGCCTCAGAGCCTGAGGTGTTGCATTGGGCTCCTGCCTAGCCTGCACAAGACCCTGGGTANGAGCTTTAGTACACACCCCCTAAAAATCCAGGCACATGACTGTGATGTACAATAAAAACAATAAAAACAAGGCCAACTGTTTTTGTTTTAAAAATAGTTTTCTTTTGCTACTGAGTCTCAGGCTTTCAGGACAACAGCACACTCTCAGGAGTGCCTGTGGGGCTGGCTGGATCCAGGATTTGACTTGGCCAAGAGAGAAGGTTTCAAAGCTTAATTTGAGGGCAAGGTCAAGACCCGATACAATCTATTTTCCTTTTTAATTAGGCCAAGATGGAAATGGAGGGCAATGTTACAGGACACCACCACCAACTGCAAACAAAGATATACGAGGCCCAGTCAATGACCTCTTTATTCAAAGGAGTGCCCCTCATTACTCACAGTCTCAATGCTTGACCTGTATGTACAGACAGTGATATCAAGCTTGGAGTCACAGTAGTTGGATATAAACTTCAGAAAAGGGGACAAGTTTTCTCTAATACATCGTGGCCAACAGGAATGTTTTTCAAGTACTTTCTGTCAACTTCCTTCTCAGAGACCCCAAATACCTGGGCTGACTATGTTCTGATCATGGAGCCATGTTACCGTACCTGTGTCTCTGCTGGGGATAGAGGACCTATGTGCCCTTAGTTATTTCTGTAACATACGGGCTGGTTGGCAGGAGGTTTAGAGATCAGAAGTAAATTACACAGCTATCTCTCAATGTCTTTTTTGCACAGATGGGAAAACTGAAGGTGAGAACCCAAGTGGCCGAGCCTGGCTGTGAATGCATGGCCCTCCCGCTACATCTCCAGAGTACCTGGATTGTAGGCACATGCCTTCATGGCTGGCTCTAAAGTTGTCTTGCAAATCACATTTCTTTGTGAAAAACAAAAATCAAGGAGCAAATTGAAACAGGACTATTAAACAAACCGTTGCCATGGCAAAAGTTGTGACATTTAGGGATCTGGACTCTGGGACAAGAGGCTGTCCCTTCATGGCAGTGTGTGCTCTGGGAAACTACCCTTAAACCACTGCAAGGTATCTGAAATTCTTGCAACACATAGTCAGTGATAACAGTGAATGCTGTTTGGGTCACCAGAGTGCCTCACCCAGCCCACCGGGGCATCCGCACCTTTATGCCCAGCACCGTTGACTTTCCAGTCACTCGCCTTCAGATGAGCTGGCCGCGATGTCTTCACTAGCAGGTGCTGCACATCCCTCCAGGTTAACTGGTTGCTGCAACGACATAGCCGAGACCACTGAAGTCAGCGGTGTTGGCCAGGCAGGCCATTCCAAGGAGGTACGGGCGGTCAGCCCAAGGCTCAGCTTGTAGGACCTCCACAAGGCTTCACTTTGCAACAATGGTTTCCAGCAACTGAACCCTAGGCTGAAAGAGTTCAGAGGATCTAAAATCTACAGGCACGAGAGACCTAGGCTGACTGCCGAACCCACCTGAGTTTGTAACAGGCATTTTGGAAGTGGAGAGAAGAAAACCTTTAATGTCACTGAAAACACTTATCAAGTACATGAAGCAATTCTGTCATCATGCACAAGGGTATGCTAGGCTGGGCTCTGTTCTAAGAGGGACCACAAAGCTGCAGACTGTAGGAATTCTACATTTACAACACTTCCTTTCACTGTACATAGGAACAAGCCATCCAAGAGCACGTGGCCCCCAGTGTCAATCACAGACCATAGTTCTTGGATTTTAAACTCCTCTAAAATCAGGCTTCATCACACTGCTGTCTGTTCTAATTGCTCTGCCTCCAGCAATGACCCCAGGTTCCACTGCCCGGGAGTGCTGAGCTTGGTACTGGCTATTCTTATTGTCACTTCCAAGTCGAAATACCTTTCAGGATAAAAGAACACCACACTAACTGCACAACATCTAAGAAATATAAGAATATTCGTATTAGTAGCACTTGCAGTCTTTCAGGGAGCATTTTACATTCTGCAGAATCCTGGGTTTGACAAAAACGGTGCTTTTCATACTNTCACTGAGCAGAGAAAATCAGAAAATGAAACTCTATTCCTGTCTTCTCTCTGCATTATTATCATGGAATCTGGATATCTGAATACATACAAGCCTTCTGCAGGGGTGCTTTAAATATAGTTAGTGCAACAGCTACATCAGACTCATCCAAAGAGGAGGAATACATTTTTGCAATGTGAAGCTAAAAGCTGAGGGAAAAGCTCGAAGTACACGTTCATGGTTCTACCCACAGTCCCATCAAGAAATATTTGTCGTTTTATTAAATGTGTCTGTATCTAAATTATCTTTCAATCAGAATATCAGCCAAGGACAAACGAGTATCCTTCTTATCCCCTTCAAAAAATAATTCCTTTCCATTCAATTTTTTNGGGATTTGTTGAAATGAGAGTGACCAGGATAGTCCTCAGGATTGTCCCAGGAGCTTGCTGACCACATCATGTAAACTATTTGGGCATGTCAGTGAGGCTAATATAGGGATGCTGAATATAGGGGTGCCAGTCTTCCTGGAAATTTAGCACCAAGGTCCCAGAAACCATGAGCCTCAAATTTAGGAACAGACTATGTCCAGAAAGGGAGAAGATAAAAACCACTATTCCCTTTATTTGCATTTATTTTATGCTGGATTTCTTTCCATGTCATGAGCTTTTATTTCTTCAGGGATATCTTCCTCCTACATAGCCTCCTCTTCCAGCCTAGGCACTGTTTCCTTACCGTGAGAATCGTCCCCATGTGGCAGGGAAGCCCAAGATCGGGCTGATGTGACCCTGAGCTCCGTGAGTGCAATCTACAGAGCATTGTGGGCACTTTGCTTACCTGTGGAGTCTGCATCTGAAGCTCTAAGTTCAGCAAAGTTGCAAGCATTGTTATACATGTGTGGCAAAACCTCAGCATACTTTTTGGGGTCACCAATCTTGTGACCAGCCTCACTGGCTAGCCCAGTCATACCTACCGACTCCACTATCAACAGCATGGGGACACACATTGCTTCTGGGAAGCGATGTCTTTCAAATACATGGGGCTTTTTAAAGACAGTACTCCTTAAAAGCCTGGGCACTTTGTTNTTCTCAGGTGAACCCCTTAACTTGTATGATTCTCTGGGGTCTTTTGGGTCATATGAATTGCAAACCATTTCCACAGGTCACTCAGGCTGCTGCCAGGAAGAAGATGCTAGAAACCATCTCATCAGGAGGAAATAAACTTTTTTTTGCCTCTAGGGCGTGTCTGAGAAATAGCGAGTGTTTAAAGTAGTATCTCCACCCTCCTTTCTTGTGCAGGGATTGAACTTGGGGCCTCACTCATTCTAGGCAAGCACTATAGCCGTAGTCCCAAAACATTTTCAACGAAAAAGAGGTGGATGGCACATCCAGAGTCTGCACCAAACCAGGGGGAATTCTTAGGTTGTCTGCCTGTCCCATTCTCATCACTTGCTGTCCACAAGTCCTTCTATCCCGACAAGGAGTGTCTTCCTCTAGGACAGTGGCTCTCAACCTTCCTAATGCTGTGACCCTTTAATAGGTCTGTTATGTTGTGGTGACCCCAACCATAAAATTATTTTGCTGCTGCTTCATAACTGTAATTTTGCTACTGTTATGAATCATAATTTAAATATCTGACATGTGACCCCTGTGGGGGTCATGACCCACATGTTGAGAACCACTGCTCTAGGACCTTCATCTATAACATTGAGCGATGGAAGAAGGCAATGCTAGGCCCTGCTGCCTGGGCCTGCTGGCCATTGTAGTCTCCAAGTGTCCAAAACTCAGCNTGAGTCCCTAGACACCATGTGGTCCCTCCCGAACCAATCCTAACCCCAGAAAGTTCTACGTAAACTCTCCCTTACATGAAGTTTGCTTGAATTGCACCTGCAAACTTGCAGCCTGTCATTAGTTCCCACAGGTCCACAGGCAAGCTTACTGGGACAACTGGTCATGAAGCAGGGTGTGTTTTCTATTTAGGTCTGACTAACAAAATTCCTTGCATGTTTCCAATAAGGAATGGAAGAAAATAGAGAGTGATGAATTGCTAAGTACGAGAATGCAACTTTTCCACACAAGTAACTAATTATTGCAGAGCCCCAGGACACAGAAGCTAACATTTTTTTTTGGGGGGGGGAATGTTTATTTCAGTTTACAGTTGTAATCCACCATGAAAGGAAGTCAGGGCAGGAACTCAAGCTAACATTTTTTTTGGGGGGGGGGCTGGAAATTGAAAATATTTTGCTGTTTTTGTTAAATTGGTAGCATTTGAGTGTTTTGGTCTTTAGCTCTATGGAAATCAGCATGCAAGCATGCATAATTTCAAGGATTTACACAGCTCAAAGATTCTCTCTGAATCATTTAAAAATTCATCTAGAACAAAGAATTACTGCAAATGTTGGGCTGTTCTGTGACAGCTGACATCTAAACTGTTTCTGACTCCACAATTGCACATGAAGTGTTTTTGTTTGGATGGGGAATGTCCCCATGAGCTTCCAAGTTTGAATATGTGGTCTCTGGCTGATGGCACTGATTTTTGGGGCAAGGCTGTGGAACCTCTCATAGGGTGAACCTATTAGCAAGAAAGGGGTCGCTGGAGGTTGTGGGGTGGACTTTGAAGGTTGTAACTTAGGCCTGGTCTAAAAGTGTTCCTTGATCTGCTAAAGATGTCTTAGTTGGGATTTCTATTGTTGTGAAGGGACACCATGACCACAGCAACTCTTATAAAGGAAAACATTTAATTGTGGTGGTTCGTTTGCTTACAGTTCAGAGATTCAGTCTATTATCATCATAGTGGGACATGGTGGCATGCAGGCATACATGGTGCTGGAGAGGTAGCTGAGTGTTCTGTGTCTTAGCTTGCAGGCAACAGGAAGTGGTCTGTCTCACTGGGCAAAGGAAACCTCAAAGCCCACCCCCACAGTGACACACTTCTTCCAACAAGGCCACACCTCCTAATAGTGCCACTCCCTTTGGCGGCCATTTTCTTTTGAACCACCACAGCCAAGAAGTAACAAGCTGTNNCNTGGGCTGTTGTCATCACAGACAGAGCCCAAGTCTCCATGCCTTCTCCACCATGATGGACTGTATGTCTTCAAACTATGAGCCAAAAATGAATCTCTTGTCACACTAATGAGAAAGTGACTCATACATGCAGTTAATCCTTCTCTGTCTGACCCATTCACATTTTATAACTCTAGGTTTTGTGGGACTTAGACNGGCAANGCGGTATTTTGTCACTGTCAGTACCAAGATTCAAGGAAAGNGAAGCTGTGATAGCCTAGAGCACAGTTTGGGTGCATGGTTATGGATGCAGAGCTCTGGCCCATGTAGCTCCTGGGGTCCTACAAAGGAGAAGAGAGTAGGCTTTCTGAAGAGAAGAAACCNCTTTGAGAATGGTCTAAAAAGGAAGGAAATTCTGACATGGACTACAATACAGATGGANACCCATGAAAGCATGTCAAATACACCAAACACAAAGGGCAGAACAGGCAGGACATCCTTATTATTTCAGACTATCTGCATAGACTTCATGAGTTGAACATCTTTAATCTGAAAACCCAAAATTCACAACTCTTCCAGACCTGAAACTTTCTGAGCATGATATTAGCACCTAAAACCTTTCCGATTTTGGAGCATTTTGGATTGGGGGTTTTAGGACTGGGGATGCTTGGTGTGAACTGTATGGTTCTATTAACATGAGGTACTTATAAGTTCGTAGACAGGAAGCAGCATGGTGGTTGTCAGTGGCTGAAGGCGAGGGAGTGTTATGAACCGGACCATGGCATGTGTTAAAGTCCTAAGCCCTAGAGGTGAGAGATGGCTCAGTGGTTAAGAGCACTGACTGATGTTCCAGAGGAACCGCGTTCAATTCCCAGGTCGTCCGATGTCCAATTAAAAAAAAATAAGTCCTAAGCCCTGATCCTCAGAATGTGACTGTATTTCAAAATAGGGCTTACCGGAAGACAACTCAGGTAAATGAGGTTTTATCAGCATGAGCCAATTGGAGGNGGCCAATTGCAAGCCAAGGAGACGCCAACCCTGCTGTTGCCCCAATCCAGGCAGGGACTTTGAGGTCACACATTTCTATTGTATGTGCNACCTTTTATGGCAGCCTGGGCAGATCAATACAGAGAGTTAATATTTAATGGGAACAAAACTTCGGTTTGGGAAGGTGACAAAATCCTGGTGATGTGACGGCAATGGGACATGGCCATGAAACTGGGAACATACAGCTGCGCTTGTCATTTAACNGTCTCAGGATGTTAGGTGTTAGCATTCAGGCGTTTACACAGNCCNGCTCTCGGGGACCTACCAGGACATGTCATCTGCAGCAGCCAAGATGTGACACTGTAGCTACTGCCGCCACCAAGTAGAACATTCTCCCTATGCACATGCGCTATATCCCCCTTATAAAAGGCAAACCCTTCCCGCCCCTCTCTCTCTTTCCTTCTTCTCTCCCTCAGAGGCTGCTTCTGCATCTCCCCTCAATAAACCTCCCAAGTGAGGTGAACTTTGTTGCATGGTGCGACTCCGTGGTGCCCCTTGGCTCCAACCCGCCAAGGTCACCTTCTGCTGCTGAACACTACGTCTCATGTTAGGTATGTCCCATCAGTGTCTAAACACCTTTTCAAAAGGAAAGTTGAAACTTACTTTGCTTCCAGAGCCAAGGCAATGATGCCAGCCACCATGGGGGCTGAGACTGAGGTCCCAGTGTGACCATCGGTGCAGCGCTGACGCAGATCCGTGGTGACCTGCNTGAAAGGGAGGCATGTGAAGCAGGGCAGGGGACAGAACTGAGGCCCTCTGCAGGCTGCCAACTGGAGAGAGTGACCTTGGGTGCCAGTGGCGGCAAAGGCATGCTGTCTGGCTTGTCTGGCTTTGCACTCAGGTGCGAAACTGCAGACTGCACTACAGATCAGGTTAATCCCAGGGTGAGAACAGAGGGGCACAGCAGGGAAGATGNGCATCTAGAAGCACTGGGTGTGCCTTCATAAGGGAGCAGCTTAGCGAAGTGGACCCTCTGCCGACAACCTTTCTTCCTGCAGGGCACCACGTTCCTGCCACTAATATGCATGAAACCTGATCCCACCTGCAGAGCTAAACTCAGTGACTCAGGACTTCAGGGGAGCAGAAAACTTCTGCCATGAAGTGCTCAGGAGTCCGGATGATGTTTCTACCTTTAGCTGTAAGGTATGGATTGGGATGGCAGACATCTCTCCCAGAGGAACCGGAAGTACTCTTGTCATCACAAGGCTTGCTGAGCAAGACAAGGCCACTGGTCTCTTTGGGGAAGGTGAGGTTGGCACTGCCAGCTGGGGCTCTGCCTGTCCTCACCTGAGGTGACGGCTCCAGGAGGGTAGGACACGGACTCAGAACTTCACAACTGCTCAACCTGACTTGCACAACCCCTGGGAGGTCACAGAGGACAGAGGTTGTGGGATCAACACGTGAGTTCAGTTGTGTTGGCTGGGAGCATGTCCCCCGTGACTTGGGCTCCTGGTTTTAAATTCTATGCCCTCTGCAGATGGAATCAAGGCTGCTAACCTTAAAACAGAGAGAGTCTTCTGGATTATTCAGCTGGGCCTGATGGAATCAGAAGGTTTTAGAGGTGAAAGGAAAAAGCAGAAGAACCTGTTGGAGAGGTGAGACATGAGCAGACTCCAGCCATCACGGCTGGCTTTGAAGAGGGAGCTGGAGAGACCCAGACCAAGGACGTAGGGAAAGAGGGGCTCTAAAAACAAGAAAGCCCATCATCCAACAGCCCACAAGCCTGTGAGACACTGTCTTGAGAGCTTGCTCAGCCCCTTGCAGGACATCTATGGGGCCTCAAGCAAAAATCAGGCTCCAGTTATGGGACAAAAATGCCCATCATGCTCAGAGCAGAGTTCCAGAACAGCAACTCTGACACACAATTTTATCTTTTAGCCTCTCCCAACCATATCTTTCTTATCCATAAATATTGCTCAGAGGGGGGGAAATCATTTTAAAAGAAGGAATTCAAGAGCGATGTTACATGCCTGTCACTTCAGCATTTGTGAAATGAAGGCAGGAAGAACAGGAGTTCAAGGATAACCTCTATATTACAGTAAGTTCAAATCCAATCTGGGCTACATAAGACCATCTCTGAAAAAAAAAGGGAGGGGGATTGAAAAGGGAATTAAAGTGTTTTGTAGCTAGATGTGTGCACATTCATGCACGATAAGGAAGTAAATAAAGTCACAAGTCCTACTTCCAGGACTGAGTACCATCACTGAGGATGCAGCCCTAGTACAATGTGTCCAGTAATGCCAGCCTCAACTGGTACCCATGCAGCCAGTAGGCCTTGGCTGGGGTTCAGGTGAGGCATCTGNTTAATAAAGCTTCAANGAGTCTGTGCTCAAATGGGGAGGGAGAGGAAATGAACAGGACATGGTGCAGAGTCTCAGCTGCCCNTCCCAGGGCTGGGTGATCCTGCAGGATGGGCAAGTAAGACCTAACACCTCTGTGAACCATCCTGGGCCACCCCCAGGCCTGCAACAGGACGATGGCGGCTGACCTTCCATGGGTGTGTATAGCAAGTAGAGATTAGGAAGCCTATGTGCTCCCCAGGAAAAAAAAAATGTAAAAATAAATTTGAAAATAATTTCTAAAGAGACGTCTAAGCGGGGGCGGGAGGGGGGATGAAACAATGCTGGTAAGCATTAAACTCGAACCACGTCTGGCTGGCTCCACAGGCTCATCTTCAAAATGTCTACACACTAACTTAACGACTCTGCATTTGAATTCTGCATTCATTTAGACTGGAAACCTCCCCCTGCCCCCCCCGCTTCTCTCTCTCTTTTTAATATAGGAAAGTATGTACAGAAGGAAGAAGCATAAATTCCAGCCATACACTTAAAGAGTTACCATTTGAAAGATAAATCAGGCTGGGAATGTGGCTCAGTGGCGGCGTCCCTGCCTACAGCGGGTTTAAGTACCACAAAGGAGAATAAAAGAAAAACAGCACTTCTGTTCACTGCAGCAAGCAGAGCTGGCAAAGGCTGTGGCTTTACTTCCTAGTGTCTAGGGCACGTCCCTTGGCAGAAGAGACGCCTAGAACACTCGGCTTCCCAGAATGTTTCAGCAGAAAACCAAGACTTTCTATTTTATGCATCAGAACAGAACTGGTCAAAGGGACTCTGGGATGTGACCACAGAATTCCAGAGAGCTAAAAGGAGATATGACAAGGATGAACCCCATTCTTAAGTGACATTTTTAGGTCTCTAAAGTCAGAGAGGGTTTCATTGGCATTTCTGGNCACAGATGAGTAAAGCGTCTTATAAAATTGTAAAGTCCGAGGCCGGCTGCCAAAGCACTGGGGTTGACCTTAGGCTCAGCTTGTTCGCAGAGGGATGAGGCTGGGACCTGAGAGCCAACAAAATCTGGTCCTGGCCAAACTTGCCCTTGGGAGAAGGAAGCCCTTTAACCTTGGAAGAGAACTTACAATCTTCCGTTCATAGAAGGCCCCACTGCTGTAGGTGGTAGCCAAGGTAGAGGCGCATTCCTCCAGGTACCAGGGTTTGTGGCCGTTCTCAGTAGTGCTGCTCACGGAGATGGTGTAGATGCTGTTGGTGTAGCCATCACAGGAGCAGTGGTCCCCTTCTCTCCCTCCGTTTCCGGAGGCCCAGACAAAAATGGAGCCCAGACCTTGGCGGCCCTACATGGAAACGAGAAGAACAGGATGTCAGGAACTGGGGTGGGACCCCATGGGGAGCGGCTCACATCAGTTTGCAATCCCACCTTCAGCGTGTCCCTCCACAGGGCTGTGGTGGTGTCCTGAAACCATGGAGGTCCTGCCTCAGGGTTCCATTTGGGTTTCAGTGGAGCCATTTTGCCTGCGGTAACAGCATTAAGACCGCAGATGCCCGAGATGCTGTCAGAGAAGGGCCCAAAGACACCTCTGTCCTTCACAGGCAACTCCAGACCCCAATGCAAGCTGTTCCAGTTGAGAGTCTCTCATTTCTATTGCAGTAGCTGAGGCCAAGAGCACTCAGCATAAGACCAACATTAGGACANACACGGCAGAATTTGGAACTGTTTAAGTTTTATGGGTCAAAGGAGCTGGTTTCAAGAGAAAAGAGCAGGAATTTTCCTGAAAATACAGATGCTGAGATAAGCTTCTCAGAGATCCAGCTAATTTTTCAAAGAGAGGTGAAGGGTAAGGGGTGAAGGGTGAGGGGTGAGATTGTGACTTCTGCATGAGACTGTTAGATAAACATGGTCATGGTCCAGAACACTGCTATATATCTACAGATGTCCCATTAGAATTCCCTGAGGTAGCTGCCGTGGACAAATGGATACATGTTAAAGCAGTCAAGTNAGATGCCAACACCAAGCCAGGCTGATGACTTCACTTCGTCATCAGGAACATGAAAGAGAGAAAGCGCATGACAGTGGCGCTTCAGGCAGGTTCCTGCAGCTCTGCTCTCTACTACGCCCCTGGGATCAATGGTTTCTGACCAAACTTCGTGTCACCCCAGCCACAAACACTAGTTAATNATTAGCTCATGGGAGACTCGGTTGAGTCAGTCTCAACAGCTGGACACACTGATGGTGCACACCATGAATTGGACCTCCCAGGCTCTTAATAACTGAGAACCCTCCCTTCCAAACTTAGGGAGGGGACTGACCCTGAATCNGATCAAGCAGATTCTATGACCCAATGCATGTATGCCTCCTCAGAGTTCAGGTCTTTTCTTGGGGAGTGGATTCCCTACTCTGGAAGCTCTGTGACACTCTGTTTTGCAGGCTAAAGAGACTTTGGTTCTAGGCTGAGGCTCCCAACAAAACCCACAGGGAGATTCCTGGTGCTCCCTAGCCCTGCTGTGTCATAATCATTCATTGACTCTACTTTCTCTATCTCCAAGAATGGCTTTTCTGAATGCCTAAGGGTTTAACATAAGGGTTAACTATACTTAACAACAAAGGGTAATTTCTGGGGTTAGAGAGATGGCTCAGCAGTTTAAAGCACTTGTTGCTCTTGCAGAGNACCTGGGTTCTATTCCCAGCATCCACTTGATGGCTCACAATCATCCATAACTCCAGTTCCAGGGGATCTGATGCCCTTTTCTGACCTCTGCAGGCACCAGACATGCATATGGTATATATTCATGCATGTGGAAAAAACACTAATACACACAAAAAAAATCAATTTAAAAAAACTTCTAAGAAATAGGTTAACTTCTAAAAGAAAGGCACAAAATAAGGAAGTGGGTGTGTCTGTGTGAACTGGGTCATGCCCTGTGTCAGGATGCTTCAATCAACAATGGATCACACAGATGCAGAGAAGCTAGGTGTGTAGAAGGCTTTTGTGCCATCGAAGTTTGTGTAAGTACTATANCATGAGGTTTGAATCATGATGAAATCGCCTAATGATGGCTTTCTCAGAGGATGTCCTCATCATGAAGCAAAGCAAGACTATAATTACCTGTTGGAAAAGATTGAGCAGAAGCCAGTTTAAAGTGACATCCAAATAGAAANGCATTTAGCCCATCAGAACCTATCTATTCTATACAAGAATTATCCCCAAGATATTATCACTCTCAACTTTATACCCAATGCAAAACTGTTTTNAAAATGCTCTTATTTTGTAAAGCTCAACAATCTTATTATTCCGGAAGTGTAGGGAAGAACTTAAAATAGTACTCCCCACTCTTGAACATGAGCACACTGAATCACAAGGGAATTCTGTTACAAACGACTTTGGGTCCAGCAGGTCTGGGGTGGCCTGACAGTTAGCTGTNCAGCACTGTAACAAATATGTGAGGTCAATCAAGTTACAAAGAAAGAAACAGTTTATTTGGCTCATAGTTTTGCAGGTTTCAACCTATAACTGGCAGCAGCCATTGTTTTAGCCTTTGGTGACAATGTCACAATAGAGACTCATGGCAGAGGAAGTCTATTTGCCACATGGTGGGGATGGGGTCAGGGGAGCTGGGTCCCATAATCCCCTTCAAGGTGTGCTGGGAAGATCTCCCACTAGACCCCACCTCTTTGTGTTTCCGCCACCTCCCAGTGGTACCATGCTGAGGGGCTTGAAATCTGCAGGGTAAGACTTCTCAGCCCATACCTTGCTGCTGATCCTATCTGTTCCACCTGACACAGGGCATTCACTGCCTGACCATTTAACTTCCCATCNGCACCGCAGTGTCCATGGCCTCTTGTCTTACTGTGGCTTTCTAGAGGGGCAGAGCTCAGAGGAAGGCAGGGAACACAGCTAGGTTTGGGCTGTGAGGAGAGGCCTTGGCTGTCCCTGGAGGTTTTAGGGTCACTTTCCACATCTCGTATCTGCACGGGAGCTGGAGGGGATGTTCCAACTCCAGCCATGCACTAGCATTTCTGTTTAAGAAAGCCACAACTTGAACTCCCAACTGCATTGGTATCTCCCAGGGGGCAGGCTGTCAGGAGCACCCTCCTGAGGGCTGGTGAACCCCAGTCACCTGGACAAGGCGAGCTGTTTTTATCAGTGTTTAATCCCCTTACTGAGTGAACACTCAGGTGAGGAGTGTGGCTTTTGAAGGACTGGCATTACATAGATCCCTGTGCCCAATAATGGCTTCTAAAGTCTCCTGCCTCCCCACCACATCGTCTACTGAAGACGAAGCCACATTTTACAGAAAAAGATAGTAGGTCACAAACAGGGTGGCGTGGAGGAGTAACAGATGGGGCCACGTGCTTTGGTTGGAGGTTCTTACATTTCCAGAAGCCTTTGCCCTGGCATCTCTAGACGGCTGTGGTTCAGGGGGCCTGTATAACATACTTTACTTCAGAATGACTGAAATTTAAATGGTCTCTGTATTTTAAGAAAACATGACAAGGACGAAGGGGGGGTGCTTCGAAGTTCCCTCTACACATCCTGTTACCCCGACAACCTGATGAAGCAGCTGCAGCTCAGGGTTCAGAATGCAATGTTCCCTTCTTCATAGCTCCAGCTTGTGTAAGCTCCGTACACAAACCTAAACACACTGCCAGTGACCCGTTGAGAACCGGCATCCCCTCTCCTAGAGGCAGAGCACCTAGCCACATCTTTAGAAAGCATCTCATAGAAATGCCAGATGTTCAGCATTAACACATTCCAATCGATGCCTTTTGTGCAGAAAAACGCGACCTCCAACTTAAGGCAGCCTCTCCGAAGCTGCAGCTCAGCTTAATTTTTAGGATGTTTTACTTGTCAGCGAGTCTGAGATCTGAGTGATCTAACGGTGGGAGGGGGGTTGAGTCATGGAAATAAGTGATTTATTTATTCAGCAATCCCTGGCNGGGCGGCGGCTTACTTGGTCATGCCTGAGTCTGCCAGCACTCCCCTAGCCCAGCACGTGGCCCAGCACATGGCTCGGCTCAGGTGCTCAGCAGAATAATGGAAGCTGCCTCTGTGTCCCCGTGGAGTGGTGGAGTGAAACGGCTGGCATTCCAGGTCTGAACACAGGTCATATGCTGTCTGTGTCTGTACTCTGCTTCTTCTTTTACTTTTCTTCCTCAGATAGTTGGACACCTCCCTGTTTTTGGTTGCTGGTTTCTCAGGCACCGTGGCCCTGGGTGGCCTGGTCAAAGGACACTGAAAGGGGATGGCGTCCCTGTACTGTGGGGGTGTGCAGACTAGGGGTGTCCGGCAGAAGGTGAAGACATAGTATACCCCTTAACTGAGAAGTGTAGAGAAATGAAGACACTCTGGGGATTCAGCATGGTCGGAGGTGGCAAGGCAGGATGTCCTCCGGCAAAACTCTAGTTGCCATAGAAAAGATAACACACAGCGACCAACTNAATACATCCAAGAAAGAAATCAAGCGGCAATCAGAAAAAGAGCCCTGAGCAGAGTTTTAAGAAGTGAGGCTGGAAAAACGGCTCCAGTCAGTAAAACACATGCCACTCAAGCAAGAGGACCCAAGTTTGAGCGCCAGAAATCACTTGTAAAAATAAAGAAAGAAGAAAGAAGAAGCTGNTGAATGGTCCCTACGATCCCAGGGCTGGGAGGCAGATGGGCTTGCTGGCCAGCCAGACTAGACAATCAGCAAGCTCCAAGTTCAATGAGCCCAGTGAAAAACTGCATCTCAAAAATAAGGTGTGGCACATGTCTTTCATGCCAGCACTTGGGAGGCATAGTAGATCTCTGTGAGTCTGAGGGCAGCCTGGTCAACATAGTGAGATCCCAGGCAACCAGGGGTGACATGTAAGACCCTGACTCGAAGGTAAATAAATAGGGGCTGAAGAGATGGCTCAGCAGCTAAGAGCACTTTCTGCTCTTGCAGAGGACCCAGGTTCAGTTCCCAGCACCCACACTGAGGCTTACAGCTGTAACTCCAGATCCATAGGATCCAATGCCTTCTTCTGGCCTCTGGGCACTAGGCACACACATGGTGCATATATATACTTACACGAGCATATATACACTCATGCACATAAAATAAAAATAAAATCTTTAAACAAATAAACAAAGTGAAGAACACTTGAAGAAGAAACTTGATGTTGACCTCTGGCACACATGTACGCACACACACACACACACACACAGACACACACACACACACACACACACACACACACACACACACACACACACAGACTCAGACTGTTGAGATTGTTCCTCTCTGGTGCAAGACTGCAGGGGAAAGGGTAGACAGAGAGAGGCAGAAAAGCTGTTTGCAGTGTAAACTTTTTGATGTTTTCGGTGATTATGTTTGTTTGTTTTGTTTTGTTTTGAGACAGGGTTTCTCTGTGTAACATGGCTGGCTGTCTAGGAACTCGCTCTGTAGACCAGGCTGGCCTCGAATTCACAGAGATCCACCTGCCTCTACCACCAGAGTGCTGGGATTCAAGGAATATACCGCCATGCCTGGATCTTTTAGATGTATTTGTTAACTGTTAACTACATCTGAATTGCTGTGTATGGGTTACAATATAATAAAAAAACTTTTAAGATGTTTAAAATCATATAAATAATAAAATAGGCTCAATCCTTGCACCCTTTCTTTCCTGTTTTCCACAGGAATCAGAAATGCTTGGGCCTCCTGACAGACCCTTCTCCACNTCCCACACCTGCCAACATTCATTAGCCACACCTATGCTGTGGGCTGGGGTTTATCAGGCCACCCAGGGCCTCCTGGATGCTGACCGTAACTGCATCTGACTACTCAAGAAACTGTCCTCACATGGAAATCTGTCTTGCTACCTGGATTGTAAAAACTGGTTCATCTCCTGCTACCTCTTCCCAAACTCATCTCTACTGAGTCCTCTGTCCCACCAGCCCTCCATACTGACAGTGAGTGACACAGAGAGGCTTGAGGGTAGGCCTCCTGGGACAAGCCTACCACCCTCCTGGTTCAGAAGGTAGTCAGTCTCTTGGATGTTCCCTGTGGTTTGCCTCTGAAGCTCTGTGTTGGGCTGTGTGGTGGTAAGGGTGGGGGTCTTTAGGCGACAGCTCTCTGCTGCAATGAGGCTTTGGATTAGCCACACCCCACGATAGACAGAAAGCGCCACTTAGTATTTCACCTGCATAGTTCAAGGAGTAGGCAGGAAGATCTGATTGAGCTGCCTCCCACCACCTACACAGGTCTCTCTGACTNCAGTGGAGTAGTCTCCCTGGACCAGCTATGANATACATTCCACCTGAGCCGGTATACACCTTTTCCCAGAGCCCTTACGAGATTTCTCCTTCATTCTGATACTGCAGGGCTTTCCTGCCGATCTTGTTTCAGGCCATGGCTGATGTCACTCTGATATTTAAGTGTTGAAAACATGCAGTCACCCCCACCCTGGGTGCTCCCCTGTAGTCCTGGGTTACTCACACCTTTTTAATGCCGTACTCGAAAGCCTGTTTAGCCAGACGGCCGGGCCCATCCACTGTCTTGCCGTCGTCATCTGGGCCCCAACTGGCGCTGTAAATGTCAATGTAGTTGGGTCTGATGCCCAGGGACTTGGCCTCAACCACATCAGTCACATCGCCGTCCAGCATCCGGAT
>LZPO01116990.1:83012-93852 GCA_001675575.1 Neotoma lepida | reverse complement strand
TGGGGCTCAACTTGGGGCCACTGGCTGCTCTGGAGCCTCCCCTTCCCCCATCCAGATGGATTCTGAGTACCCTGCACTGTCATGGTCGAGGTGTTGGGAGACCGGGCCATACTCTCAGCATCTCTGTCCTCAGGCTTGGAACAACACAGGGGTCAGCAGACAACTCCCACCACAACTACAGCAGCCATCACCATCATTGTGCCCACCCCCAAGCCTGCCCATCTTCTGAGGGGCCCCTTATCATGGTGGAAGGTACCACCCAACCTTCTCAAAGCAGCCCTTAAATGGTCCACTGCCCCATTCCATAGGGTCAGGCCTCAGGGTGCTGTACTGGCCTGTTCATCTCTTCAACATCACCACACTCCAGCCCCACCCAGCTCCTCCCTGTCACAGAGGACAGCAGGAGACAGGACACATTCGGATCTTCACCACCAAGCCAGGCCACCTCTCTTGCCACAAGCTTGGCCTCTGTCCTTCAGAGATGCTGCTGAGTGTGAGAGCCCTTCCTTCTCTTCTCTTGCTGCTTCATACCCCTGTGTGAGCTCATGCTGGTCTTCTGACACTGACTCCACTAGCTCCTGCTATTGTTAATCATATCCTAGAGTCATCACTGCCTCCAGGAAGTCTTCCCAGATGTCTTAGACTCAGTTGTCCTACCTGTAGCCTTCACAACTCTCATCATTTTCCCCCTTTGCTGAAATCTCAACAGTAGGGAACTATAGCACCTGTCAGGGTCTATGGCACACAGAAGCTCAAACTTCAGAATTCCAGCTCCAAATGACACCAGGTAGACATAGGTGAGGTGTTTACTGATAGAAAGTAGCTCAGGGAAAGTTTCAGTCCAGAGGCCGGACTGACTGTCCCCAGTCCCTTCCCTCCTGGGCACTACTGTCTTCCTCTGTAGTCTCTCACTCCCAGGACAGCTGGGAAGCTGGAAAGCTTTTGTGTCAGGGAACTGACTCATGGCGGCTGAGGCAGACACAGCCTCTGTGCTACCTAGAAGGCACAGTTCCTCCACTCAGATGCAGGGAGTTCATTCACAGGGAGCACACCCACAGATGTGAGGAGCACGGAGAACTTGCAATACCACATGAGGGGAGTGTGAGCGCAGTGTCTGAGTAGTCTTTGAGTTTTTATCTTAAGCAGGAGCACTTACTCTCACTCTTAGGGGAGCCCGTAGGGCTGCCAGCAGGAGCTCACCCTGTGTTCTTTGAGACAACATTACTTGAAGGAATGGAGGAGGAGCCCCGATCTAACCATCCATGTCTGATGTGCAGCAGGGCCACCCCAGATGACATCCAGAGTCTTCCAAAGGTCCACCAGCCCTGGGGCCAGAAAGCTGGCTCTGTGGGGAGTTGCCCAAGTGCATATTTTGGACAGTCCAGGGAAAACATCATCCCACCTCCCCAGACTAGAGCAGTTAAATCTCGCCTCAAGGGAACAGCTGATAAGCAGCCATGGGAATGTCACCCTTCAAGGTCTCCAAATGAATAGGTAGTAGATTTGCAGTTTCTGACTGCAAACCTTCCCTTTATCACTCCTGGAGCCTGCCCTTGACTGGACACAGATGTCTCCAGCCCCATTTTTTGTGCAGCTGCAGCATGCTGGCTTCTGGAGCTGCCGGTCTTTCTTTGGGCTGACATCTTCCAAAGGCCTTGGCTTTCTGGAAGAGTCCATGTCTAAGTCACAGTCCCCTGGGCTCAGTTATATAACGCTATTGATCCCAGTTGGCCTGCTTAAGAAAAACATAACTAATTAGAGCCCGTAAAAACCTACACACCAAATTAATTCTGAATTGCTCTGGTGACTTCCTCCCAAAAATGTTATAAATAGAGATGGCCACCAGGCCTATATTTAGCTTGTGCTGGGCTACCTGGTATTTATAATTAAGGAAGTCCAGAGCGACAGAATGGACATTTTGTTGTTTTTTTTAAAGCGCCTTTTTACAAACTGCTTCCCATTTCAGTCACATATACACACAGCCAGATTCTGTTATTGCAATAATTACAATCCCACCCGAGTTAAGATACTGCACAATTTCCCAGTCCTTTAAAATTACGTTCTCCAACACGTACACACCCAAATGGTGCAATTAGGCTGGTCAACCTCCTGCAAATCCCTGAAAAATAACATTAATTTTGATTTGGTAGACTTCATTTTTTTTTTCTTCCCTTGAGTTGCTGAAGCAAACAGCCCAGTTTCTGATGAGGAAGCTTAACTTACCCACTTGGCCTGGGCTTGCACTGCTTATGGCCACAAACATTCTGCAAACGGTATTCTGAGGATCTCTATTGAAAAGAGCTTTTAGTTAATGAATTCTTAGTGGTTTCGTGAAGTTCGTTATTATTCTTTATTCCTAATCCCAACGTCCCAAGTATTCACTTCTGTTTTGTTTTGACTTGATTTAAAAAGTAATGCAGGCAAGTCTCCCTCCTGAAGTCTTCCATCCTAAGATCGTCATAAGGAGAAGAGCATAGTTTGTATAGGGAATGGACAAAGGGAAGGCCTGGGGTAGCCCAGGCCAAGGCACCACTCTGGAGCTCAGCAGGTGAGGAAGGCATCCCCCTTGGTGATGGAGAGCCTGAAGGGATCAGATGGAGAGCAGAGAGGCTCACTCTGGGCATCAGAATGTGAGCAGCTGGCCAGTCTGAGGACGGAAATCAATGAACATGTCAGATGGGTTAGCCACAGGGGCACTGATGTATTAACACATCAGGAACAACAGAAGCCAGATTTCCCACTACTGGAGAAGGTCATCCATGCAAGGCTGAACTCCGAGAAGAGGTCTATGGTGAAAGACTAGAATTAGATTTCGTTGTAAATTCAGTTTTCAATACAGACAGAGAAGTAAACACGTGCAGTGTGTGTGTGTGTGTGTGTGTGTGTGTGTGTATGTGCTGTGGTTGGGATAAATGTCATCCAAAAAAACCCATGTGCCAAAAACTTGGTCATCAGCCTTTGGGAGGTGATAGAACCATTACAAGAGGTAGAGCCTCTTGAGGGTAAATTAAATCATTGAGAGCAAGCCATTGAAGGGCATAGTAGGACCCAGTGCCTTTTCTCTCTTGTTTCTTGGCTATCATGAGGCAGGTGGTTTTGCTCCAGTGTGTACTCTCACCAGGATCTATTGCTTGGCTACAGGTCCAAAAGCAATGGAACTACGGGCTGAAACCTCCCAAACTGGAAGACAAAATAAGACTTCCTCCTTTTGCCACAGGATCAGAACACGGTTTAATGAGGTGTATGTAGAAACAGGAGCAGAGTCCCAACCTGTGTCCCCAGCCTGAGAGCAACACTACTCCAAAGCCATGAGGCCACCAGGAGTGCAGGTGCTCATACACACCATTTCCCTACTGACAACAACAGGACTCTGTGGCAGTGGCTGGTTCTAGCCCTGGGACAGGGGCAGCGGAAGAATGTGCAGTATCATATGTTGGCAGAAAGCAAGCCAAGGCCCAAAGGACTCTAGAGACACTTCAGAAGGATACAGAGGTTGGGCTGGAGGGGACCCACTGACCAAGCTAGGCACAAGACTAACAGACATTCTAATGGGCTATGATCTCTGATTAAAACAGGAAACCGTGAGTCCCTAGGGACACAAGTAAATGAATAGTCAATTCAAGGTTGCAAAGGAGTATCTGCTTTGTTTCATATGGTTTCAAAGTAGTACTACTCAAAATACTTACAATTATAAAGGCAAAAGGAGAACTTTTACAGTGTAAATTCTGATTAAAAAAAAAACACCTGAGTCACCTGACCTACATAAGCATTTCTAGAGAAGTGATGAAACATGAGCTGGGGGACTGTGGCTGCTTAGGGATGGTTTGCCTCCTTTGCACCTCAGATTGGAGTTTAGTATCCACTGTGAGAAACCTAAATGATGGAAACCTAAACCTGGTGTTTAGAGATGAGATCTTTTTGGGGGGGTGACTGCAGTTAGATAAGCTGAAGGGGGGAGGCCCCATGACTTGAATCTTGGTAGCTTTATAAGAATAGGGAGAGATACTTAATATACGAACATATTCTCCCTGTTTCCTGCCATGTTATGACACCCTGACCCAGCTTGGGACCCTGCCAGCAGGGAAACAATCACCAGTATGGGCCCTTGACTTTGGACCTCCAGAACCATGAGCCAAAATAAACAGCCTTTTCTTTATAACTTACCCACTCCTGTGCCAGTGTTATCAGCAACAGAAAACAGGCTAAGACGTGCAGGTGCCATGGCAACCAGTATCACTTCTGTAATACTTCCATCAAGACCTGACAAACCCAATTGGAAAACTGTTCCCCAAAACAACTGGACTAATATGCAAAAAAGGTTTAGGTCACAAAAGTCAAGAAAACACTAACAAATGCTGTAGAATGGAAGAGATTCAACAGCAATGCCATGGCCTCCCTGGAGGTCACACTGGGACCTGAGGCAAAGGAAAAATCAGCAAGACTGCAGTGGATTACCAATTTTGATGTTTTGTTCATGGGTTTCCATGTATTAATTGTTTAAACACTGCAGTAATTGTTGCTTATCTTAATGATAGAGACTTTTGGTACCGCCTTATACTGTACCCTTCAGCCACATGCCAATCTCATCCTGCCCTACTGCCCACCCTGCTCACAAGACCTGCTCACCAAATGCACCCTGACCCAGGATTCTGAACAGAATCCTTCTCCACAGTAGAAGTCAGTCAGCTTCCTGTCACTATGACAAAATACCTCGGGCAATTAATCTGTGAAGAGAAAATGTTTGTTCTGCCTGACCATTCTGGAGGTCAGAATCCACAATTAAGTGGTCCTGGCTGCCTGTGGTGAGCCGGAGCATCATGTGGATACATGTGGCAGAGCAAAGCCACTTACCTATGCCTGGAAAGCACAAACAGAGAGGAAGGGACTGGCCTTCCACAGGCCCCTTAGAGGGTATGTGCCCCTGTCTAGACCCACTTCTTAAAGGTGCCACCACTCCCCAACCACATCAAGCTGGGAAAGGAGCCCTTAACACGTGGAGGGCACGTGTTAAGGTCCCACGAGGACCACGGTTGGGCACCGTGGAAAGTGAGGCTCACACATGGTGACAGACCTGCAGGGATCTATTACAGTTCTGCAGAGACTGCTCTGTTTATGTGACAGATGCATGAGAGTGTTGGGGCTGAGGGGACTGAGCCAACGACATTCTCACAGGGAACACGTGTTATATGCTTTTAACTTTCCTGGGAGCTTGTGATTGGTTTCGATTTTACATTTTTTAAAATTGCAATAAAACAAGGCATCTAACCTCCCAGTCTCCTCTCTCAATGAACACTGTGATGGTTTGAATGAAAATGATCCCCATAAGCTCATAGAGAGTGGCACTATTAGATGTAGCCTTATTGGAGTAGGTATGGCCTTGTTTGGAGGAAGTATGTCACTGGGGGTTTCAGAAGCTCAAAGCCAAGCCCAGTATCTCTCTCTTCCTGCTGCCTACTGAACCAAATGTAGAACTCTCAGCTACCTCTCCAGCACTGTCTGCCTGCATGCTGCCGTACTTCTCACCGTGCTGATAATGGACCAAACCTCTGAGCCATAAACCAGCCCTTAATTAAATGTTTTCTTTTATAAGAGTTGTCATGATCATAGTGTCTCTTCACAGCAATAAAACTCTAAGACAAACACTTAAGGAAATTGTGGTCCAGTCAGACACACTGATATTGCAACCTCCATATAAGAGAAGAGAGGACAGGAGCATCAAGAGTTTAAGGCCACCCTTGGCCACATAAAGAGTTCAGAGCCAGCCTGGGTTCCATAACACCTTGTCTCAAACAAAACAAAACAATTAATGGTTTAGAAGACAAACACTGAAATGCTTCAACTCCTGTACCGTACCCCGGAGGCTCTCTTGCTATGGCTATGTTGTAAATGACAGATGGGTTATCTGAATTTTGTCACCATTTCCTCCTCTAACCCAAATAGAACCTGAGGGGCCTTGGAATGTTGTAGAAGAAAGAGCAAGAAAAGGAGACTTATTCCAAAGAAGGTGACCTTTGGGGTAGGGAAGCTGCAGGAGGCCTGGACTTACCCATAATGTCCCCAGGTCTGTGCACCTCACTCTTCGTCAGGGCTCATGACCCCTCCACAGGACGTCTACCCAGTAGCTGACTCAATATTAAGGAGGGGGTCATACCCTGTGTCCCCGCTGACTGTCAGCTACCTTGGTCTAACTACATTTGGTCTCTACAGTTGGGAGAGGCAACCTAAAACCTGGGGGGCCCATGCAGAGACCCTATGGTGAGAGGCAGGTTCCTGAACCCTCCCCAAGAAGCCAATATTCAGATTGTACATGAATTATATCCCAAGTTTTGACCATTAATACCTCATCTTAATTAAATGTTACTACTACTGTAGAGCCTGCCCCAAACAGGCCTGCAGGATGTTGGCAGCCTCTGATCCATGCAGCTAATATTTGGACACTGGTTCAGACTTTCCTGCCTCTAAATGGCCCCTGCTTATGTTTGTTTCCCTGAGTGTAGAAGAAGCAGAGTAATGGCCTTATCCTCAGAAAGTTCTAGCTGAAAATTTCACCACAGAAAAGAAAGCCTGGAAGAAGACCGGATTTGCTTATAGAGATGAGTCTCTGACTGCTAACACAGTGAAGTTCATCTGTGACCTTGGGCACAAAAGGGCTGTGGATAGCACACAGCAGGGGGCACGGGGGTGTCTATACCACCTGATTCAGAATAAGAGGGCATTGAATCCCCCGGAACTGGGGTCCTCTGATCCTGCGCCAGCCTCAGTTTCTCCTCTCTCAAAGGAGAAGAGGCATTGGCTTACTCCCCTGCCACTTCAAGCTAACACCTATGGTCTCTAGTATATTTGTTGATAAATAACTTCGGCAGAATTTTCATATTCGAAGTAAAACCTCCAAAGCACAGAACAATTAAATTAGTTGCTTGAAAGGAAAACAGGAGAAAGCAGTCCACCCACTGTGCCCTCTGCATCTATGACTCCCTGAGATGAAGCACATGTAGTGTCTCGCACACCAGGGACCCGAGGAAGGCCCATCCAGTCCTCTATATCTCTCTGTGTGTTTACTAACAGCNCTGCCNGGCACCTCTGCCCCTTCCTCCCTCTTCTTCCTCCAACTGATGTTTTCGTCTTATTNAGCCACTACAGGTCTCCACAGGGCACCCATCCATTCATGGACTCCCTCAACACGGATATGAACAGCCACTTGAGCAGCGCATGGGTGTCCCAGCAGGACTCACGGCAGCCTGGGCCTGCTTCAGAGGACTGGGCAATAAGATGAAGAGAGCACGACGGAGGCTACACAAAAAAATCTATCCTGTCCACCTGAGCCTCAAAGGGCATCACAAAACACTGCCACCTACCCAGATGTGTCCCAAACGGGAACCTGCATTGTTAGGGGCTTAGCAGAAAGAGTGTATCTACTGTTCTTCCAATGAAAGACGGGGTAGGGGTGGGGCAAAGGAGACAAAGAGTTCACCTCCAGTTATCACCTTGTACAGACTACAGAGGAACTCCAATGGGACCCAACTCAGCAGCTGAGCAAGGTCTTGGCTTCGGAGCCCGAGCTGTTCNTGCTAGCTCTGTTTAATTGAAAAGGGGCTTTGGGTACAGAGCCTTCATTTCCCTTTCCACGTAAGNAGAACACTAGTATTCCCCTACCCAAGGCTGCAGNGAGGAAAATGGTGGCGTGCAATGCAGGCAATGCTTGTATATTATTTCTTAAAGAAAGGAACAAGAGTGGACCTCACTTTGGGAGGACAAATAGNCCAAATGAAATTGGTTGTAAGGTTAGATAACAAAGTCCGTTTGCTTCTAGTTTCTTGTCTGTTTCAAGTATACAGTCAGCCCTCTGTATCCACGAGTTCCGCATCTCTGGATTCAACTAGCCTTTCTGAAAACATTCAGGAAAAAAAAAGTTGTTATTACTGACGTGAGCCAATTACACATTCGGCCTANGAGGCCAGCTGTACAGCTGTCCTGACAATGTATAGACCTCATACAGACTTCTCCCTGGGACAGTATTCCCTAAACAATACAATACAACAACAATGTATACCATGCTTCCACTGTATTAAGAATGGTCAGTCATTTAGAGGTGATTTAAAGTACACAGGAGGATGTGTGCAGGCTCTCCGTACACAGTGCACTGTTTTATATAAGGAAACTGAGCACCCTCAGACCTTAGTATCCATGGGGACCTTCAAGTCAATCTTTTACAGATACCAAGGAAAGAAGGACTCCACTTTATTGATAGGGAAAATAACCTCACTTTGAAAGAGTCCCAAAAGGTCAAGATGAACAAAATGTCACCTTGCTGGCTAGGCCTCNACCCAAAGAGGCAGCAAGAGTGGAGGAGAGTGCTAGGGTGGAGAGCCATACACAGGCACTCTAGACTCCTACCTGCCAGGCATGTGACAGCACCACGTCTAGCAATCCACTTTATTTTCCAGTTCCCTGAAGCTAACATTTCTCATCCATTTACTCTTACACACTCATCTGAGTTTGCAATATATGACTGCTTCCAGACTGAAACATTTTTTTAAGTCCCAGAGTTCTGATTCTGCAAAACAAATTCATGCCNCATGTCATCTCTTATGTTCACAAGTCTGCAAAGACAAATCCACTTTGAGCTTGGGAGCTGCTCATCTGGGTCTGTGAAATCCTGTCTGATGGATGGGCNCTGCCTGCTAGAGCTGACAGCTGGCATCTCTGATACCCTCATCACCCTATGCTGGTGACANGTCTTCTCCAGAGATGTGACTGGCTCTGGCAAGGCTTACAGTGACTCATACTGTGGTAGTCTTACATGTCTTGCTTTNCAAGGGCCCCACAGCTACCCCTCATGTGATCAGGCATAGATCACACAGTGAGGAACTGATGTGGCTGCCAGGTGCCTTCCCTCAGATTAACAGACAAATTCATCCAGTTGTCCCAGGATGAGAACAGGTTGTGATGACTGAGGTGGCTGCTATCAACCCCAATTCACCCCAATTCCAGTGGTGTGTGGTCATTTTATCCCTTGTGTGGCTCTGAGGTGCTGCAGTGGGCAGTTGGCATGTTTAATGGGTTTTCTACNTAGCTTTGACCTGAGGCACAAGCCCAAATGCCCTAAAGAAGCCAGGTAGGCAGCACAGTCCAGGTTTTACAGTCCCTGGCCCACCGTGTAGCCTGGNTTCCCAACCAGGTCCTCAGTACAGACTCAAGCAAGGTCCTGGCTGGGTTCATTTGCCTATCCACAGACGTCTACTTCCAAGGATTGCCCATACCCTGCCTTCCACGGAGTGCATCCCCCTGCAGGTTCTCCTCAGATAGACTGCAGCATCCCAGATCATGCCTGACAATGCTGAAGCCTTCAGAGCTCTCTGCAGAAAGGGGGCAGATGGGCTCTTTTCAAAGATTNGTTCCATTATNTTTTTCTCTAATGCCGATGACAGACACAGACTCTGAGAAACATCACTGGCTTCTCAGGTCTAATTACTTGTTACACCACTCTCTAACCTCGCTCCTGAATGCAGGCTAAATTTAGCAGCTCTGGGTCTATCTCTGTCAGCTTCTACATAAGCCCTCCTATCCGCCTCACATGAGAGAAAACAAACTGCCCCCCATCCCCATTGCGTTTGAACACGGCACAGCCTGCTTGTCTTCCCCACCAGAGCTGAATGTGACTGGAGGCTTATGTAGAGTGGCACACCACCATTCTGCAGATCTGGGGACAGCTGCGTGTGGCTCCTCTCAGCTGATGGAGAGGCCTGACAGGCTATCCCAGCCCTAGCAAATCTGGAAATCACAGGCTGGAGTAGCCGGAAGTCACAAAGCAGTGATCGGGACCCTCCACACTGGTCAGCTTCTTACAGTTCCTGCTGTGGCCAGCCAAGCATTCTGGATGTCCTTCAGTGTGACGGCCAGCCTCCCCTCCTACCCTACCCAGCACCTGCAATGTGTCCCTGACATCATTGCCAAATGTTCCTGCCTCCTCATTCTGTGCATCAGACCTCTTCAGACTACTTCTCCTTCCTGAGCCCCATGGCTCTTCCTGCTCCTACAGAGGCCACTGTGGGAATCATTATTAAAAGAAAAGGAAAAAAAAAGTCCTCAAACAACTAAAATACTCATCTACCCCTTACTATTCCCTTGTGCCCTCTTGGCTGCTTGATAACCCTCCCCAATAAGTAGTATGCATCCTGTTTTCTCAGCCCTGTTGCCCTGGCTGAAGCTACTCTGGCTCCCCATTGCACTCTCAGAAATGCTCTGGGTTATGCAATCACGTCTGTAGCCAAGGTCATGTCTCCAGGGAAGNGGGCATACAGGCCAATGCAGTTGTCATGGCTCATTCGAGGCTCCACTTCCCAAATACTCCTGGCCTGTCATTACGACTCCTCCCTCTCCGTGTTGCCAACCACCACTACCGAGCTCACTTTCCTCCTCTGTCACCTTTCTGCCACTGGTGCACGGCACTGATGGCCAGCTAAATGACTATCCTGATCCCCTGATTCTTTCCACGACCCCTTCATCCCAGCAGCCATGAACACAGCCCCGGACAGGCCCCACACCAATGTCNCTCCCTCCCCATAACTCATTGTGACCTTCATCAGTCCTGGTTCCATCATGACCTCATTCTCCAACCCTTTAGGCAGCTATGTCAACCATGTTCTCTTAGAACCCAAATGACCTGACTGTCTCCTTTCTAGTTCTACTCTCATGGTCGTCATACTGCTGAGGATATCCTTACCACATGGCCAATCACACTGTCACCTGTGCATTCCTGAGGTCACCATAAAGTGGCCAGTATGACCCTGCCTTGCAACCCAGGTCCACCCAAACACAAGCTCTGGGTATTCTCCCTGCA
>LZPO01116990.1:68877-79120 GCA_001675575.1 Neotoma lepida | reverse complement strand
TTGAGACCTAGGTGTGACACATAAAAGTAAAACCTATAGATAGATGGTCACCTGGATCGCTCTGATTCACCTTCTGAATGTACTCTCCATTTTCTCACCTTGAGTTCTGTACTAGTTAGNTTTGTTTTGTTGACACTGTTGTTGCTTGNTTGTTTGTCAACTTGACACAAGGTAGAGTCAAGTGGAAAGACAGACATCAGGTAAGGAATTACTTCCACTAGACTAGCCTGTGGACATGTCAGTGTGGCATTTTCTTGATTAATGATTGATGAGGGAGGGCCCAGGCCCTTGTAGGTGTGTCTTACCCCTAGGCAGGTGGTCCTGGGCTATATAGGAAAGCAGGCTGAGTAAGTCATGAAGAACAAGCCAGTAAGCATTGCTCCTCCATGGCTTATATTTCCTTCTCTGCCCTGACTTCCCTTCTTGATGGACTGTAAGCTATAAGGTGAAATAACCTCTTCCCCCCACCGTTGGTCATGATGTTTCTCATAGCAATGGAAAACCAAACTAGGACAGAAACTGGTACCAGAGAGTGGGGTATTGCTGTGATGAAACTGACCATGTTGTTTTGGGGAAGACTGTGGAAGGAATTTAGAACTTTGGCCTGGAAAAGCTATTGAGTGCTGAGAGCTATTACAATGGGTGCAGCCTCTGTTTCAGTGGAGATACTGGCATATTACAGAAGCCAGGACCATGGGCTGACTACCAAGCACAGAGGTAGGTGTGATGTGGAGCTGGCCTGTGCATAAGAGACAAGCTGTGTGTGCTGAGGAGAGCAGAGCTGAAGATGTGGACCTGCCCAAGCAAGCCCTTTGGAACCAGAAGATTGTGAGTCCCAGATGTCCAACAATGAACTATTTATACTGTTGCATTTTGGTTTTGCTTTGATTTGACTATAACTGTGCCCCAGCTCTTCCCTCTTGGAATAAGATATAACTTGCTTTTTATTTTATAGGAGCCCACAGTTAAGAGAATTTGGATTTTAAAGAGATATTGGATATTTGAAAGAGACTTTGAACTTTAAAAAAATAGTTGAATCTTTTAAATACTGTGGGATTTTTAAAGCTATACTATGTCTTACATTGTGATATTAACATGTGTTCTTAGGATAAACAAGAAAGGAAAAGTCATCATCCAATAGTGATACATTTATGTGTCAAGTTGACAAGGGGTTAACTGTGATGCTTATTTTTTTTTTTTNAATCAATTTGGCACAGGCTACAGTCATCTGGGAAGAGGGAATGTCAATTGGAATTGCCTTCAACAGACTGTCCTGTGGATATATCTGTGGGGCATTTTCTTGATTACTGATTGATGTGAGNGGGCCCAGGCCATAGTGGGTGACGCCACGCCTGGNGAGGCGCCCCTAAGTTATATTTTAAAAGCAAGCTGAGCAAACTATGGAGAGCAAACAAGCAAACATTGTTCTTCCTCAGCACTCGCTTTAGTTCATGCCCTGACTTCCCTTCATGATGGAAGCTGTAAGATGAAAAAAACATCTCGTTTGGTCATGGTGTTTCTCACAGGAACAGAGAACTGAAGTAGGACGCTCTCCTTCCCAGGCACGGAATGCCCTTGGTGGCTCCTCGGCCCTCTTGTTTTAGGATGGGCCCAGTGAACCCAAGGGCAAGTGAGGAGGAGGGTGAGGCTGGCTTGTCCACTCCCTCGGCCTCTGCCTACAGCCTTGCTTCAGCATTGTTGCTCGCCCAAAAGTGCTGGTCCACCCAATCCTTCCTTANGGCTCCCATCACAGCCCCTCTTCACTTCCTTCAGGGCCAAGGGATAGAAACAACCCTGGTGCTGACAGACCCTGTGCTCTTCTGAGCTCTGTTGCCACCTTTGGAAAAGTTCTATCAGCCTTCCTCAAAAGTACTCCAGCTGAATGTACCCCATCTTTCCAACTGAGATATGGACTGATGAAGTAATTGTTGCTGAAAGTACACTGGAAGATAAGTAGGCCCTCACAGCGGGCTTCATATACTCCAGGAGCCCTGAAGTAATCACCAGGCAATCTGAAGCATTGTGGATGACATGTACACTCACAGTATTCTTGATTATATGCGATGATACAGGTGTTCANGTGGAATGAAATGCCCTACGCTAGGACATGGTATAGCAATAATAGTGATGGCCATGGCTGAAAGGTCAGGAAGTCTGTTCTTGTGACACTAGAGAACATACGTGAGGTAAAGAAATCCAAAGCTAAGAACAAGCAAGGAGATTCAGAGAGCCCCACAGTAGCTCCAGGGTGTGATGTGCACTTCCAGAGTGAAGGAAACACTGAGATGGTCAGCCACCACAGATGTCTCATAGTTAGGAAGATGAAGAAGGGGATGGGGACACACAGCAGACACTGCTGTGGCAAGGAACTCTGTGTTCATCAGATAACCTCCCACTACCTGTGAGTAAGAAAATAGCCTTCTCCACAACATGCCTTTCTCCAGCTANGGTGGCTGCCTCACAAGGCTGGGACTCATCTCTCAGGATAGATCACCCACCTTTTAGCCTGCCTAAGCCTATATTACAAAACAGGTCCTTAGGTCCACAGACATAGGAGCTGCCTTGGTTAGTATCTGTGGGAAGTGTGGGAGACTGGTTCTCCAACATGAATGAGATCCAGGGATACTACATAAATGGGCCTGATGCCAGTCAGCAGGCAGATGTGGCTGTCTTTCTCACATGTAGCTACTGAGACCCATGGAGGCATGCATAGTCAAACTTAGGCCAGTTACGCTGGAANCTCTGCCACCCCACGATGCTGAGTTCCCAGCCACTGTACAACTTATGTTCTAAAGTCAGAGAGCTGGGCCAGCACCCACAGTCTCTGGAGGAGCAGCGGAGCCTGAGAAGTTTTATTTCTAGCAATGTCCTAAATGCTGCTGCTGCTGGTNTGGTTGGAACTCTCAGAAATGGGGATAGTGGAGGGATTCATCCTGTGACATCTGTTAAGATATCCTGCCCTCCACTCCCATGACAGGGTAGGAGGCTGCTCCCCTCCTCTATGGACTTAGGAAAATGCAGCAGACAGCCAAGGGGTGCTCCAACAACATTAGATTCCCCCACATTCCATGGGTACCATGGAACCCTGAGTGCCAGAGGCCAGTGGCAAGCANACCTGGATTACTGTCCTANACACAGGACTGCAGTGTTACTCATGGCCCCTGATTTACAGAACCTAGGTGAGGCTCAAGGATGAAAAAAGCAAATAGGCAGCTCAGTAAGATGCTACTGGCACAGACTCCGTGCCTCAGTTTCCTCTTCTATTACATGGGAAGAAGTGTTTCTGTTGGGGCCTGTCTGTTCAGAGTAAATAAGGTCGGGCCCTGGGGGCTATTTCTTACACAGTAAGAGTTTATCACCCTTGCCTGNTGCCATGTTCATCTTCATGATATCTTTATCTCCTTTTGTTGGAGGTGACTGCCCTCTCCACCCTCTGCAATCNCTTGCATCTTTCCTAGGTAGGTGCCACATTCTACTGGCANAGACGGCTGATACTGCTGTCTAGGCATCTACAACACAGTCTGCCCCTCGTTGGACTACAAGTTAACCCAACACTAAGAGGTAGCTGCCTCCTGGGANTACCCAGGACCTTTGCCCTCCCTCTNGCCCTTTCTTTCTTTCCAATCATCCACAAGACAATGCAGAGATGCTACCATCCCTGTGGCGTGGANGAAACACCACGGATACAAAATCCTACTTGTATTTCCAACCCTTTCTTTACCTCCCTACTTTATAAAGGCTGTAGAATCTAAANCTCTTGACTTCCCAGACTCCCTTGAGCCAACATGGCCATATGACATAGCCATAACCCCTGAGATAGATACAGGCGCAAGTCCCTGGGGAGGGTGACCCTTTTTGATTGAAACAGAAAAGCTCTTTGTTCTGTTTGATCATTCCCAAACCCTGCAGCNCGCCTAGTACCTGGATATTAGACTTCAAAGTGTATGTGTATGATTAACCCCATACTGCCACAAGGGACCGCCCACAAGAAGAGACCTTCCCGCTGAGAGTGGCAGAGTGGAAAATGGAAGTACCACTTGACACAAACAAAACAAAATAACCCTCCACAGTGTTTAAGTTATTACACATTCCTAGCTGCAATTTAACAATTCTCTGAAATTGACGATACATGGCATATGCACATAGCATATTACTTCCCAATGAGATGCAAACTATCCGAGAGTGTGGTGGCNGTGGCTTTTACATGACTGGTTAAATTAAACTGCAGTGAATTCAATTCATTTCACGTTCTAGACTCTTAGGTCAAAAGACAGGTGGTGACTCCAGGACTCCAACACCCCAAATTCTATGCTCTTTCAAACTCAGCTATGGAATCAAGTGAGGANATACGTGAGAGAGTAACCAAAGGAAGTAGGAGTACTAATAAACGGCAGGCAGCATCCACCCTCCTGGTCCTAAGCTAGTGGTCACAGTGGGGACTGGCTGGGTATCCACGAGGGACAATACCACTCTCCTTGAGGTCAGTGCAGAGTGAAGCTGTCAGTCAGGAGGACCACATTTTCATCCACACTAATAACAAGGCAAGGGCTCCTTTCCCAGAGGAGAACACTCACAGCTGCAGAATCCTGTTTTGCAAGGATAACTGCAATCATACATCATAGATGAGTGATTTGACATCCAAGGATGTTAAGTGGCCCGCCAATTGTTGATCAATGTGTAGGCAAGAGTGTTCGGATCAGATCTAAATCTTCTGTTTGTATTTGCCTAATAGCTCTGCTTGCAAGAGCTGGTCCATCAAGGCAGTCCCAGAAGATGAAAAGCTGGCTTTATGTGTTATGGGGAAACTTACCTACTGTGAGGAGAACAGGATGAAAAGCAAAGCATCTTTGCCTTTACATTCCTATGGTCCCCTTAGAATTTTTGCTCATTTGATGTGAGTATTCTGTAAAGTCCTTTTAAGTGATGCCCAGGTCAAGAAACATTTGGGGAGAAGATAGAAATCTAGCACCTCCAGGTATATTGTTATTTCTGGGAGATGAATGAAAGTGAGTCCCTAGGGTAAACAACACGAAAGAGAGGGGATACTTGTTCCAGTTTGGTTTCAGACCACAGGCCGTCCTCTGTGAACTTTGCTGTTAACTCCAAGCNGTTACTACAGGCCAACTGGCAGGTCCTACTACTTTGTTTTTCTCGTATTTTTAAGAGAGAATTCTTAGTCCTGAGTAGCAGAGGCCTCTCTTGTATCTTGGTAGGTAGGAACCCTACAAAGCATGCTAGGCTGGGGANGGAGGCCCCACCTGCTGCTGAATGGTGGGCAACCGCCAGGCAAGTCACTGTGATCAGCGCAGCAGCCATGGCATGTCCCAGCTGCATAAGTCATAGCTCANGAGTTTAGTCTAGCGTAGCTTCTGCCTGCTCTGTCCCAAATGTTAACAGCTAAAATCTTCCTCAGAAAGNCAAAAGGTAAAACAATATTCACCCCCCACGCCCCACTATCCTCCTTGTGCTGGAGATNGAAGCCGTGGCTCGGGACATAGCAGGCAGGTGCTCTGCCTCCAGCCTCACCAGCTTTGAACTCCTGCTCTAAATGCAGTGCCTTCGGAGGGCGACTCCAATCTACCTAACACTGGGCAGACTGGTATGTCCTCGCTGGGTGGACTGGTATGTCTGGCTCCACCAGCATAGATAACCATCACTATGATGATGATGGTGCTATTAGCAGCAGAATGGTCACCTGAGGACAGGCACTATTCCAAGCATGTTCTTATCGGAAGTGCTGCTAACTTCCATTCTTCAGAAGAAAGGGTTGAGGTGCAGGAAGGGACAGTCAATGTCAGTAGAGGGATTCTTATCACCCAGGCCTTCATTCATGAGATTGTTTTTTTTTTTTAATTTACTACATGGTGACACATGCCTTTAATCAGGGGCAAAGGCAGGTGGATCTCTATGGGTTTGAGGTCAGCCTGGTCTACACAGAGTTAGAAGCTAGCCAAGACTATGTAGTAAGACCTCGTCTTAAGAAACTAAAAATAAAATAAAATAAAATTACATTTGTTTGTGCCCTACGTGTATGTGCACCTATGCGTGGNGGTCAGAGAATGAATGACTTGTAGGATTGGTTCTCTCCTTCCACTATGTGGGGCCTAGGAATTGAACTCAGGTCCTCATGCTTGGTGGCCAGCGGCTTTGCCCACTAAGCCATCTTGCAGGTCCCTACTCATTAGACTGTAATCTGAGCTCCCCCCATAAGTACATCTTCTTCAAACTCTACCTCATTCACTGAAAAGTGTCATCTGACTTCAGCCTGCCTAACACAAGNGGCTGTTTACTTTGTATTAGAACCCACCAATGCCTTTTGTCAGTGGTCAAAACACCCTCATTATGTATGCAGAACAGGAGGTACTATATCGGCTGTTGGGGGAAAAATAGCAAATTATAGCTATTTGCATATTTCATTATATTTAATACTTTTTATTTTGCCAACGACTCTTAAAGCACGTTAAGCAGTTAATTGGCTTTATTTCCTTTTCAACATTTTGTCTCTATAATGTAATTAGTGTAAACTCCATATTTGTTTTCCCCTTGAGCCAGCTTAACACTTTCTCCTTTTCATTATGAAATATTTTATGCTTCCTTCCAAGTTTTCTCCTCACCAAGTCTTTATTTTAATTCACTTTCCCGGTACAATGTGCTCTAAGAAGATTTCATTTCAGGAAAATGTCGCATCTTCCCCTTGGTATGGAGTCTCCTCTCCTTTTACCACGTTCCCTAGTTTGGTTTAACGTCCTTTCATTTCTATTATGTGTTATGTGTTCCAACTTTTATATCCCTCAGGCGTTCGTTCTAATAGTATTAGGAGAATCTATAAATAAAAGCGGCGTCTTAGAATAATGCTTTCATTCTTTTCCTCTGTCCCCGCCCCGGCTTCGGAATTTACCAGCAGACCCTCTCAGGCAGAGAGGCTCTGCCCAAGAGGACTAGAGTTGTCATTGCTGCATCTGGTCTGGGGCGCCCCTGGGGAAACGGGCAGGGGTCCAAATTAGGGCTCCCATTCAGGACTCTGCACGGCGGCGGCAGCGGCGGCAGCCGGTCCTGCCCCTTGATTTCAAAAGAATCAAGAGAGGCTGAGAAGTCTTCAGGAAGTCACTAAGTCTGATCCTGAAATTAGCGAAAACACGGCGGAGCAGGCAGAGAAGGTAATTAGGAGCAAACAAGCCAAACTGACTCTGCCAGGGTGTCTGCAGCAAGCTTATCGCTCCTGCACAGGAAGTTCCTATAACTGTGCGACTGGGCTCATTTACATTTTCTGCAACTCTGCCAGCACAGAACTAGGAAGTGAGGGCTGCCAGGAGCCACATTTGTCCCTTCAGGTGCCAAGGTGCCCTATACCCTACAGAAGTAAGTGTCCCAAAGTGAGATTTCACTGCTACTGCCTTGATGACATCACTGGCTCTATTAAATCCCTAGAAGTCTTCTACTCTTCATATGTAAATATAACTTCAGGATTAGGACAACACCGGCTTCCTCCTCAGGGGGCCCCATCCACCATGCCCTATCTTTTTTCTCCTAACACCCTATTATGAAANTTTTCAAACATGGAGCATAGTTGAAAGAACTGTGGGCAGCAAACACCCCCACCCCCACCACACTACTCCACCGTAAGTCACTACCATCCCCTCAGGGTTCTCTCCCNGAATCCACCCCACCATCCGCACATTCATACTTGGTGTGCTCACTACAAAGTAAACTGCCATATCAGCACACTTCCCGAGTAACACGTCCACACACACATCCTTATCAAGAGTTCAATATTTACTTGGGGATTTTTCTTCTTTTGAGGCAAAATTTACCTGTGAAGAATTGAGCACATGTTCATACCACATTTGTTGAGATCTGATACATTACATACGTTCTTCAAACTATCAAGATCTCACTCCTCCTACCAAGACATCACCCCAGAGCATCTNGTGAACCTTCCCATCAACCCCACCCTAAGGTTGAGTCCCCTCCACACCTTAGTTTTGTCTCTTCTACAGCTTTCTACAAATGGAATCTAGTTGTGGTACCAGCCTCCTTTCACGTGGTGTGATGCTCNTGAGGTCTTTCTGGTTATGCCTCTCTGTTGTCTGTTCTATAGCTGCTGTTGTTGTGTTTTTGGGACAGGGCTTCTCTGTGTAGCCCTGGCTGTCCTGGAACTCGCTCTGTAGACCAGGTTGGTCTTGAACTCAGAGATCTTCCTGCTTCTGCCTCCTGAGTGCTGGGATTAAAGGCCTGTACCACCACCATTCGGCCTGTCTGTTCCTTTTTACTGCTTGTTCTGTGTCCTGTTTCTCTGACTACTTGCCTATGGATGATGACAGCAAACTTAAAATTGTGATAAAAGTTAAATAGTCTAGGAAACCTCATAATCATGTGGGGGAGGAGTAAAAAACAGTACCCCAATAGGCTGAGAACCTAGTACTGACACAGGTAGGTTGGTGTGATCCGCTCTGACCAGAGACGCTTGCTGGCCTGATTCTCTAGTGGGAAAACCATGGCACTAGTTCTCCTAGTCGCTGGGAAGGGCTGGTCATGTTATTCATATTGCTGACATACCCTCTGTTGCTATGACAGGCTGATATAGAAATCACACTGGGATCAAGGCTAACACACCTCCATGAAAGAGCTTAAGACAAAGACAGGGCATTTAAAATGGACTAGGTAGGTTTGGCAGAGGACTGTATTCTTGCTGGCTTTGTCCATTGTCCCTAATGACCCATGTGGCATCAGTTTCATGCCCATGATGCATGCAGGAACATGGCCCAGCCTCAAGACTTGCAACCTAATTCATGCAGCCTGAAAGCGTGATTCAAATAAAACAAACAGAACGGCTGGGAGCATGGCAGCCGCAAACATACAGGCAAATCTCCTCAGCCTTGAGAAAAAGATCTCCCAAAGGCAGCACCAGCCACTGAAAATCTGCACGAAGTGGTCTGTGCCCAGGATGGTCCTTAAGGATGCTGTGAGACTGTCTGGCATGGAGCCAGACAAGCCAGGGCTGGCACAGCCACCGGCACAGATCAAGTACAAAGGCACATAAGTGACTGACTTCAGGAACCAGTGACTGGAAAGTAAATCCAACTTCGAGTCAGAAAAGCACACTGGCTTTAAGATGGGGTTTTCTGCAGCTCTCCATAGCTGAACTTCTGACACAAGATAACAGAAGACTCACCCAGGGCTTCCTGTGAAGACGGGCCCACTCAGGACTTAGGGGATTGCTATTAAGACCCACAGGACATAAACAGTTGTGTGGTTTTGTGATTCCTAATTGCCTAGCACAAGCAACATAGTAATGTCAGTGTGTCCATATCTACTCCTGCGGATTCCTCTGGGTGTGAAGTTGATTTACCAGGAGACAGGACCAGTTTGGTTTTCTGATGTTCCTGAGGTGACTAGCTATCAAAAGGTAAAGAACTATATCCCTTGAAAAACCACCAAGAAATGGGGTGGAAGTGGGGTATTATAAATCTATATTGACAATACTTTGTACAAGGACACAAACCTCTATGGAAAGAGAAAGCAGCCATTCCCCAAGTGAGCAGGTTGTGTGTGTGTGTGTGTGTGTGTGTGTGTGTGTGTGTGGCTGAATGACAGAGCACTCGCCTAGCTTGTATGAGGTCCTGAACTTCATCCACAGCACTGCCAAAGTAAAACAATTGTTTAAATGAAGGGCTGAGAAGATCTTGAACCGGCTGAGTCACCGGCAGAAGCTGGTTTAAGCCACTGAAGGGAACCCAGCTTTCTTGTTTGGGCTAATAGTATCACATTCCTGCAAATGACACATTAGAGGCTGTAAAAAAAGGCGTTAATGAGCTCTGGACAGCAAGACAGAAATGGTTTCTTTTCTATTCCAGAAAAACTGGGCTTTATCATGAGGAATATGAATTGAGGGTTTTGTTTAACTTTAAAAATCAACAGCATAAGATGGAGATGTATGTGAGGCTGAGTGCAGTGATGGCTAAGAATGGGCTTCTTTTTCTGTTAAAATCTGTTCTCAGACAGACACACCTAAATAAACTCCAACTGAGACACAGGCAGGGATCCAGGGACATGGGGTCTGACAGACACTAAACCACAGGCTTCTTCTCTGACCCTCAAAGAGGACACGCATACAGCTAAAACTGGCATAGGAGGGGGGCTGCTAGGGTGCACAGCCTGCCTGCTCCAGCCTATCTTTGTAGCTCAGTACTGGTCAGGCATCCTGCCAAGCTTGGAGACACACCTTTACTGAACAAAAACAGCA
>LZPO01116990.1:47139-59351 GCA_001675575.1 Neotoma lepida | reverse complement strand
TCTGTGTACACACAGGTAACACACAGCACAGTGCATGTGTACACACGCAGGTAACAGGCAGCACAGTGCATATGTGTATACACATGGGTAACAGGAAGCACAGTGCATGTGTACACACAAGGGTAACTGGCAGCACAGTGCATCTGTGTACACACAGGTAACACGCAGCACAGTGCATATGTGTATACACACAAGAGTACCAGGTGAAAAGGAGAAATACTGACTGTAGGCACTCACTCCATTGTTCATTTCATCAGGAATCCTAAAGCTTCCAGTGAGAGGGTGACTTGCCCCGGACTGAGAAGCAGGGACAGGGTCTACCTGCCAAAGGTGTGAAAGTAGAAAATGAGCCACTGAGTGTGGGTTTGGGCCCAGATCTGTCAATCATGGGTTTGTCAGACTCTAATTGGACCAAATGCCTCATGGCCAGGAGATGACATCTCCCTACAGGGCTGACATAAGGTTCCCCAAGCAAGGACACGCACACAAGAAACATCAGTCAGCCTGAGGACATGCCAGGGCTTCTGGTCAGCCCCGAGGTCACAGTANTGACAGCCGGGAGGAAGACAGGCACTGGGGAACAGGTGCTGAGAAGTACTGTGTGCAGGTCCTGGGCTGAGGGGAGGTGCCTGTTCAGCTTGGGCTAGGCTGAGAAGGGCTAAAAAAATTACTGTCTTTGCAGAAGCCAAGATCCAAACAAGCTTGGGATGTTCCTAAGACAGCAGGGAATGGCCAGACACTGGGAAACAGTGTCTGACCAGCTCCTGTGTGGCCCTATGGCTACCCAAAATGCAAGGCAAACTGAGGTCCAGTGTCCGCAGGCCCCCCTGCCCATGTCTACTGCTGTATTTCTGATGTGCTCCCTGGCGTCAGCCTGGGAAACACTTAAACACTTCCAGTGGGCTGGTCAGCTGGCCAGCTGTGAGGCTCCATTCCACGTCTGCCTTTGGACATTGCCACTTGGGGCCCTCCTGGCTCCACATGCTCTAGCCAGATCAGCTCTGGTCACTTCTGTCCACCCAACCCCAGTGATTCAGGAGGGTAGTCTAGTCCATCAAAGTCCTGTCCACTAAGTAGAGATGCCAAATGAGACAGTACTCAAAAGTACTCAATCTTGTCTGGGTCCTCAGCGCACATCTAGGGCCTCTCCCAGGCCAGCTGTGCATAACANCAAGATAGCCTGTGACCAAAAAGCAGTACCCAAGAACTAGGTCACAGATGGCTGGCACTGTGGGCTTTGCCTTGTCCCCACCAAGCCCCTGGTGCTTTGGCTGGCACCAGTTCTGGCCCATGTTCTAACACCTGGTTAAGGCTTCAGTTGGTTCTTCATCNTGAGAACAAGTTGTCCACAGCGCAACAGTTTTCCTCTGCTGACAAATGGATTCCACAGGCTTACCTGAAATTCTGGGCCAGGGATGGCCTGCTCACTAGCTATTTTAAGGAACACTATTTAGGGCAAGTTCAAAATCATTTAAGGCTCTTAGATCTTTTAGGACTCTGGCAGCCAGCCTGCTCTTTTTATGTCCAAACTCAGAACTAACAAATTAGCTCAATACCCCAGGCAAAGCAAAAACACAAGGGGAAGTACGGTGTCAGAGTGCTACCCGTCAGACAAACATCACTTCCCAGAGCTGTAGATGCCCAGCTGTAGGTCCAAGTACAGAGAAAACTGTGTTGCCCAGCCCATAAAGAACTCGCCTTGTCTAGGAGTCATCAGTGTCAAAGNTAACCATGTACATGGGCTGGAATGAGGGCCCTTCTGACAGAGGGAAGAAGAAAGGACTATGGTAGAGGGGATAGGCAATGGCTGGGAGCCAGAGTGCTTGGTGCTTGGTGCCACACTGTCCAAATACCCTGTGATCTGCAGCCAGGCCTTATGTTCACTGAGTCACTATTCCTTGACAAGTGGATGGGCCCTGCCTGGGAGGTCTTAAACCAGGGGCTTCCCCCCTCCCCCCGATACAGGGTTCTTCTGTGTAGCCCTGGCTGTCCTGGAACTCATTCTGTAGACCAGGCTGGCCTCAAACTCAGAGATCTGTCTGCCTCTGCCTCCCAGAGTGCTGGGATTAAAGGTGTACGCCACCACTGCCTGGCTCAAAGTAGGGGCTTCTTAACCCAGGCTGAAAGGCACCTTGGGTGTCCATGGATGTGTCCGGAGTCCTAGAACACTGTGGCATGTGTGTCTGATACACAGTTTTCCGTTTCTTCCCCTTTAACATTTTACGTGTAGATGTATATNTGGACTCGTATGCATGTATGCATGCATGCTGCAAGCAAACATATGCAGCATCATATGTAATGTATTCTGACTTGGAGAAAAATGTAAAATGTCTAAATATGACTTGTACATAAGCCAGATCCATTTCTCTCAGCGCACTTCTCCTCCAGTCCCCACGGATACCACAGGCAAGGATGCTCCCCTCCCTATACAAATGACAGGGTATTTGTAAAGAACACACTCCCACACACTTTAGATCTCCCNAGATTACTTAGGACACTTAATCCCACATGGGCCTGTGCAGGGAGTTGCTCCGTCTTGCTTGGGGAAGAACAAAAATTTTGTCTAGTCTGTCCATGTCACATACAAGCATTGTTTCCTGTGTAGTTTAACCCAGTGCAGACTAAGACCAAGGATGAGAACCCTAAGGTCACAGAGGACAGATATGTGCACCTTGAGAATTTGACTAAGGGTATTCATTGTTTTTTCAGAGTACCCAGGTTTGGATCCCAGCACCCACAAGGTGGCTCACAACCGACTGTAACTCCAGTCCCAGGGGAATATGACACCCTCCCTCTGACTTCCATGGGTACCATGCACACATACACTGCACATACATGCATGTATACAAAACACTCCCATACATAAAGTAAAATTAATAAATCTTTAAAAATTAAAATAAAAGAAGGATTAAGAAAGCTACCAGCCTTCCCCGTCTTAGAAGCCTTTATAAACTAGAATTTGAAGGAGATCCTTGCTACCTGGGCTTCTAAATTTTTGCTATCCTTATATTCATCCACCAACAATACAGTCTGTTTTGTTTTTTAAAGCTCACATAAATATTGGGCACCCGAAACTGCCTTTAAAACTCAATGCTGACTGAACAGTGCACATATGTATATCGATTATGAATTTGTAACCACTGCTTGCTATTCCTCAGTGTGACTATTCTGAGTCACTTCTTCCCTCTTCTTCTGGGGAATGTTTAGGCTGCTCTTCCCTTCATTTATGTATATAAAAGAAAGTCTCCCTGGGCATTCTCCTCATAGTCTCCTTGTACACACAGCAAGTTTCCCCAGTACGAGGCTTGACACAGAGTAGCTGGTACAACATGTCTCACCATGGAACCAAAGTGCTCTCTAAGATATGTGCCAACTTCAATCAGTAGCAACAAGGGGTCTCCGAGCTCTGCATCCTTGCCAACAGTTGACACTGCACAGGGTTTGTCAATCTGATAGGTGTGAAACAGTGTCACTGTTGCCTTCCGGCAGCTCCCAGCCAGCCTAAGCATCCGCTCTTTTTTTGACCATTCATTTCCTCTGCTCACCCATTTCTCTGCTTTTCTACTGAGCGCTTATCTTTTTTCTCATTAATTTGTAGTTTTAAAAGTCATCTGTGCTCTGATTTTTTTGTTATCTTCTCTAACTACCTTTCCTGGTCTCCTGCCTCCTTTCCCCATGTCATAAGGGTAGGCCATTACATTATCTTATAAGCACTCAGGTCTTTAACGCCATCTAGAATTGAACATTGTATNGTGTGGGCTAAGAATCTAATCGTTTCTCCATGTGGACAGTCAGTCCTTCCAGAACCATGTATTAACTAAATGGTCCATCTTTCCTCACCCACCTGTAATTCTTCTGTTGGCATGCACAGGCTCCCACACACGCTTGGCTTTGAGTCCATTCCACGGATGGGCAGGACCATCACTGGGCTTGTGCCCCTCCTTGCTCTCCTTTCCAAGACTTGTCTGAGGGACTCTTGGACCTCACTGTGCCATACTTCATTTGTAGATTCCACATATAGTTCAATCTCACAGGGATTAACGAAATTACAGTGGATTAATGGATTAAGTGGGGGCAAATAATTTTTCAGGGGCATGCTCCGTCCCCAGCACCTCAAAAACCAAAACACTTTATCATTCTTTCCATAAATTCTCCCCTGTAAATAACTCATCCCTAAGTATCTTACAGCTTTTATGCTGGGATGAACTAGTTTCTCTTGTCNTCTATCTGCCAAGGTACAGGTGGCCAGTGTTCTAGCAGCGCACTCAATTCTCTTGTGAGTCCTTACAGCTAATCTGGAGGTTCCCTTCCATTATCCACATAGTTATGTCAACTGTCCACGGCAGTATTTGACTCTTCCTAGTTTTTACTTTTTAAAAACTATTGTTTTGTTTATTTGTGTGTGTTCAGACATGCACACGTGTGCACTCGACAGCATACATGTGGAGATCAGAGGACCCCTTTTGGGAGTTGGTCCTCTCCTTCCACCACGTGGGTCCCACGGACTGAGTTCAGGCCATCAGACTCAGCAGCAAGCCCCTTTACCTACTCACTGGACCATCTTGCTGGCCCATAACTTGCATTTCGTGTCAAAGCAAACTTGTTGCATTATCTGGAATGATGCTTAGAGAAGGAAGCGGTGGCTAGCCTGTCTTTACTAGATGTATATTTTTTTTAATGGAAAGGGACAGAACCTGTATCAGACTGCAAGAGATCTGTAATTTGAGAAAGGTGACCAATAGCTGGCCTAAGTTACCTGTTGGATTGTGTTAAATAAATCAAGTCAGGTTATCAATCGATTGACGGTAAAGAATTGACAGCAAGAATGTTAGGGCACAGCCAAACGGATGGACAAGAAAACCAAGGCTGTGACTCGGGCAGGTAGAGAACAGAACACTAAATGACCTTTAAGGGTTTGGAAGANAGAATCACACAAAGACAATCTCCGAGGACAGAATGCAGCAAGAGACAGAAGCAGTCATCATAATGGCAGAGGTGACACATGGTCACCGTGTGCACACAAACAGCCCCCTCCCCTGGCCCCCATCCCACTGACTCATCTATAAAGCAAAACTAAAAATATCTCCGTCTTATTTATGAGTCACAAATTCTCCTGGTTGAAAATGGCAATAAGGTTTCTAGAGAGTTCTTACGGAGTAGATGGAGGTTGGAAAACTCCAGGCCTTTTCCACATCAGCTGGGCCCTTAGAAATGGGGAAAGAAAAGCAGGTTTGGGAAGGAGGAGTGATAGGGCTTTCCTTGAGTAATTACACCCAAGACAGCTCCTATCCCCAACCCAGTCATCTTTTGGTTTGAAAATGTCCCTATCATGTCCCTATCAGAACCAGGTCTACCAAGCTGAGTGACAGACTGTGTGGAGTTTGTGACTGCACTGTCCAGAGAGACCTAAAAGGCCACCCAACAACATCCCAGGGTGATGGGATGCATGCTTCAAGAACCTTCTCGCCCACAGGCAAAATCAGGAGCACAGACCTTGTTCATAAGCAACTCAGTGAGACACAGCAGATTCAAAGGCCGGCATGGCCGAGGGATGGACAAGGTTATTGCAGGGGACAAGAACATCCAAGGGAGAGTTAACTGCCTCTCCGCTTCTTGCAATGTAGAACTCAGAGTTCAACGTCGTCTCCTCTCTGCTCATTTAATTATAGGAACCCAAATCGCAGGCACTTTGTAATTTACCATCCGGTTTAAGGATCACTTTCAGCTGAGACAAATTGCTGGGCCACCTGGGCAGAACAACAAAGAATGGCAGGAGTCGGGAGCCCTAAGCAAACAGGAGAGCTGTCTTCAACCCAGACAATTGGCCCTGGCAGCAACAGAGAGCAATGAAGCCAGAGCCACCAAAAGGCAAAATCTTAGCTCTTAGGATGTTTGAAGGCACAAAAAGCTGGTTATTTCTTTTGGATAAACTCTGACCTGCCTTAGGAACTGACTTCACATAGCAGAATTTCCCCTTCCAGGAGGCCTTCCACCTCACATCAAGTGCTGAAGAAATGGCATTTTGATCAGGACCACGGCACACTTTGCTGGCTTCTGTCACAGATAATGATGAAACTAAATTTAACACTGCCTGGTACTGCAGTTTGAATTATGAGGCCATGCTCCCTTCATTTCACTCGATTCTCCTGAGTGTGTACTCTGTCGATCTGCAACAGTGCTGAGAGCTCTCCTGGTGGGACTGCACACTTGAGCCTCCTGGGGCCCTCCACGGGCCATAAATCGACATCAAGCTGCTCCATTGCCCCTCTGCAGGGCTGCATCAGGAAAAAGGGCCCTATGGTGGCAGTCGCTGGGAGCCGCACTGACTTAGTGCCCAAACTTGGCTTCTCTTAGTATAAATGACAGCCAGCCTATACCTCCAGGGGTGGGAGAAAGGGTATTCCAGGACTAGCGCCTTGCTTCTGAACATCACCGGGTCATCTCATCACCCTAAGGCAGTACAAAGTCACTACCACTACGGATGAACAAGTCAAGAAGTGATGTGTCCAAGGTCATGCCGCTAGTGTGCAGACAGCTGCCGTTTTGGCTACAGCCAGAGCCCAAAGCAAAGCAACCATCCTCTTTGCCTAGAGAGGTTTTAAGTGCAGAGTCCAGCCTCCAACCAACCGGCAGCTCCTGGGTCCCTTTGCTCCCTGACCCAAACCTGACTTCTGGGCACAGGCACCAGCGCGCCACACCGAGGGAAAGCCAGTCCCTGAGTTGCCGGCCACGCTCAAGTCGCCCAACCAGCCAGCGCCTCACTGCCTCGGCGCACGCACCTACCCCGGAGCCCCGCGCCACCCGTCGAGGGCAGAGTGGCCCGAGAGGCGGAGCTAGGGCTCGGAGGCCACCGGGAACTGTGTGGACGCTGAGGATGGCGCGGGTGGGCAGAACGCGGCGACCCCTTGGGCGCCCACTCCAGCGCGGCTGGGCAGGTGTCGGCGCCCGATCAGGGCTTCCGAGGCCACACTTCCGAGTGCGAGTTGCCCGGCGACACTGCCCGAGGATCCACGGCCTCGGGCCCACCCGCGTGACGGTCCACGCAGGCCACCACGTCCTCCCCGCCGAGTGTCCCACGGCACTCCCCGCGAATCCCCGCAGGGCGCCCCCGCCGTCCCCAGCGGTGCGGGCCGCCTTCCCACGCGGCGCCGCCGGCGGCCGAGCTGGCAGGGCGCCCCCTCGCGCGTGGCCGCCGGCGGCCGGGAAAGTTTGGGGCGCGCGGGGCCGGCGGTACTCACCTGGCCCAAGTTGAGGTAGCCGTGCGCCGCAGCCACGCGGTCCGCCGCGCCGGGGCCGCCCAGCACTTGAACTGCCCAGTGGTTGGTGTAGACGGGGCGCGGCGGCGGCGACGCGGAGCAGGCGGCGGGCAGCGCGAGCAGAAGCAGCCAACGCCAGGGGCGCAGTGCGAGCGGCGGGAGCCCGTGCCGGCCGGCGGCCCCTGAGCCTCGCGCGACATCGGCGGCCCGGGGCGGCGGCTGGGGCCCGGGCGCTGGNGGCGCGCGCGGAGGCATGGCAGCGGCAGGCTCGCGCGGCGCCCGAGCGGCGAGTGCGCCGGGGGGTGGGGAGCCGCCTTTTAAAGCCGCTCCGCGCCGGGGAAGCGCCGCCGCCGCGGGCGGGAGCCGGGGAGGAGGAGGCCGCCGCGGCGCGTTCCCGCCCGCGCGGCCCGGTGGCGCCCCTGGGCCCGCGCTCGTGCGGCAGTCTCCCGGCCCGCCAGCAGCCGGGGGGCCGGCGCAGGGGAGACCCGAGACTTTGGGGCTCTCGGGACACGGCGCTGCTCGGAGTGGCAGCCTCGGCCCCGCACGTTCTGCTAGGAGCCGGGAGGGCCCTGGGCATCCCACGTGAGTTCCTCATATCCCCGAGGAGTTGACTTAGGTCGGCACATTTCTACCGGTTGCGCCCCTGGAGGCTGAACTCACCTGCTGGGGTCCCCAAGGCTAGACAGCCTTGCTCAACTTAGCTGCGGCAGTGAACTTGTGAATGTGCCGGATGTTAGGGGGAAAGATGCCAGGGAAACATTGGGGTGTCCCCGGGACCTGGCNTGACCTGAAGACCATATTGAATGGGCAAAGGGCATGTGGCGAACTTAGCTGGAGTCCGCGAGAGTATTGGGGACTCAGCGTCCATACGCTGCTGAAGTTGCTGCCTAGCTAGGAACGCTATGCAGGTGAACCCCATGGCTGACCACTTAGTGTCTGTGTGATCTTGGGCACCTTTCTGACCTTGCTGGGCCTGTAACATGGGGGTAACAATAGCATCTATCCATCTGGCTGTTTTGAGGATGTCAGCTCTTCCCTTGCAATCAGCTGACAATAATGTTTGTTTGGATGAGCCCAGGGCCTGCCACGTGGTTGGTGTTCACTAGATTGTGTATACTCTTAAAAGTACCCACTGAGCTAGGACCAGTCAGTAGGAAAGTGAGTTGACTCATCCTCACCCTCCCTCCTGGAGCAGCCTGGAGAATTGTGCACGAGTCCACAGTGTGAACGAGTCATGATGAGAGGCTAGGATGGCTGCCATCCTCGGAGGACACATTGGTCCCAACTGGCCCCACGCAGAAAGCAAACCTTCAGCCTGACTAATACAGGAGGGGAAATGGAAAACAAAATACAACAAAACATGGCAGAGAAAGACTCGAGGCAGGAAGGAAGCNGCTTCACCAATGCTCAGGTTCCAAGAACAGCTGGTTCCCGTTCTGGTGCTGTTTGGAGCTCACTTGCCTGAGTCTATAGCCCAGTAGATCNGACAGAAGTGAGAGGTATAGAGGGTAGACAGAGGGCAGGAACTACGGGGGGCCACCTGAAGTCCTTTCCAACATCCCTTTCAGGAGTCCTTGGGTTTTATATCCCACATGATTCTTCCTTTTTACAAGTAGGAGTCACCTTAATGAAGGAGGGAGAAGGGGGGAGTATGGTGGGAGGCCCAGCAAGCACAAGCCAAATTCATGCCAACAGGACTCCTGCCAAGGGCCCCTTTTAGCACCTGGGACCTTCCCTCTTCTTCCCCAGATCATGACTGACCCTGCTGTCCCCGGCCAGATCCACTCTGTGTTGCAGAATACAAGGCCCTGGGTCAAGGCCTGGATGCTCCCCGGCCCCCTGCCTTCAGGAAAGCTGTGAGGCCATCACACAAAGTGGCCAGCCCTAGAGGAGAACACTTCACACCTGTTGGACAAAAACAGTACCCAGAGCCATCATGCTGCCTCTGTCCAGCCNGGTGGTCCTTAGAGAAACCACCTGACAGAGGAGAGTGGAGTCAGGGGACTCACTCGGTTCCTTTCCAGAAATCCACCTGGACAACCTGAGTCCCCTTTCTGGCCCTCAGGGGCCAACCTGTCTCTGCCTCATCCTGGATCCTGTGCTGTACTTCAAGAGCATGGCCTGCTTGAAGGCCTTGCATGCTGCACATAGTCTAGATGCTAGACCTCCCAGGAAGGTACCCCTGTCACAGCAGTCGTCTTGACCTGCAGAGATATGGGTTTTCTANAATAATTTGGTAGATTCGGGGATTTAGCTTACTGAACTAAGAGNAGATTAAAACACATCTGAATTTTGTATTTGGAGGGATTCGACTTTATTTTATTAACAAGGTTGGTCTGTTGGGACTAAACTTTCTTCTTGTTGTTAGAAGTACCTGGGCCACAGAGTGGCTGTAGAAGACCAGCTTGCCAAAATGAACATCCTAAATCAAATCGCTTCCTGTGAGTTTCCTATTGATTTACGCAGTGACAGGATTAACTCAATCACAGGAGTGTCCCAGCCCTCTGAGTTGAGATAGGATCTGTAATAAAACTTGCCTAGTCTTCCTGCAAGGAGGGGATTTCATTACTCACTCAGCTCTGCTCTCCAGACAGCCCTAAGGTGCACACAGCTTCCAGGCTTGGGGGGGGGTTGTTTTATTTTGTTTAATCCCAGCACTTGGGAGGAAGAGGCAGGCTGATCTCTGTGAACTCAAGGCCAGCCTGGTATACATAGTGAGCTCCAGGATAGCCAGAGCTACATAGTGAGACCCCATCTCAATAAATAAATAAATAGAAAACATTAACATGCCTTACAAATATGACTATTACTACTGTTCAGGTAACTGAATGTCAAGTGTCCATTCATCCTGTCTCTTATACACATCTAGATGTGTATAAGAGACAGGCGGAGGGACAGGACAGGGACTAGAAAGGTAACTGGAGATGGCCATGTCTCCGAAGTTAGAAAATGCTCATACATTTTCCCAAACAGAAGACGAGCCACTAGGAGGTGTTAAGGAATTGTATTCTTATGCCTATCTCTGGTCCCTGTACAGCAAGAGCTGAGCTGCCTAGGTGGGCCCTAGTGTACCCCTAAGTCAAGGCCACCTCACAGCCTCTTGGGATTCAGAATCATCTCCAATTAAGTGATAGAAACTTGACTGCCAAATTGTACCTTTGAGAGTGTGCTAGGTTCTACAGGCCCAGAATGATAGCTCTGTGTCACATGGGCAGCCCCTTCAGGGGTCTAGAGAAGAGTGAGCACGCAACACCCAGCTCACCACACCATTCTCTCAGAATATGTGTGACCTCAGACAAGTTGCCTCAGTTTCCTCTGCTGTAAATGGCAGGCACTGCTGTCCCTGTGGACGGCACTATGAGGATGACAGGAGCTGGTTGGTGTGGAACCTTCTGTCCAGCACCTGGCACCCAGTAAGTGCTTTAGACAGCAGTGGTGACCGNGCTCTATTGGGTGCCAGGTGTTCCACAGTGGAACACAGTGGTTGGGGTTGCCCTGTTTCCCTGTGCTAGGCTCCAGGCACAGAGTGTACCTGTATCTGTATCAAGGCCCAGTTTGCATATCTTCAAGTTTTTAACATTCGGAACAGAAAAACAGCTCATGATTGATACTTGGCTGTCACCACTGGCTGGGTCTGAAACTGAGTTGTTCCAGAGAGGGGTTGTGACCTGGGGCCTCTAGCTCCTGAGGACCCCTGGAGANCTCAGACTGAGTGTGATCTCAGACTGAGAACCAGCTAGGGTTAACCAGGGCACTTCTCCCTATTTTTCTACCAGGACCAAGGCAGAGGATTCAGGCTTCCTTATTATCCCTCTTCGAATAGTCTGCACAGTGGTCGTGTCCGTCCGTGTCCCCTCCCCACCCCCGCCTCTGTTTTCTTCCACACCAACAGTGTAGCCTTTGCATTGTCTCCTTTAACGCTTCCCACCTTGGACATTTTCTTTCTTATTTTTTTAAGAATATTTATTTTATTTAAATTATGTTATGTACGCATGTGGGTGTGTGCACCCATACTCGAGGGTGCCTGTGGAGGCCAGAAAAGAGCAATGGGTTCCCTGGAGCTGGAGTTACAGGTGGTTGTGAGCCACCCAACACGAGTGCTGGGAAGCAAACTCCTNTCCTTTTTAAGAGCAGGAAATCCTCCTAACTGTTGAGCTATTTCTCCAGCCCCTGACACTTTCTTCCATAACACCTTAGAGCAGGGGAGGTGGTTTAATGAATGGAATGCTTGCTGTGCGAGCATGGAGACCTGAGTTTGGATCCTCAGCATCCATGTTAAAAAAAAAAAAAAAAAAGTGGGTCCAGCAGCACTCACCTGTATCCCAGCATGGGAGGCAATCTGGAGGATTCTCTGGCGCTTGCTATCTGGCCAGGCCAGCTGACTTGGTGAGCTCCTGGTTCAGTGAGAGACCTTGCCTCAAAACATAAGGTGGAGAGCGATTGTGGGAAACACAGTGTCAACCTCTGGCCTCTACACCTCTGGAGTTCAAATGTGCATGAACAGTTGGACATAATGTGTGTGTGTTGATGACACATGATGTCAGTGCCTTTAAGACACAGCTCAGTAAGGAGACCCGTGGGACTGTCACAAATGTACTTGCTTTTCCCTCCTCCTTGTGGCTTCTGTTGACATCCACAGAGCTTTGATCTTTCTTCTTGCATATTTTCTTTTCCATCAAAATTGGTTGTGATTATTCTGCAAAGTGAAGGCTCCTTCTGAACTGGTTTTAATTGTCAAAGGCTACCTATTCTGTTCCTCTCAGGAAATGGCTGCTTCAGGCTGCTCTGTGTTCAAAGGGGAGATACCTNGGGGCTTAAACACTTCCCAGCAAACCATACTTCCTTGAGACCAGATAAACATCAAAGGTCTCCACTATGAAACACTGATGTGACCACAGGAAGGGACCTGAGACATGGGAGTAAGGCTTCCCCACCCCAGGGTCCCCAAAAACCGTT
>LZPO01116990.1:14693-25568 GCA_001675575.1 Neotoma lepida | reverse complement strand
GGGTTTCTCTCTGTAGCACTGGCTATCCTGGAACTCACTTTGTAGACCAGGAGGGCCTTGAACTCACAGAGATCACCCTGCTTCTGCCTCTCAAATGCTGGGATTAAAGGTGTGCACCACCACTGCCCGGACCTACTCTTTATTCTTAAAGTATCTGGGTTTCAGGTCTAACACTGAGATAAAAAAAAGAGAAAAAAAGATTTGTTTAATTCATGTATATGTGTGTGCCTGCATGAGTTTATGTGTATCACATGCATGCTGGAGCCCACAGAGGCCAGAAGAAGGTCAGATCCTCTGCAAGAGTAATGTATTAATTACTTTTCTGTTGCTGTGATAAAATGACCAGAATCACTTATAGAAGGAAGAGTTTATTTGAGGTTGTGGTTCCAGAAAGATAGGAGTCTACTCAGGTGGGGAGGCATAATAGCAAGCAGCAGGCCTGGCAGCAGAAACAGGCAGCTGAGTGCATCCTCAACTCCAGGCATGAAGCAGAGAGAGCAAACAGGAAGTAGGACAAAGCAGCTTTAAGCGGTTAGATCCCACCTCCAGCAACATACTTCCTCTAGCAAGGCTGCATGACTTAAACCTTTCTAAACAGTGCCACCAGCTGGGGACCCAATGTTCAAATATCCAAGCCTATGGGGACATTCTCAGTTAAGCCAACAGTAATAGTAAGTGCTCTTAATAGATGGGCAGTGGTGGCGAATACCTTTAATCCCAGAACTCAGCAGGCCGAGACAGATGGATCTCTGAGTTTAAGGCCTCCCTGGTCTACAGAGTGAGTTCCAGGACAGGCAGGACTACACAGAGAAACCTGTCTCAAAAAAAAAAATGAATAAGTAAATAAGTAAATAAATAAATAAGTGCTCTTAACTGCTGAGCCACCTTTACAGCCCCTAACATTGAGATCTTTGGTCCATTTGGAATTGATTTGTGTACAGGGTAAGAGAGAATGATCACATTTTATACTTCTTACATATAGGTAGATACCCAGTTTTCCCAACACCACATGCTAGAAATGCTGTCTTTTCTACAATGTGTGTTTTCAATAGGTTTGTCAAAAATCAAGTGGCTAAAGGTTTGTAGACTTAGTCTGGGTCCTTGATTCTAATTCATTGATCAAAATGTCTTGTTTTTGTGCTAGTGCCATGCTGCTTTTACTACTATAGCTCTGTAGCATAACTTGAAATTGGGTATGATGATACCTCTAGCAGTGTTTAATTGTTCAGAATTATTTTGGCTACCAAGGATCTCCTTCTAGTTGGGATATAAGAGGATTCAAATACCACTTCTGGCTGTCCTGGAGAATTTAATAAACTTAATATGTGTGCATACTTATGAAGCTTACCTATAATCAATATATAATGCTGTCACTATAGATTGATTTACATTTTCTAAAACATTATACAAATGGAGTCATGTATTGTTTATGGCTGACCTTCTTTGACCCAGAGTAAGTATTCTGAGATCCGCTCATGTTCCATATATCAGTGTTTCATTCTTTTTAATTTTTACATCATATCATGTTATATAAGGTGTATACCACATTTTGTTTAACCATCCACCTGATGACTGGTGTTTGAGCTGTTTCCAGCATGGGGCTGGAACAAATAAAGATGTCATGGGTGTTGGTGAGCAAGACTTTGTGTGGATCTGAGCAAACACCAAGAACAGATTGTATGGTAGGTGTGTGGTTAATCTATCTGTAGTAACTATCTGTAGTAACTGTCCACTACCCTCTCACCAGCTAACCCATGCATTAAAACCACAAGGATATTATCTCAGGATTCCTGTGGGTGATGATGAAGGCTTAGTTTAGTGGTAAACCTCCATGCCACCCTTATCCGGGTAATCTACCCATCTCTGTGTGGTCTGCTTCCACTGCCTCCCATTAACCTACTCATCCATCTCTGTTCTTAGTTATAGTGGCTGCTTAAAAAGTCATAGATGCAAGCAGGGAAAGTGCTTCAAGTTTGTTCATTTCTTTTCAATTTGTTTTGCTTCTTGGAGTTTCTTTGCATTTCCTTATAAGTTTAAGATGTTTTATTACCAATTTCTACAAAACAACCAGTGGGATTTGGGTTGTTATGTTGTTCTTTACATACCAATTTAGAGATATTTGTCATTGGGATGATTCTGNGTCTTCTGATGATGATGAATGTGGCATTGCTCTCTCNAGGTTAAAGCTTCAACTGCTTCTTTGTTTTGCAGTTTTCAGTGGGAAACTATTTTCTTTTTCTAGAAAAAACAAAACAGCCTCTCTCTCTCTCTCTCTCTCTCTCTCTCTCTCTCTCTCTCTCTTAGATTTTATTTTATGTGTATAAATGTTTTGCCTGCATGTATATATGTGCACCACATGTGCCTGGTACCTACAGGAATCAGATGTTTCCTGTCTCTGCCCTTGACAGTGCTGAGTTATAGGGCATGTGTGAGTATGTGCCCTGCTTGTTATATGGGTGCTGAGATTTGAACTCAGGTCCTCCTGGTTTCACAACAAGAATGTTTAACAGCTGAGCCAGCCTCCTTTCTAGTCTTCAGGGAACATTATTTTCTTCTGTGATGGCAACTTTTGTAAGATACATACGAGAGAAAACACCTGGGACTTATCTTACCCAATGTCCTCTAGTTCCATCCACGTTGCCACAAATGACAGGATTTCACTCTTTGGTGGCTGAAGAATATTCCATTGTGTGTACACCCCATCTGTTCTTCACCCATCCACTCACTGATGGACACGTTAGTTGATCGTGTATCTCAGCTGTTGTGAATAGTTTGATGCTTGTGAGTGTGCAGTTATCTTTGATATGCTGGTTTCTTTTGGGTGCACACTCAATAGTATTAGGCTGGATTATATGGTAGCACAATTTCTCATTTCTTGAAGAACTTTCATCATTTTCCACACTGACAGTGTGTAAGAGTTCCCTCTCCCCACCCTGCTGACATTTGCATTTTTGTCTTATTGATACGGCCCATTCTGCCTAGGGTAAGATGAAATCTTGCTTAGGCTTTGATTTGCATTTCCATGCTGATTTCTGCTATTGAACCCTTTTCCTANACTTGTTGACAATTATCAATCTTTTGAAAAAATGTATGCAAAGGCCAGCTGCTACTCTGTGGAAAGGAATCCATCCAGTCCACACTTAGGTGTTTTGTATTTTAGATGCTTTATAAATGTATTGATTTCTAAAAGTTCAACTTCTAATGATTCATGGCCAATATGTAGAAATACATTTGGCTTTCGGTGAATCTGTAATCCCACAACACTGTTATGCTTACTTCTTAGTTCAAGCAGGCATGTGGTAGAGTCTCAGAACATTTTCTACAGAGATGGGTGTGTCTACAGCTCCCTTCTCTTTCCANCTAGACGTAGTTTTTCTCCTTTCCTGCATCTCTCTTTCCTCCTGTGAACAATAATTCCTGGAAAGAAGCTGTGTTGCAGAGACTGACAGACTGCTTAGAACTGCAGTACTGTAGAGGTTGGAATGTTGCAGGTCCAGAGGCTAATTACTTTATCTTGGGCTAATTCTAGCCCTCTGGATAGCCATTCCTTGCCCACCTCTGTATCTAAACAAACATCTTGTGACTAATAGATAACAATTTCTTGGAATCTATTAACTTAGCAGACCACTAGCTTCCACCAACCCCAAATCTCAGAATGTCATCAGACAGCATTTTGGGCCTATAGAGAAGCTTCCCCATCTGCTGTAACCACTTCCCTAATGTACCCACCAATGTATTTTAAATGCAGATAATGATGAGTCGTAGTGAGCATGACTCTACCTTGACCAGGACAGCTTAGATGTGCACATCCTTGGCTCTCTATTTAACTCTGATCTCAATTTAGGACCCAGTCAGATGGACTTGAGGAATCAATGGATCTCTTTGTCCCTCTTCCTGATGTGGTCACACTGAGTAAGTCCCCTTTGCCTGCAGTCCACTTTAACTTGTCTCTTAACTGGCTTGTTGAAGATGGCTAAACTTGACTTGGAACAAGTTGTCACCTCCAACTTACCGCCTAGAAAGCAGTGTGGGACATCATCATCACCACCACCATCATCATCATCACCATCATCATCACCATCATCACCATCGTCATCATCACCACCATCATCATCATCATCACCATCATAACCTCCTCAGCTATTGAGAGAGAGAATATTTTTTGACCCTTTGTGTTACTAAGTCTTCCATACATCTTAAAGAAATAGAGATACTTTCTACCTTTTTNGGGGGTAGGGGTACACCTTATTTCATATAATTGTGTCCCATGCATATAACTATTTTTGTTTGTTTTCATATGTTGTTTGTGTCAAAAAGATTTTTTAACTAATTATGGCCACTTCAGTTCTCTGTTTAAATTCATTTTTGTTGTGCACTAAAATTATTTTTTTGGTATGCCCAATCAAAATGCACATGCAGATTCAAATTTAAATATTTGGATTATGTACTGAGGCCTGATAAATACATACTATTTTATAAATTTGAGTACTCTAAGCATCTTAAAACCTGTTAAAATGATATCTCTGGGAATATTGAATGTTTCATAAGCCTTTAATGTTATATACATAGATTGATAAAGATTTCCTTCCAAAAGAGATTAAAATTATATATAAATATATATATAAATTTTGTCTCATTTATGCAACGAGTAACAAAATTAATATGATTTCTTCAAAATATTTATAGTATAAAACTGTTAAAAGAAAATATAATTCCAACAAAGAATAATATCCAAATTATTGCTTTATTAAAATATATCTAACATGATTATGTATATATATGAACTATATACATGATTATGGTTTATTTATTTTTACATTATGTATTTCATACCAAATTGGCTTAGAAGTAAAGGCTCAGGTAAACTAAAGTTGGTAACTGGGCCCAGCTTCACTTTGGGTCATAGAAAACTAAAATTTGAAGGAATAAAGTAATAAAAGACAAAAGGTACATTTAATCAATGTGACCACATAGATAAATAAATAGAGATGGCCGATGATTCTGAATCTTTCTTTAGGACAATTAATATGAGTTTTTAAACTTAAAATTTTAACTTTGTTTTTAAGAACAAGAGATAATCGTCCACTTCCCGTCAAGATGTTATCTTTCTTCATCCATATCCGGCTCTGGTTCTGCAACATGGCTTCCGTTGCTGGAGGGTGTAGGTGTTCCCACTGCAGGGTGTNTTTTTTTCTGTTACACAGTTGCCCTCACTTGAGATACTAGACTCTTTATTCCAAAGAGCTCATGCCTCTGTTTTTAGACATGTGTGTACATGAGTGTAAGTATAAATACAAACGTCTTAAGAATTTTTGAGAATTTTTTACCACTATAGCCTCCTTAAAAATAAACAAACAGGTTTTTCAAGATCCTTATTTTAGCCAAGCCGATGTAAGAGAAAACTCTAAATAATTTTTTAATTGTTGTTTTAAAAACCTACTTTGAGGCTTACACAGACATCTTAGAGTTTACAGCATATCTTAATGTATTATACCACGATTATACATTTAAAAAACTTGTTCATCTCTGGTTTTTTTTAGTTAAAGATGATAATAAAGTCATAAACACCAAACATCATCCTGCTCTGGATGCTTTGGATGCCTCATAAACACTAATAAAAAGTAAATGATTTTCCTAACAACAACAACAAAAAAACATTCCCTGTTATAATAAATGTAAATCTTTAACAAGTAATTAGTTTAAATTTGGTTAAGAAAACAAAAACTGTTAATGTACTTTATCTGTGTTTATGTATACCTGTTATATACCTGTTAGGCACATAACCACATGTTTTCTGTTCTTTAGATACAGTCTCCTGAGCTTTCAATTAAAATTGTTTTCTAAATTTTTCAACAATAATAATAATGTTAGGATTAAAGTATGTTGTGAAATTTTGTTTTAAAATGAATATGGTTGTAACTAAGTTAAAAATAATATATAATTTTTAAGGTTAATTCAATACCCTTCTGATTATGGTGGCACATGTCTTTAAATTCCAGCACTCAGGAGGCAGAGGCAGCGGGATCTCTCAATTTCAGGGCAGCCTCGTCTACAAAGCAAGTTCCAGGACAGCCAGGGCTACTACACAGAGAAACCCTGTCTTGAAAAATAAAAATAAATAAATAAATAATAAAAATCAATATGCTGAGATAAAATTAATGGTTGATTTTGTATAACAGTATTTTAAGTATTGAGTTATAAAGTTGTTTTAATGGACAAGTATTTAAATTTGTTTTGTAAAATTTGATCTATTAGATAAGCAAACAAAGAACAATACTGTAAATACTGTAGAAGACTTGTAACTTCGATAACTGAAGTTCAAAATTAGGTAACATCTTCTCCAAATAATAAAAGAACAAGTCAATTTAATCAACAAAAGGGAAAAAAGATATCACAACAAAGACTCCATTCTAAATTAAAGATAGTACCATACCTGGTATTCTAAGTCACTCCTAGGCGGCCATAGGCTTTCTCACATCATCTGAGAGCACATTCATGGGGACTTCCAGAATGCTGGATGGCCCTCATCTTCAGTGCCACGGCCAGTTGGGTGCACAGGGCACCTTATCATATAATAACATTCATCTCACATTTTATGTTCTTTAAATTATATTTGAAATTTTAATAATATTTAATATCCCACCAGATATATTTTTAAGTGACAAAATAATACTAATCTTGGTTTTAATTAGTGACAAATGAAAATATTATGTCCTTACATTTGATTGTGCCTTTTTGTTTTATCTGTTTACCACAAACCCCTATCCTATTCAAAACTAATGTTCAAAAGTTTCAAATATGTTCATTGTCTTTATAAATACATAAATATATATTCTCATTATTCAGTATAATTTGGATAAAATAAAAAATACCTAGTTTTTAAATTAAACTTTAACTCCCTTTATTCTAGCTAGAGATACTTAAGCTTTGGGTTAACACTTCTATTTCAAATTATCAAAAGACAATAATCTCTAATAACATTCATGATGTTTTATATATTAAATATTGATGTTTTATATATTAAATACTGATGTTTCTNGATTTAATTAATATCTAAAGTACATCCAGGATTAAAGAATTAATTAAACAATATTTGTACTTTACTAATAAACAAGGAGAGACAATGATTCAAAGGCTCATTTCTAACCATTTAAATATAAGTAAGGCAGTTCACAGAGTACAAATAACTGTATGGGGAAACATAGAGTCAATCTAGTTAAAATAGGTAAGCTTTTGTGATTTATGTTTGTTTCATCTGTTACCTTAACTCCACTAGGCAAACCCTGTTAATTTTAGGCATAGTAATCCTATGTCACATGCAAATGTTAGGTCAGATCCAGAGAGTGTAAAATCAGTTTAGATCTGGATCTTGATGGCTAATAGTTTTCGTATGGTCCGGAGGTTTCTTTCTTAGTGACCTTAACCAGCTATTCCTCTCCTGGAGACTGCCATCCTACCCACTACTCAGCCTCATCTACATCAGATCCTAGGAATGAGCCTTCCCAGCTACGAGGGATCTTATAATATTTAACAAATAATATATGTTCCCCATACACACAAATTGTGATGCTTGATCAACGTGGAGACCTGTGAACAATTCCTGGAAAGAAGCTGTGTCTGCAGAGACTGACAGACTGCTTAGAACTGCAGTACTGTAGAAGTTGGAATGTTGCAGGTCCAGAGGCTAATTACCTTATCTTGGGCTAATTCTAGCCCTCTGGATAGCCATTCCTTGGCCACCTCCGTATATAAACAAACATCTTGTGACTAATAGATAACAATTTCTTGGAATCTATTAACTTAGCAGACCGCTAGCTTCCACCAACCCAAAATCTCAGAATGTCATCAGACAGCATCTTGCTGTAACTGTTTCTCTAATGTATCCATCAATGTATTTTAAACTTTCCTTGATTTCTGACTTTCTTTGGTCTGTTAAACTAGGAAGCTTCATGAAACTGCTTTCACATTTAAACATGGGATTTAGGGTGAACAATATCTGTGTTCCCCAGGTCATGGTCATTCAAAATGGCTCCAGAATAAACTTTCTTATCCCCTTTAAGATCAGAGCTGTGGATTTTGCATTGACAGCGCCTTTATTGAATGTACTGGAACCTCCATGAAAAGATTGAACACAGCAGCGAAAGCAGATGTGTGAGNTCTCAGATGAGCGTTTGCATATATATATTTGGTTTTTTGAAACAGGGTCTTTCTATTGTAATCCTGGCTGTCCTGAAACTCCCTATGAGACCAGGCTGGCCTCGAACTCACAGAGATGATCTGCCTGCATCTGCCTCCCTGGGTACTGAGATGAAAGGTGTGTGCCATCGTGCACAGCTCTGGGTTTGGTTACTTTTACCTTAGATTGTTCTGTTAAGGTACAAATCCATCATCCCCAAGGAGCTCTGGCGAGGGTGAATTCTTCAATGTGACATAGGGCACTAAAGCATTGTGATGCTTTCTTTTCTTTAGAAATAGACATGATGTGTTAGGAAAGTTTTAGGCTCCTAGTTAAAATTCAGCAGAAAGTACGGAGGGTCCCTGACAATCTCCCCTGCTAGAGACTTTCCACGCCCAGCAGTAGATTTGCCACCGTCCCCAAGCACACACCACCATGGCTCACATTAGGGTACATTCTTTTTTTGTTTGTTTTTAAGATTCCTTTTTTTAAAGTTTTCATGTTTTTAAAAAGATTATTTGTTTGTATTTTATTTTTATGTGCATGTAAGTGTGTTTGGGTGAACTTATGTGCCCCACGTGCATGCAGAATCCTGTGGTACAGAAGAGGGCATCAGATTCCCTGGAACTGGAGTTTTAGACTGTTGTGAGCTGCCATGTGGGTGCTGGGAATTGAATCCAGAACCTCTGGAAGAGCAGCCACTGCTCTTAACCCCTGAACCATCTCACTGACCCTAGAATTTATTCTTGATGCCNTATGTTGTGTGGGTTGGGAGATATGTAATGACACAAGTCAACATTATAAATCATACAGTGTTTTCTGTCCACATGACCTGTCTNCACAGTTCTGCCTTCCACCCAAGGCCATCTACCTGGAATCCTACAGTCTGTGGCCTTACTAAATTGGCTGTTTCCACTTGGTGATAAGCATTCAAAGTCTCTCTGTGCTTTTTCATGATAGCGCATTTTTAATAATCTGAATAGTTTTTCACTTTAAGGATACCTTAGAATTTCTTCATCTTTTGACCTACTGGGGGATATCTTGGTTGCTTCTACAGTTCTGTAACTTGAATAAAGCTGCCATAAATGTGTGTGCAAGGCTTTGTGTACAGTTTCCAGATCATCTAAATATATGCCCAAAATACAATTGCTGCATGATGTGGAAGAATAGGCCGTTTGTCAGAAACTGCCAGGTAGGTTTCCATAGAGGCTGAACCACTTTACAGTGGCTCAGTGTCCTCAGCAGCTTTGGGAGCTGTCAGTGATTTCGATTTGGTAATTCTCATAGATACATAGTGCTATGTGTTCTTGTTTTAAACATTCTGCTTTTCAGGCTGAACATCAGCTGTGTGTGATTTTTTCACCCAGCATTTTGTCAGGTCAGTAAAGTTTTCTACTGTGTCTTAGTTAGGGTTACTATGGTTGTGATTAAACCAAAAGCAACTTGAGGAAGAAAGGGTTTATTCAGCTCACACTTCCACATCACTGTTCATCATCAAAGGAAATCAAGACAGGAATTCAAACAGGACAGGAACCTGGAGGCAGGAGCTGATGCAGAGGCCATGGAGGGGTGCTGCTTACTGGCTTGCTTCCCCATGGCTTGCTCAGCCTTCTTTCTTATAGACCCCAGGACCATCCGCCCAGGAATGGCACCACTCACCATGGGCTGGGCCCTCCCCCATACATCACTAATTAAAAAAATACCTTACTATGGAGGCTGTTTCTCAATTGAGGTTCCCTCCTCTCAGATAACTCTAGTTTGTGTCAAATTGACATAAAACTAGCCAGCACAATCTAGTTGTGTCTTTTAACAGAAATGAATATTGGACTTTGTTAAATACATCTCCTGTGAGTACTGAGATAGTCTCACATATTTTTAGTGTGTTAGTATGATGAAATACATTGATTTTTTGGATGTTAAATGCAATGTACATATCAGCATTAAACCTCACTTGCCAACTATGCATTATTTTTATTACTCNGTTTCAAAATCATGCTGCTGTCATAGAACAAGGATGAAAGTCTTTCCTGGAGGAGTTCGTGTAGGGACCCTTGGAGGTTGCCCTATTTCTCATATAGACTTTTCAGGCATTCTCCTTTGAGCCCCTGCAATATCTTTGCATATAGTTAACAGATGCTTTCAACTCTGTCTTTGCTTTCTGGATTTCCCCCGGTTTAGACTTCAGTTTTCNCNGACCAGTTAATAGTTACCACACGACCACCTGCTTCCCAGCTCCCGAATGGATTGTTTCAGTTTCTCCTGCCATTGGCTTGAATACAGACCAAGGAATTCCAGGAATATAGTCACTGACTCATCAGTGCAGTTAGCCCTTCATTGTCATTGCTGTCAAGCGTTGGGCGTAAAAGGCAGTAAATTCAAGTGTCTGCCGTGCTGACCAGAGGAGAGACCTTTGGAATACCTGTTTTCCATATGATAATCCCCTTCACTCTATTTATTGTCTTTCTTCTCTCTCCTTTTTTTACTCTCTCTCTCTCTCTCTCTCTCTGTGTGTGTGTGTGTGTGTGTGTGTGTGTGTGTGTGTGTGTGCATGCATGTGTGCATACATGTGGAGACCAGGAGGTAGCTTTGAGTGCTGTTTTCCAGGATGCAACCAGTTTGGTTTTTGAGACAGAATCTCTCACCAGACTGGTGCTCACCAAGTAGTCTAGACTGGCTGGCCAGCAAGCCCACGGGGCTGC
>LZPO01116989.1:569701-593548 GCA_001675575.1 Neotoma lepida | reverse complement strand
GCCATAAGTTCACAACTCTAACCCCCAAAGAGATTATTTAAGAAATATTTTAATGAAGTGTGCATGTGTGTGTACGCGCACGTGCCCCCATGTGTGTGTGTGTGTGTGTCTGTCTGTCTGTCTCTGTCTATCTGTCTGTCTGTCTATGCATGTGATTTCAAGTGCCTGTATAACCCAGAGGCATTGAAAACCCCTGGAGCTGTAGTTATAGTAAGTTGTGAGCTGCCCAGATGGGTGCTAGGAACTGAACTTATGTTCTTTGAAAGAGTAGTGGGTGCTCTTAGCCACTGAGCCATCATTCCAATACCTCAAAAGTGTTTTTTTTAATGTGCTACTTAAGAAACTAAGCATTGTGTACTATGTTGTGGAAGGAGCCTTCACTCAGTGAGAAATGATAATTCTTGGTTACCGTCTGATTTTATTTAATGAGAGGCAATATATAATCTCTTCTTTCTCATCTTTCATACCCTGAGGTTACTCTTGAAATGGGAAAAAATTTACTAGGCACTTTGAAATTTTCCCCTTATATCAAATGGATATTGTAGAATATCTTTAATTTCTGATTTTGTAGTGATGAAGCTTAGCATTAAGAAAGTATTTATGCTTACTAAGGCCAAGAATATTGAGATATATATCCCAAGGAGGGAAGTATTTAAGTTATAAATTACAATAATGAAATAAAGGAATGATATTTATCAAGTTTAGGGAGAAACATCCCCTATTTAGAAGCAAAGCAACTTAGATAAAGGTTTAGAGGCCGGAAAAAGCTACTAAGATGAATCAGAGCAGATCAAAGTATTGGGGCATAACATGAAATGTTTGAAGGCAATTGACAGAGCTGAAATAACAAAATAAAAATGCTGTCATAAGAGAGGCTTGAATTGGGGTTAGAGAGATGGCTCAGTAGTTAAGAGTACTTGCTCTTTCTGCAGAGGACTCAGGTTCAGTTCCCAGCACCTACATGGCTTCTTACAACTGTTATTCCAGTTCCAGGGGGGATCTAATGCCTTCTGGCCTCCACAGGCACTGTATGTACATGGTGCTCATATGTGGCATTCGGGTAAAACACCCACATATAAAATAAAAATAGAGGCTTGAAGTTATATGTAAAGAAGGTACTTGTTCCTGGGGCAGAACAGGCATATGCTAGGCAAATAGTGATTGCTGGACAGTATGCAAAGTGCAGGGCCAAGACATGATCTGTGATAGTCCAAAATAATTGAAACTTGAGAAACAATAGAAGACAGTGAAATGAGTATGTATGGACTAAGCTTTCTTTTAACTCTTTCTTTCCTGATGTCCTTTTGATGATTTCTTGTTTTCTTTTTTTAATGATTTATTATTATTATTATTATTATTAATATCCCAATCACTGTTTCCCCTCACTTCTCTTCTCCAAGTTCCTGCTCCCACCTCCCCTATGCCCCCTAATCCATTCCTCCTGCATTTGTATTCAGAAAAGGGCAGACCTCCCAAGAATATCAACCAAACATGACATATCAAGTTGCAGTAAGACTAGGCACCTCCCCTCATGTTAAGGCTGGAGAAGGCAACCAACCCAGTAGGAGGAAAAGGGTCCCAAAAGCAGATAAAAGAGTCAGACAGCCCCTGCTCCCACAGTTAGGAGTCCCATAAGAAGACAAAGCTACACAACTGTAACATATATGCAGAGTGCCTAGGTCAGTCCCATGCAGGCTCCCTGGTGCTCAGTTCAGACTCTGTGAGCTCCTATGAGCAGGTTAGTTGATTCTGTGGGTTTTCTTTTGATGTCCTTGATCCCTCTGGCTCCCACAATCCTTCCTCCCCTTCTTCTGAAGGATTCCTCAAGTTCTGCCTAATGTTTGGCTGTGGGTCTCTGTATCTGTTTCCACCAGTTGCTGGATGAAGCCTCTCTGATGACAATTGGGCTAGGCACCAATCTATGTGTAAAGCAGAATATCATTAGGCATCATTACATTGATATTTTTTCCAGTCATATTTGGTTCTATCCTAGCTCTCAGAGTCATCCAGCCTCTGCGTCCTGGCACTCCAGGCAGTGTCAGGGATGGGCTCCCTCTCATGGCATGAATCTCAGGCTGGACCAGTCATTGGTTGACCACTCCCACAACTATGCCACCTTTACCCCAGTGCATCTTGTAGGCAGAAATGAAGGAGAGAATTTTTAAGCTAAAATTTATATATAGTAAAAATGCACAAATCATCAATACAAGTGAATATATTAACATGCACAAAACATTTCCACTACCTCTAGAAAGTTTCCTTTGTCCCTTTCTAACTAGTCTCCTGCCAAAGTAATCACTGTTGAATGCCAGGTGGATGGAAACATCATGGAACATGTACTCAAAATTTTTGTCTTTTATTCTAAACAGACAATCATAATGGAAGACAGTGACACAGTGGACAGTATTGAAAAGGAAGATGGGGATATAACATACAAAAGTGTATATATCGAGGAAATCTTCACTTACTTGAGGCAGAGAGAGGTGGGTATGTAGGTTGCTGGAGGTAGACAGTGATTTCTACTTCTTATTCCCTTCTCATTCTCTCCTTCAGCATATAAATTGAAAGGGGGGCTGATAATGATGTTGAAAATAACAGTATCTATGAATAACATCTATTGGTAGCTTATTGTGTATTGATCATATGTTAAAGGATTTGTAGACATTATCTTACTTCTTCCAAAAATTTCTTGATGGTAGAGATTATCTCCTTTTTACATTTTAGGGGAAACTACCCAGAGTCATCCATAGTACATGGTAGAATTGCTATAGAAACAAAAGTCTAATTACCATGAATACCATGACCTTGCAATATCTAACTGCTGATCAGACAGTCTAAGATATAAAAATCATAAGTAGCTTGTCTCTGAGTAACTTCTGTTAGAGATCTTTATCCTTGTTTCCCCATGTTTCTGATGTATATAATAATCATGCCCATTGTTTCAACTTTCCAATTTGGTGCAGTATTCTTTGCCTTCAAAAATGAAAGTCTGCTTTAAATATTCATTAGTTCCATTTTTTTCTCTTTTTCAATGAAATAGGTAAGAACAAAATTATCTACCAAATAGAAGTTTTAGCAGACTCTCTATATGATTGTGAATGAATATTTCACACTCTCTCTAGAGAGAATTGATTACCTGATTTTAAAGTCCACGCCTTTTCTAATGTACAGATACTTCTTGACATACGAAGAGGATAATATCTAAATAAACTCACTGTAAATTGAAATTTAGTCTCAGCCACAATGTTCACTGTAAAATGTAGATTGCTGAAGCTACCCAGCATTGGGATAGGATTGTACCACATATTTTTAGTCCTGAAAAAGATCAAAATGCAAAAGCAGTAATAATGTTTCTACTGAATGTGTATTGCTTTTCATCTATCATAAAGTACAAAAATTAAGTTGAAATAATTCAGGATCATCTGTACCTTAGAGAAAGAGACATCTCTGTTTTTTTTTAATTGAGTCTTGGCTTAGCAGTTTCAGATGAAATCTGAACTTTTTTCCTGTTTCCTAGTTTTTATTTTATTTTTTGAAAATTGGTTTTTTTATACAATATGTTCTTTTTTAAGGTAACATAAGTTGTAATTTTTATTTCTTTAGGCATTAGAGTTGATTCTTTCATCCAAAGCTAATACAACATTTTGTAAAGCAGCAATTGCCCATTTTTCTAACACAATTAACTATTCAACAGTTTGACTAGATTCTGACACTGAGCACCCAAAGTTCACATCAGATCCCTCAGATAAAGGGCTCATTTACAGAATAATGCACCAACTTCATATGTCAAACATAGACAAGGTATTGGAATGCCCATGTTTCTACTCATTTGATAACAAATTTCAGATTTCCCATGCTATCATTTGGATCTAGAATGTTCCACAAAGGTTTGGTCCCTAGCTTGAGGTGACATTGGGAGGTAGCATAACCTTTAGGAGGGGGGTTTTGTAAAAGGAGATTCAATTATCAGATGAATGCTTGTAGAGGGTATTTGGAGACTATAGCCCCTTTGGTCTCTGTGTTTCCTGGCTTCCATATGTTCTTGGCATCATGTAATACTTACCATGTGAACCATACTTTATATAGTATATTCTAGTCATGCTTTGCCCTTCCTCATCTACTCCCAGATCCTCCCCACCTCCCTGCCCATCAGACTTCATGCCTTCTGTCTCTTCTCTGAAATCTTTTTTTTAAAAAGTTTAAGATATTTTATTAATTCTTTGAGAATTTCAATCAATGTATTTTGATCATATTCACACTCCTTCCCAGCTCCTCTTAGATCCATCCCTACCTCCATAAGCACCCAACTTCGTGTCTTCTTTTTCTAAGCCCATCAAGTCCAATATGTGTTGCCCTAATATTTCGTGGCCACCCGTGGAGCGTGGTTGATATATCAAGAATCACATTCTTTTTTTTTTCGGTTTTTCAAGACAGGGTTTCTCTGTGTAGCTTTGGCACCTTCCCTGGAACTCACTCTGTAGCCCAGGCTGGCCTTGAACTCACAGAGATTCGCCTGCCTCTGCCTCCCGAGTGCTGGGATTAAAGGCATGCACCACGACCGCCCAGCGAGAATCACATTCTTAAAGAAAATTGATTTTCCTCTCCCAGAAGCTATAAACTGTCAATAGCTCCTCAGCTAGAGGTGGAATTTCATGCCCACTTCCTGCCTCCATGCTGAGATTTTATCTGGGTAGAGCTTGTGCAGGTCTTCATGCATGTCATCACAACCACTATGAATTCATATGGATTATGCCTGCAAAACACTGTTTCAATGTAATCATCCATCATCTCTGACTCTTACAGTCTTTCTACCCCCTCTTGTACAAGCCTCCCTGAGCCATTTGGGGTTGAGCATTCCATGGTGTTACATTTTTGGCACAGTGGCCAGTTGTGGGTCTCAGTTAATTGCCTTCTAAAAGAAAAAGCTTCTCTGATAAGGGTTGAGAGATGTATGTAATCTATGGATGTAGCATTAAGTCATTAGGAGTTGATTTAATACTATGTACTTTCAGCAGAATAGCAGGTTCTACTTTAAGTCTGTCTAGCCCCTGGTTTTTGGCCCCAGTAATGGTGCCAGGTATGGCTTCCATCTTGTGGAGCAGGCCTTAAAACCAATCAGAATGTGTTTGGTTACTTCCATAACATTCACTGCACTACTGTACCAGGGAAAATATCCTGCTATTGTTAATATAGCTTGCAGGGCTCACAGCTGAGTAAGACTGATGATTAATTTTCTTCCCTGGTAACATGCACAGAACTTTCCAGAACTAGGAAAGCTAGCCAGTAGGGATAAAGCTTTAAGGTTATGATATTTTTCATAGTCTATGATTCCAGTGTGGGTTTTTTTGTTTGTTGTTGTTGTTTTTTGTTTGTTTTTGTGATGTAACCCAGGCATCAGGAGTTAAAATGTTGGTGGTTTTTCTTGGTATACATGTAGGCTCTCACCTTCATTACATGGGTGTTTGGATCTTTGTTTGCTGCTACTCCAACTTACCAGATTGTGGTCCAGCTGAACGGTACTTTGAGCTCAGTATTGAAGCAACTCTGTTGATGTTTGAATGAAATGTCATAAGTAGTCTCATTTAAGCTAGGGATAGGTGCAACTTCTGAGCCCAGGAGCAGACCATCTGTAGCTAGAAGATTATTTGGCTGATCTTCAGTAGTCTGTGAGAGCTTGCTCACCCAGTTCTACAGGTAGTCCTTGGGTAGCAGGGACTGGGATCTCAGTGGGAGTAGAAGGTGCTCCCTGAAGGTAGGGCACAGAATGTTATACCATCTTTGGGTGGAGGTGGGTGGTGATGTAGGCTGGACTGAAGGTCCATACCTAGAGTTGTACTCATAGGTGCCATGGGATCTCTGGGGAGCACAGTGGGTGGGGTAGATTGTAGACTAGCTCTGGGGTCCATGCCTGAGTTTGAGCTCACAGGGTACCACATGGTCCACAGAATGGCCAGTGGGGTGGCTGAGGGGTCAGGCAGGTGAGTAGACTGGCTCTGGTGGGTCTCATTGGAAATCTTGACATAAATATAGAAACTAAGCTTAGTTTTCTAAATCAAAGTATGAAGCTTTACAAGACATTTGAGTACTACATATGTATGTCAAAGTTGAAAAAGTATTGGTCTGCACAGCATGGTATTGTGTTTTAGACTGAATTGCAAAGAAGTATTGCAACTCTTCTAGTATACATCGACAGCCATGGTGGGTTCCCCAATATCTCTTCTGACACTTAAATATCTTATGTCTATTTCCAAAAGATAGCTTGAACTTGTTCAGAAAAGGATACTCTGATATGCTCACATCTGAAACCAGTTGAAAGTAATGTGTTAGAACCATGAAAAAGAAGTTAACTGTTAAAATTTTGAAGTACAAGAGTAGTTTATTAACATTTCTTTTTCAACAATGCCAGGAAAAGTACATAGTCACGAACTACATGGACAGACAGATGGAACTCACCTGTGATATGAGAGCCTTTCTTGTGGACTGGTTGGTGGAAATTCAGGTAAGCCTGGGAACTGCTGCTTGCAACTGTAGCTGTTGTTCTTTCTCAGTTCAAATCAAACATACTAAAAACATACTGCATCTATAGAGCTGAAGAAACTATAGTCCTGATTTCTAGGAATTTATTATTTAGATGGCAAAATAAGACATGAAGACAAGTAAATACAATGTAAAACCTGATTTCTGCTACTGGCATTTGGCTTATATGTTCAGGATTTGGTAGGTTTCAGCTTCTGATTGGCTGTAAATTCAGCTTCTTTGGTTGACTGATACTCAGTTGTTTGGTTACAAGGTGAGGTTACAACTTTTACAGGTTGTAGTTCACTATAGAGTGACCCTACTTTAGCCAAACTTGTTCAAGTACAGAAGCTGGATTAAGGCAAATTACTTTTGTTTCAGTACTCCTTATTCTCTAGGGGTGACAACTGTCTCTTATTTATGCCAATAATACACATGCAACCTTAAACCTTAAAGCTGAGGCAAAAGGCAGAAGAACCTTAACAACAAAATGGACAGAAAATGATCTGAAAGGATACACTTCAAATAATGTATAGAACCCTTTTGCCTCAGCTTTCTGAGTGCTGAGATCACAGGCCTATGGTACTATATATACCTGCATTTCTTAAAAACAAGCAAATCCCAAGATGTATGTTGTGGTACAAGCCTGTCATCCCTATACTTGGGAAATGGAGGCAGCAGATCAAGAGATCAATGCCATCCTCAGCTTCACAGCAAGTGTGAAGTCAGTATGGGCTACATGAGACCCCATCTCAAAACAACCAACCACACAAAAAAATAATCCAAGTAATCTTTTCCTATAAGTATAGATCTATTGTGCTCTTTTTAATGGCTCTGTGATTCTCTTACGTGCATAAATCTTCATTTAGGTAACTAGCCCTTTTGATAGAACTGGTCTAATAACTTGCCCTAAGATAAGATTAAATGGTTTGCATGTTTCAATTAATTTTTTTTCTGCTTCTGATTTTAAAAATCTAAGCTTTTAGGTCTATATTAGTCTTGTATAGTAGTATATTATGTTATTTTTGAATTTAAAAAATCTGTGTGACTCTGATTTCTATAATTATGTTGTAATCTTGTGAGCCTTTAAATATTTAGTCTTTGGCTACAAGAACTTTTGATCATTTTTCCTATTTACCATTCTACCTTTTCTCTACCTTTTCTCTTTTTATTTCTTGTTTTAAAGCCCTTGCATTAAGGGCTGACTTTCAATAGGCTGAAGAAAGCAATCAGCTCTGCTACCTATTAAACTCTCGCAGAGGCAGATTGTCTGCAAATGGCTTAGCACCAGGTTTCGTGGGACTGTAAGCTGTAGCCAGCAAGAATATAGGAGGAAAGAACTAGGTTTCATCTTCTGTTACACCCCATTTACTAGGATAGAAGCCTCTCTGCCAGGCAAGCATGAGGACCTGAGTGGAGCCCCAGCCTATACACAAAAGCCTGAGCATGTGTCTGTATCCCCAGCACTGGAAGGATGAGGAAAGACAGATCTCTGGAGTTCACTGGTCACCTGGCCTAGCAGAATCAGTGAGCTACAAGTCCCATTGAGAGACTGTCTCAGAAACTAAGGTAGATGGCACCTGAGGACAATACCCCAGGTTGACCTCTGGCCTCTACATGTGCACATGCATTCACTCCCTACATGTGCATTCATGTATATAATGAAAACACACAGGATTTTCATTCATGTATTACCCTCATATTTATGTTATCATTTAATACCAGCATGCAAGAATAGGTGTGTACAAGAAGGAAGCAATGTAAGTGTTGACTGTGCCATTTTCTCATAGCATTACCCTTAGATACTGCTTCCCATTTCTGCCTTTATTAATTAATTAATTAATTAATTAATTTGTGATTATCTGGTTTCAATTTGCTACTTAAGATTGTAGCCATTACTTTTCACCAAATGAGCTACTCCTATTTGTATATTAAGACATTCATTTGGATACTGTGGAAAGCAAAATAAAATGCCTGTGCCAGAATCCCCAGTATCTGTGAAAATGTTAATGTTGCTAGTCAGCTGAATTTAAGATAGGCCAATGATCTCAGATTATTAGAGTTATCTTAAAATCTTTACTGGTATCCTTAAATATGGAACAGGGAGATCGGATGATATGAGATAGATTTGTCTTTTTAATGCATAGGTTTAGGAGATAAAAGGGGTAACAGACCAAAAATTATGAGTTGCTTCTACAAAATATAAAAGAAAGATAATATATTATTTACTAGAACTTCTAGAAAGGAAGCTGGACCTGTTAGAAACTTGACTTTTCGCCCTGTCTCTGTTTTGGATCTAAAGAAACATGATCTCCTCAGAGATTACAGTTCATAACAAATGAGGAAAGCAGGAATCTGAGTATCAGAGATCAAGGCACTCACAGACACTGTCTAGCTTGTAAGGTTGATTATCTGTCTGAAGGATAAATACAGAGAAATGCAGGGTCTTTAAAGGGGTTTGACAACGCTCTATGTCAGTACCTTTCTGAAGTAGTTTCCACATTCCTAGCAGAGTACAAACTGGACAGGGCTGTCCTTGATGCTCCAGACAGTCAAGGTTTCTAGATTTGTCTGGAGATGGCTGTTTCTTTGGAAAATATGCAGATTCCTATCTGATTTGTTCCTTCAGGGGTCCCTTCAGATGAATCATGAGACGCTACACTTGACAGTGAAGCTGATGGATCACTACCTGATGAAGGCACAATGCGAGAGGGGTCACCTACAACTCCTGGGTTCCACTCTCCTCATGATTGCAGCCAAATTTGAGGTGAGTCTGAATCCTTAAGGTCTGAGGAGAACTCATCAAATATACATCCTAAACAGCGAATGAGTATGTATATGTACATACATACATAAGTAAAATTGTATATATACATCGCTATAAATTTATTTATATGTGTATATAAATTATATATATAAACAGATACTTTTCTTAGCAAATTTTTGTTTATTTCCTCAACTCTGGAAAGTTCTTGATTGGCACTGGTGGTATATTTGTCTTGGGAGCAGCAAGGTTCACTTGTTTAGTTTTTAAAGATACTTTATGGGCACGGGTTCCTTATTTGATAGGTAGTTTTGTTAAAAACTTCCCATTCATGATTTTCTGCCCTCTCCGCAAGCTTTTCTTGTTCTCCCAGCTATATCCTTGTCTAGGGGAACTTATCTGCACCTATAATAAAACAAAGTAGAGTGCTGGAGACAATCATAGAAAATGGTTTGGTACAGATTATAATGAGTCTAAAATGGTTTAGGTGAAATAGTTATTTTTGAAATAGCAGTATAAAGATAAACAATATAAAGACAGCTGGCCTTTTCTTCATGACCATAATCTATCTAGTTAACCTCTCTAATTCTTTCCTTTATTTAGGAGGTAGCAATTTCTATTAAAAGATTCAAAAACTTTAGAACTATTTTTTCTTTTTCTGCCTTTTCTGTCCCTCCCTCTCTATCTCATTCCTTCCCTGCTCAAGTGCCCCTTTGTATTTATCAATAGAGATCCCATCCTACACCTTACTTTCAAAAGCTGAGCATAGGCAAAGTAAGAAGAAAGGCACAGAGGGGCATGGGGTACTTTTAGTGAGCTTTGGAACCAGAAGTTCTCCTCTTCCTGTGGTCAGAACAGAAGGCACCTACTAAGGCCTGTGGAAGAAGGATGGCTTCCCCTTATAGGATTTATAAATGTTTAAAAATTTATAAATTTTTAAAAAGGATTTACATTTATTTCCTAGTAATGTATATATGTCTGTGTGGGAGTCTGCACATGTGAGTGCAGGTGTCCGTGGAATCAGTGGTGTCATATGTATCCGGAGCTGCATTTACAGGCAGCTGTGCGCCAGTTGATGTGGACACTAGGAACCAAACTTTGGTCTTCTGCCATAGCAGTAGGCACTCTCAATTACTGGGCCGTTTTTCCTAGCCCTGGAAAGAGGTTTTTTAAATTATAAAAATTTAATTCAAATGTAATTACATTATTTACCTACTTCTTTTCCTTTCCACATGATTTCAGGGCTGACCACTTGGTATAGGATAACCAATGAGGGGGCTCATCTCTGAGAAAGACTAATTCTCTCTCTCTCTCAGCAGTTATTAATTGCCTGTAGTCCTTTGTGTAGGAGTGGGGCTCATGAGATTTCCCCTTCCACATTAACATGTCTGTTGGTGTTGTCATTGTTCAGGTTTTGGTGAGGCAGCCACATTGTTGAGATTTCATGGGCATAGTTTTCCTGTCGTTTCTAGGAGACACATCCCACAGCAACTTTCCTGGTCCCCTGTCTCTTACAATCTTTGCATCCCTCCTCCCACAATATTCCCCGAACCTTATGTGCACGACTTGTCTTATAGATACATCAACTGGGAGCAGGCACCCCGTGATCATTTGATTTCTGCATCTTGACCATTTATGGTTTTCTCTAGTGCTCTCCACCTGCTGCACAGAGAAGCTTCTTAGGTGAAAGGTGGTGATTACACTTCTCTGCGGGTATCAGGCTAAGTTTTCGAATGCAGTTAGGTATTGTGCTGGTCTAGTGAAGCAGCAGTAGTAGGTTTTTCTCGAAGATCCATAAGCTCACTAGCTCTGGGAAGGTGGCTAGGTTTCTAGTAGCAGACATTATTTTCCTCCTGTTGAGGTGGTGGCCTTAAGTCTAATTAGACAGCTGTTGGCTACCACCAAGATACGAGTGTCACTATTGCACTCTTAGGGCTATCTTGCCATGCTGGTCATTATTGTGGTTTACAAGTATCATAGCTGGGGAAGACTGTTGGTTGCTTCCCTCCTTTGGCAGCTTGCCTAGTACCTCCTGGTACTGTGAAAGCTAGAACTCAGGGAGGAAACTTTCCGGTCAGATACAGCGCACATTCTTCCTTCAGAGTTGTATGTGTCCAAAATGTGTGGTGTCTTCAGCAACAGGGACTTTCTTTCAACCTCTTGGAGGCAGCCAATGTTAATAGCAGTAGCTTATATTGTCTTGGGAGTCTCCTGGATTACCCTGACCAACAGCTTGAAAGGAAGTTTTTCATGCCTGGTTCTGAGAGGTTCGCTAGATAGTCTGTGCCTTTTGGGGGAGCATTACAAAACAACTGACAATAAATGCTAGTGAGGATGTGGGGAAAGGGGAACAAACCCTCATTCACTATTAATGAGAATGCAAACTGGTATAGCCATTCTGGAATTAAGCTTGGAAAATCCTCAAAAATCTAAAAATAAGTGAACCATATGACCCATCTATACCACTGCTTGGCATATATCCAAAGTACTTGATATTTCTACTTTACAAATAATGTTTTCAGCAACATATATTGTCTCTCTGTTCAAAATAGTCAGGAAATGGAAACAATCTAAATGTCTTTCAATAGATGAATGGATAATGAAAATACGGTATGTATACACAATGGAAGACTATTCACCTGTAAAGAAAAATGAAATCGTGAAATTTGCAGGTAAATGGATGGGACTAGAAAATAGTATATTGATTCAGGTAACCTAGACCAAGAAAGATAATGCCACATGTTCTCTGAGTTGCAAGTTTTAGCTCCAAATCTTCAACTGTGAGTGTATCCTGGAGTAACTGCAAAAAGTAGGAAAGTAAAAATGGACCAGGGAGCTAGAGTGGGAACTATCACAATACAGGGAGCTGTGGGAATGGAATGATTGTGGAAGAAATGAACGAGTGATATGGGGATATGTGAGCCTGATAAGCCATAGGGGGAGGAAGAACAAAGGGAGGGGGAGACAAAGAGGAGGGAAGAACAGGAAGGAGGTGAAGAGGAAAGTACGGTTGCAGTAGACAGTGAGCTCTAGGTCAAGTAAAAATGAAGTGTCTTTCTATGTCCTCATGATTTTCCAAAACCAATGTTCAACCTCCAGAGAACAGAGGATGGGAAGACATTCCCAGCCCAGCACACTCACACTCTCAGCTCCACTCCATCCTACCATGCATATTTTCTTGATTTCTAGCTCATTTTTCTTCGGCTTCCTTCAGTTCCTTTCCCATAGCAGCCTTTAGATATCTCTATTCTGATTTCTGATTCTCACCCATCAGGAGGACACATTCCTGCTCTCAGGTGCTGTGTCCTGTTCAGCTGCTTTTAGCATTGTAAGGGACTATAACATTTAGCCCCATCCTCTGCCAGATGTTGATACAGTTTAGGGACAGGCAACTATCCTCATTTTGTTTTTTCTTTTTGTTGAGCAATTCAAATGAAGTAAAACTGACTCTCAGATCTGCCCTGAAAATCTATGTCTGGAAATGTGGTTGACTCCCACTTATCCTTCCTTCACTTCTCTCTCCTTCTTCCTTTTATCATAGAGACGAAAAGCATGCCTACATGAATGACTGTGTCTCCATTCTATCCACAGGAATCCTATCCACCTTCTCTGCCAGAGTTCCTTTACGTTTGTGAAGATGTTTTTCAGAAGCATGATATGGTTTTCTTGGAAAGGAATATCCTGAACACCCTCAACTTTGACATCAGTATTCCTACTGCATATAATTTTCTGCGTAGATATGCTTCGGTAATGGGGAGGAGATATAACTTAGTTATTTTGTTTTCTGGATTAATCTTGTCTATATCTAGAGTAGCTGACAGACTTATTGGTGAGAGGTGGTTTATCAGATACTAGGGTGGGGCAAGTTATCAATTTCTGTGGTATACCTATAAGATTTTGGGATAAGGGCAAAGTAGAGGATAAGGTAAAGTAGTCTTTGATCAGGAGAGGATGCATACGTTTTGGGGAAATGTTGGCAATATTCTTTTCCTTAGTTGAATATTGGTTATGGGGGAGATTACCCTTTAATTATTCATGTACCCTACAATTGTTTTATATGTGTTTTTTATATGTGGTATAAGTTAAAAGTTTTTTCAAACATAAGAAGGAAGGGAATGTTTTGGAATATGAAACATCTCCTAAAGTAGGACTATGTGCAGAGTCACAGTTGGGAGACTTTGACCCTTCAAAGGATGATTACTACAGCAAAGACAGTCAAAGGGTACACACTTGGTAATTTAGGAGCCCTAAACGTGACAAATCCCAATGTCAGTATCATAATTTTCTAGAGTGCCTACACTTTTGTAAGCAGTGTAAGTGGTACAGCTCTGAGGGGAAAGGCTTCCCCAGTGCAAGTGTTACAGCTCTGCTCCAGCGCCGGAAGGTTTCCCTCAAAGTGTTAGAGTTCTGAAAGGAAAGGTATCCTGGCAATCGGGAGCCAAGGAATATTACAAAGTCACACGTGAACAATAAACCTCACACAGGAGATTTATTGGGAGGGAAAAATCCAAGAGGGTGGCTGCCTCTAATTGGACAAGAAGCAGCAGGGAACTGAGCAGAAGACAGGGTTTATATAGTTTCTTGGGGACAGAGCTTTCCAGGGTGGATATTGGTGGGTTTTCACATCCAGAGCTTGGGCTTTTTATACTAGTGTAGGGGCTGGGGCTGGCTATTAGGGCAGTTAAGAGTGTTTTGTCGGGTAGAACCTGGCAGTTGGAGGTCCTCAAGTGAGGGGCCTGGCCACTTGTGTGCCTCAAGGGTCTTACAGGCAGGAGTCTGTAAAAGAGGTCATGGTAGCAGGAGAAGTACTTTGTTCAAGCAGAGTACCAGGTGGACTAGGGATGAGATAACTTGAGAGAGATTCTTCTGACTGATACTGCTTTTCTGAAATGATTGTTAACCTGTCTTCTCATTTCCTTTAGTGTATCCATGCTAGCATGAAGACACTAACCTTGTCCCGCTTCATCTGTGAATTGACCCTGCATGAGTATGAATATGTCCAAGAGAGGCCTTCAAAACTAGCTGCAGCCTGCTTTCTCATGGCCATCTGCATGAGGAATCTCATCAACAGTGTAAATGGATGGGGTGGCTCAGTCACTATGAGCATGATGTTCTAAGTTCAAATCCCCAGCACTCATGTAAAAAGCTACACATAGCCATTTTTTATTGTGCCCCTAGTCTGTGGGCAGTAGGGGGAGGCTGTCAATACAAGAGAATCATTGGGAACTTGCTGACTGCCAGCCTGGTTCTTGATTCAGTGAGAAACTCTGTCTCAAAGAATAAGGTGGACAGTGATAGAACAAGACAACTCGACATTTTCTTCTGGCCTGTGCATGTACATACACAGGTACATACATACATACACACATGTGCATACATGCACGTACACACACACACACACACACACACACACACACACACACCCCAAAACTACTTGGGGTAAATACTCAAGATGAGTGGAGATGGGGTGAAATTTAGGACTGTGGGAAGTTCTTGTAACAAAACTGCTGTTCCTGTAGTTATGGCTTCTTTAACACTTGCACAATATATGGACAAGGTTTTCTACATGATTGATTTCAAATATTTAGTTTTTCTTAGTCACAAACTAACACTTTTTGTTTTAAAGAAAGCCTCCCAGGAAAGCCAAAATTGCAAAACAGACCAATGTGAAGTCACTCTGGTTGTCATAGGGGCTATGGTGGGCTCACTTCCTATCCTTTACCCCATTTCATTCCTGTCTCTTGCAGTCTCCTTAGCAGAACTGGCCTCTTAAGGATCTTGTTGGACTAGGGTTTGAGAAACACTGACCCAGAGACTGTAGAATGGTGAAAGGATCTGTCAGAGTGTGTAATAGGGCATACCTGTAGTGCTATCATCTAAAGTAGAAAGCCTTCTACAATTAAAATTCATATTTGATACTTTCCTCAATTTTATAAAATATTGTAGAGAAAAGCAACTTTAGAGAACTTTGAATTCTTACTGATGTGTATCATATAATCAAAATAGAGACTATGTAGTAACAACACCCTTGTTGAGCCATTTTTAAGCTCTCTATATCTAGAAATTCTGAGCTACTCTTGATGAGCAAACCTCTGAATCCTGAGGAAGTACCACACAGAGTTGTATGAACCTGCACCAATTGTATTTATTTTTTCATAGCAGTTTCAGTATTTCAGGTTTCTGTTGATCTTTTGCATTCTAACTGGGATAAGATGAAATCTCAAAGTTGTTTTATTTGTATTTTCCTAATGTCTAGGGATGCTGAGCATTTTTTGAGGTATATCTTAGGCATGTTTTCTTCTTTTGAGAACTCTCTATTTGGGTCGTAAGTGCATTCTTTGAATGGGTCATTAGTTTTTTACTGTTTTTTTTACGTCTTTACATATTCTGAATATTAATCTTCTGTTAGATGTATAGCTGGCAAATATTCTCTCCCATTCTGTGGGATTCCTCTTCTTCCAGGTGATTATTTCTTTAGCTGTGCAGAGCTTTTTAGCTTTTTGAAGTCCCACTTGTCAATTGTTGGCCTTAATTCTTGGGCAAATGGAATCCTATTCAGGAAGTCCTTTCCTACACACCTATATCATGTAGGGTACTGCCTATATTTTCTTCTAGAAGTGTCCGAGTTCTAGGTTCTATGTTTAGATCTTTGATCCATTTGGAATTAGCTTTTGGTCAAGGTGGTGGGTCGTGTTTTACCTGGGGTTCCTAGATCCTGCCTGGTCTCTGGTAAAGTCTTCCAAAGTAGTAGGCCAGGATATGGAGCCCTGGGTGGGGGTACAGTCTGGGATTGTTGGACAGGCTTGAAGGGGTTTAGTGGGTGGTGGGTGGTGTCTTACCTGGAGTCCCTAGGACCATTCTGGCCTCTGGTAAAGCTGCTGGGGCTGTGAAAATTTTAACTTTTATTCCATTGTGGTCAGATAGGATACAAGTAGTGAATTCAGTATTTTTGAAGTTTTACAGACTTGTTTTGTGCTCTACTTGTTTTGTGGCCTATTTCAGAGGCGCTTCCATGTGCTGCTAAGTAGAATGGATATTCTTTTGTGTTTGTGTGGAATATTCTGTAGATATCTGTACTTGATATATGATATCATTTATTTCCAATGATTTTCTGTTTAATTTTTGTCCAGGTGACTAGTCTATTGAAAGTGGGATATTGAAGCCACATATTTTAGTAGGTTGAAGTTAATCTGTATCTTTAAATCCAATCGTAATTTTTTAAATGAAATTGTGCACCCCAGAGTTTGGTGCATTTATTTTTAGGGTAGTATTGTCTTCATGGTTAGCTGTTCCCTTGATTAGAATGAATTGTCCCTCTTTATCTCTTCTGGTTACTTTTAGTGTAGAGTCTGTTTTTTCAGCTATTAGGATAGTGATGTCTCCTTGATTTAAAGTCCAACATGAGCAGAGAACTTGTGTCCATCTTTACTTTAAGGTGGTGACTATCTTTAAAGATAAGATGTGTTTCTTGAAAACAACTAATGGGTAGATTTGGTTTCTTGTTCTATTCAGCAAGCCAGTGTCTTTTGATTGGAAAATCGAGGCCATTAATATTTAAAGTTATTTTTGGCATATGTGTGAGTTAATTGTGGTCACCGTGTTGTTGATTTTTGGTATTGTTTGTGTTCTAAGTGGTACTTTATATCTTACTAATTATGGCTTTGTGTTTGTTGCCTCAGTTTCTTGGCTATGCTCATTACTCTCTTTAACCCAAAGTATTGCTTCCTATGTTTTCTTTAGATTTTGTTTGTTGAAATTAAAAATTTTAAGATATTTATATCTTGGAAAGTCTGTCTTTTTCCTTCAACTATAGCAGATATTTTTGCTGGGTATACTAGTCAAAGTTGGGCATGGTCTTTCTGGAATTGGAATGTATTACTCTAGGCTCTTCTGGTTTTCAAATTTCCATTGAGAAGTCAGCTGTTATTCTCACAGGTTTTCTTTTATATGTGACTTCAGATTTTGTTTTTGTTTTCCTTATAGCTTTCAATATTCTTTCTTTGTACTTTATGCTTAGTGTATTAGCTATGATATACTGTAAGGATTTTCTTCTCTGGTGTTGTCTATTTGGTGTTATGTATGCTTCTTGTATCTATATGAGAATATATTTCCTTAGTTTGGGTGTGTTTTCTTCTATGATATTGTTGAAGAGCTGGTCTGTGCCATTGACTTTGGATTCTCCTTTATCTATGCCTGTAATTCAAGGGTTTGGTTTGTTATGTTGTTTCACATTTCCTGTATCTTTCTTTCCTGTGTTCAAAATATTTTTTCACATTCCTTGCTTATTTGGTCTATATTTTGTACTTTATCTTAGAGCTCTAATATTTTATTTTCTGCTTTATTCATTGTATTTCTGAGGCTTTCCTTTGAGTTTTCTAGTTGGTTTCTTGGATTTTTCACTTCCATCTTCATTTCAGCTTGAGCCTTCTTCAGTGTTTCTATGTCTTTGTTGAAGTCTACTTTCAAATCTTGGATTGTCTTTGTCATTTCTGTCAGCTTTAGGTTTTTGTTCTCTTGGGAATCACTTGGTGAAACATCTCAATGAAATTAGTATCTTTTAACTCTTTGAATTCTTCGATGAAGGCTATGATTTGTTCTTTTAAACTTGTGTCCTGGAGTTCTTCTAGGTAATTTTCAGTAGCAAACATTTCTACAAGATTGATAAGTTTTAGAGGGGAAATAATGGCTTGATCTTTCATATTGTTTGTATTTTTTGCTATGAGTTATGGCCATGTGGATTTCTTTTGCTAATTCTGTGTCTAATACAGACACAGCAAGTTAAGGAAGAAGGGAAGATGTGGGGATGGGTTTGGCCTAGAGGTTGGAAATGACTTAGGTGGGATGAAGTTAGATGGACAGAGGGGACTGGGCTGTATTGTCGGATGTGCATCCTGGTTCAAGTCGGGAGGATAGGGGTATATCTGGCAGGGTGGAAAGGTTGGATGTGTATGGGAGGAGCCTGTGGTTTGGAGGGCAGTCAGGGCAGGTCCTGGTAAAAGCTTAGAGGTTGGTTTTGGAGCAGGCAGGAGTGGGAAAACTAAGCATGGGCACTGGATGTGGGATCCAGGCTAGATCTGGAAGGTTAGGTAGGTTGTATGGAGCAAAGGGTCAAGCAGATTCCCTGTGTTAGACCCTGGAGAAGTATATGCAGGATCTGACTAGGTGGAGAGGTTGAATGCCAAAACATAAATGTTTAGAAGGCAGTTTAACATTGCATTTATTTAACAAACAATAGTAGCAAGTTTCTCACTAGGGCCTTTAACCTCCCCAGCCATGGACTTTTGACCAGGGTTATAGTGGAGGCTTGTGGAACCTCAAATTTAATAGGAAAGTAATTGTTAACCTCTATAACAATCATGCCACTAATGTGCCAGTAGGTACACTGGCAGATCAGCATTGTAGTGTTCAGGGTCCTCTACTGGGTGAGTCTGTTGATAACTTTTCTTCCTAATTGGCCTGTACAGCACCTTATGGCCGACAGGAAGGAAGCTAGTAGTTCAGTTCCAACTCAATATCTTTATGTTCTACATCCAAAATGTGTTGAGTCTTCAGCAGTAGGCTCTTACCATCCAATTTCTGTGGGCAAAGAAAAAGCAATGGCAATAGCCTGTATTGATTTGGAGGTATCTGAGGCCTCCCTGACCAACAACTCATAGGGAGGATTTCCCACACTTGGCACCGACATTTTTGCTCACTAGCCTATGACTTCTGGAAGCAGCATTATCCACTCATGCAGGATATCCCTGTTCAAGCTTTTTTTATTATTATATTTTAAAATTAGTTCACAAAATAGTAGCTTTCTATATGGCTCTTTCATACATTAATAGTTTTGGTTAACTCATTTACCTTTGCTTTCTTGCAGCCCCTAGCCCCATCCTCAATTAAAGCTTTCTACTGTCAGTATCCTTCCTATCTACTCTCAGATCATGTGTTTCAGTATCCCACCCATACCCCAGAAGAGGTCATTTTAAGGCTCAGTCTTGAAAGATGAATAGAACTTGTGAGAGGCGATATTAGATGTGGGCAAAGTAGTAACTGAAAAGATGTGACAGTACTAAAGGAATGAGTATGGTGTGTTTAGGGTAAAATTCTAAAGCTAGTCCTATTCCTTAGGTCTTTGGTGGATTTTAGCTTACATGAACACCTATAACTAGGCCTAACATATAAGTGATAATATTTGGGCATAATCATCTCTGAAGTCTGTGTTTGAAACTTATTCTTTGAGGTGCTACCCTATAATTATTAGTTAGTATCTGTACTGCATGAGTCTTTGAAATGTTTTGAGTGTCTCCCCTGCCTAAACAAGAGATGGGATGTTTGGACTTGAGTAGTGTAGTTGGAGGCAAGGGTATACTTTCAATTATAGAAATTGCTGTTCATTCTTCTTTTTTCAGATTCCTTTACTAGAACATTACACTGGCTACAAGATTGCTGAGCTTCACACCTTGGTCAGGAAGATAAACAATTCACTGCTTTTCCAGCGCAGTGGTGGCTTCAAGAATGTGTATGAGAAGTATTCTGAAGAGTAAGCACCAAACTCCAGTTAAAGTTTAATTTATGCTCATTCATGAAAATCTTTAAAATAGTAAGCCTAGAAAAATCTCACTTAAAAAAAGAGGATTCAGAAACTTTATACCTTCCTTGCTAGTCTACAGTTAAAGCCAGATAGGAATCCAGGGGCTCTGATGTGCCATTTCCTCTGTGACCTGTTTTGCTTTGGCTTATTTTCCTCTAAGCAGACCACATTTCCTTTTGCAGGGCCTTCTTTGAAGTCTCCAAAATACCTCCTTTGGACAAGGACAATTTAGAGGAGATTTTGAAGTGTGCAAATTGAGCTGAGGACCTCTGACAGCAGCTGTCAGGACAGATATACACATAGGCTGCACTTATTCATCTTATACTTGAATTTTCCTTTTATAACTATTCATTTAATATTTTTCCTCTTTGTATTTTCCTAAACTGATAGTGTTATGAATACTTTAATGTTTTAAATTGCTTTTATGAAAGAAAAGAAACTGTTTGTCATATTTGTTTAAAAAATTTAATAAAAATGCATTGGTTACTAGAATGGCTCATATCCCCTCTTATTGATGAGGCACCCCATGCATAGTCAAAAGGCTATCTTCCAACCCAGTAAAGTCTGTTTCAGGATCTGACTTACCCAGTTCCTTCTTTAGAGTTTTTCTCCTGGAGGAAGAGGGATTCAGGTAGGTGTGAACTGGTAAGTGAGTCTATAAAAGGATGATCCTGGAGAGTGGCACTCAGTTCAAGAAGGGCCCCCTATTCTCCCCCCCAGACAGGCCTCAACAGCTCAGAGCCAGAGCAACTAATAGGAAGATAAAAGAAATGCTTAGTAGTTTCAAGCTCAGATTATTTACCTTTGCTTTAATGGTGAAAGGTGGAGAAATAGGTCCTCCAAAAGGCAGCTCTTTACAGTCTAAATGTGAAAACAAAAGCAACTTGTAGGACACATTGAAATCTTTTCTGAACCTTACTGTGTACCAAAAGAAGACATTTCTGTTTACAAAATCAAGATTTTCCATAAATGCAAGCACCAACCAGTTATACAATCTTTTTTCATAAAACTGCACGAAGTTGTTTTTTCTCTTGCCTTATCTCTGAGGTGATGTGTACTGAAATGGTTACTTCATTTGCTAGGAAAGGAATTAAACATCTCCTATGCCACCTCTAGGGCTTTCCCACAGTCTATCAAGTAATATCTGCCACAGCAGAAGCTACTCCAACTCTCATCTTTTTTTTTCCCTTTTTTGATGGTACTAGGGATTGGACCTAAGGTTTCATATAAGGTAGGCAAGTATGCCACCATTGAACTATATTTCCAGCCTTTATTTTTATGTTTTGTTTGTCCTTTATTTAACCTTTGTTGATTTCATACATAGATGCTTCTACTTCCCTCTCCTATTCCCACTAGACACTTCTCAGCATATCCCCCTCCCAACTTCATGTCCTCTCTCTGTTTTGTAACCCAATTAGTCCAGTTAGTCATGCCTATTGGAATTTTGACTGTGTCAGCTCCATTTTGTGCAGGTTGTGTTCATGAGTGTAATGGCCATGTCATGTCCAGAAGATAGCATTTCATAACACTCCTCTCCAGCCTCTGGCTCTTATATTTGCTTCACTTTCTCTTCAGCAACGTTTCCTGAGCCGTAAGAGGTTTGAAATAGATGTCTCATTTAGGCGAGAACATTTAGCAGTCACTTATTCTTAGAACTTTTTGACCAGTTGTGAGTCACTGCATCCATGGCAGAAAGAAGCTTCTCTGACTAAGGTTAAGAGCAACACTAATCTATTGTTATAAACATAAATGTTTAGAGGTCATTTTGACAATATGTCCATTTAGCAAACCAACAGTATTAAGTTCCCTGCTAGGGACTATGACTTCCTCACTCATGAGTTTTTGGCTAGGTTCATAGTATTAAGTGTGAGTTCCCTCCTGTATATCAGACCTCAAATTCTATCAGAAAGTAGTTGATTATTCTGATACCAGTCATGCCACTATTGCACTAGCAGGCACGTATTGACTGGAAGGTTGATAGTGTAGCACTCAGGGTTTACCAGTGAGTAATATCATTGATGACTTTTCTAGTCTTCATAGCATCTTCTAGCACTATGAAAGTTAACTAGCAGAGGAAGTTTTCAAATCAGTTCCAGCATTATTTCTCTATGCCCTAAAACTGAAGTATGTTGTATTTTAAGCAATAGAGTCTCAACATCTAGTTATGGTAGGTAACCAAGAACAAGGCAATACCTGTGTTGGTATGGATAGCTGTGGAGTCTCTCTAAACAATAACTCATAGATATGCCTCCCTTACCTGGCACCAGGACTTTAATAATTTATGTCTTCTGGGACAAGCACTATCCATCCATTCAGGGTACCTGTGTTCCAAACTCCTTCATTTCATTATATTTTTAATTAGTTTTCACAGTAGTTTGTTTCCATAAGAGGTTTTCATACATCCTTAGTTTAGTTAACCCAGCCCTACTTCCTAAATCTCCCCTATCCTACCACCCCAATCTCTATTTCAGCCTTTAACTCTTTGATATTTCTCCCCTCAACTTTCATATCACATGTGTTCTACTATCATGTCACTTCTTTTTTTGACATTTAAATGATTTATTTTTACTAATTAAATTTACTTATTTATTTTACATCCCAACCAAAGTTTCCCCTCCCTCCTCTCCTCCCAGTCCCTCCCCCCATGTCTCCTCTGCCCCCTCCATCCACTCCTCCTCCATTTATGTTCAGAAAAGAGCAGACCTCCCATGGATATCAACCAAGCATGACATATCAAGTTGCAGTAGGACTAAACACCTCCCATTGTATTGAGGCTGGGCAAGGCAACCCAGGATGAGGAATAGGTTCCCAAAAGCCAGCCAAACCATTAGGGACAGCTCCTGCTCCAACCATTAGGAGTCCCACAAGTAGACCAAGCTCCACAGCTGTCACACATATATAAAGAGCCAGGTCAGTCCCATGCAGGCTCCCTAGTTGTTAATTCAGACTCTGTGAGCTCCTATGAGCCCAGATTAGTTGATTCTGTGGTTTTCTTGTGATGTCCTTGACCCCTCTAACTCCTACAATCCTTCCTCCCTCTCTTCAGCAGGATTCCCTGAGCTCAACCTAATGGTTGGCTGTGAGTTTCTGCATCTGTTTCCGTCAGTAGTTGGATGAAGCCTCTCTGATGATAACTGGGCTAGGCACCAGTCTATGAGTATAGCAGAATATCATTAGGCATTGTTATGTTCATATTTTTTTTCTCCAATCATGTACGGTTCTTTCCTAGGTCTCTGGGCCATCTAGCCTCTGGGTCCTTCCACTCCAGGCAGTGTCAGGAGTGGGGCCACTCTTGTGGCATAGGTCTCAGGCTGGACCACTCATTGGTTGGCCACTCCCACAATCTCTGCACCACCCTAACTAACTCTAGCACATCCCATAGGTAGAACAGATTCTAGGTCAAAGGTTATGTGGCAGTGTTGGAGTCCCAATCCTTCCATTGGAAGTCTTACATGGTCACAGGAGATGGCCAGTTCAGGCTACATATCTTCTATTGCTAGGAGGCTTAGCTGGGGTCATCTTTGTAGATTCCTGGGAGTTTTCCTTGCACCAGGTTTCTATCTGACCCCAAAATGCCCCCTTTCTAGTCATCTCTTACAGTACTCTTCGTCCCAATTTTCTGAAAAACTGCCGTATTGATTTCCAAAGTGGCTATATAAGTTTGCACTCCCCACATGCAATAGAGGGAGTGTTCACCTTGCTCCACATCCTCTCCAGCATAAGCTGTCATTTGTGATTTTGATCTTAGCCATACTGACAGGTGTAAGATGGTATCTCAGAGTTGTTTTGATTTGCATTTCCTTGATGGCTAAGGATGCTGAACATTTCTTTAAGTGTTTCTAGGCCATTTGAGATTCCTCTGTTGAGAGTTCTGTTTAGATATGTACACCATTTTTAATTCAATTATTTGGTTTGTTGATATGTAGTTTCTTGAGTTCTTTGTATATTTTGGAAATCAGCCCTCTGTCAGATGTGGGGTTGGTGAAGATCT
>LZPO01116989.1:557445-569601 GCA_001675575.1 Neotoma lepida | reverse complement strand
CTATTGGTGTTATATTCAGGAAGTTGTCTCCTGTGTCAATGCATTCAAGGCTATTTCTCACTTTCTCTTCTATCAGATTCAGTGTAACTGGATTTATATTGACATTTTGATCCACTTGGACTTGAGTTTTGTGCAGGGTGATAGTTATGGGCCTATTTGCATTCTTCTACATGCCAGCATCTAGTTAGACCAGCACCATTTGTTGAAGATGCTTTCTTTTTTCTGTTGTATAATTTTGGCTTCTTTCAAAAATCAGGTGTCCATAGGTGTGTGGATTTATGTCTGGATCTTTGATTCAATTCCATTGATCCACCTGTCTGTTTTTATGCTAATACAATGCTGTTTTATTACTATAGCTCTGTAGTAGAGCTTGAAATCAGGGATGATGATACCTCCAGAAGGTCTTTTATTGTACAGGATTGTTTTAGCTATCCTGGCTTTTTGTTTTTCTATATGAAGTTGAGTATTCTTTCAAGGTCTGTAAAGAATTGTGTTGCAATTTTTATGGGCATTGCATTGAATCTGTAGATTGCTTTTTGTAAGATGGCCATTTTACTACGTTAATCCTACCAATCCATGAGTATGGGAGATCTTTCTATCTATTAATATCTTCTTCAATTTCTTTCCTCAAAGACTTTACATTCTTGTCATACAGGTCTTTCACTTGCTTGGTGAGAGTTACACCAAGATATTTTATATTTTATATATTTGTGGCTAATGTGAAGGTGTTATTTCCCTGATTTCTTTCTCAGCCTATTTATTGTTTGTATATAAGAGGGCTATTGATTTTTTTAACTTAATGTTGTATCCAGCCAGTTCACTAAAAGTGTCTATCAGCTGTATGAGTTCCCTGGTAGAATTTTTTGGGTCACTTATGTATACTATCATGTCATCTGCAAATAGCAATACTTTAACTTCTCCCTTTCCGTTTTGTATCACCTTGATTTCCTTTAGTTGTCTTATTGCGCTAGCTAGAACTTCAAGTACTATATTAAATAGATATGGAGAGAGTGGACAGCCTTGTCTTGTTCCTGATTTTACTAGAATTGATTTGAGTTTCTCTCCATTTAATTTGATGTTGACTGATGGCTTGCTGTATATTGCTTTTATTATATTTATATATGTTCCTTGTATGCCTGATCTCTCCAAGACTCTTATCATGAATGGGTGTTGGATTTTGTCAAAGGCTTTTTAAGCATCTGATGAGATGATCATGTGGGTTTTTTTTTTACAGTTTGTTTGTATGGTGGATTAAATTGACATATTTTCATATGTTGAACCATCCCTGCATCTCTGAGATGAAGTCTATGAAGCATACTTGGTCATGGTGGATGATCTTTTTGATGTGTTCTTGGATTCAGTTTGACAGTATTTTATTAAGTATTTTTGCATCAATGTTCATGAGGGAAATTGGTCTGTAATTCTCTTTCTTTTTTGAGTCATTATGTGGTTTGAGTATCAGGGTGACTGTGGCCATATAAAATGAATTTGACAATGTTCCTTCTGTTTCTATTTTGTGGAATAATTTGAGAAGTATTATTCTTCTTTGAAAGTTTGGTAGAATTCTGCATTAAAAATGTATGGTCTTGGGCTTTTTTAGTTGGGAGACTTTTAATGACTGCTTCTATTCCCTTAGGGGTTATAGGTCTATTTAAATTGTTTATTTGATCTTGATTTAATTTTAGTAAGTGGTATATATCAAGAAAATTGTCCATTTCTTTTAGATTTTCCAATTATGTAGACTAGTACAGGTTATTGAAGTATGACCTAATGATTCTATGGATTTCCTAAGTATCTGTTGTTATTCCCCCCTTTTTGTTTCTGATTATGTTATATGGATATTCTCTCTTTGCCTGTTAGTTAGTTTGGATAAGGGTTTATCTATTTTGTTGATTTTCTAGAAGAACCAACTCTATTTCATTGATTCTTTGTATTGTTCTCTTTGTTTCTATTTTCTTGATTTCAGCCCTCAGTTTGATTATTTCCTGCCATCTACTCCTCTTGGGTGTGTTTGATTCTTTTTTCGAGAGCTTTCAGGTATGCTGATAAGTCACTAGTATTAGATCTCTCCAAATTCTTTATGTAGGCACTTAGTGCTATGAACTTTCCACTTAGTACCACTTTCATCGTGTCCCATAAGTTTGGGTATGTTGTGCATTGGTTTTCATTGAATTCTAGGAAATCTTCAATTTCTTTATTTCTTCCTTGATGCAATGGTAATTCAGTTTTGAGAGTTGTTCAGTTGCCATGCTTTCTGTACTTTCTCTTGTTGTTGAACTCCAGCATTAATCCATGGTGATCTGATAAGATACAGGGGGTTATTTCCATTTTTTTGTATCTGTTGAGACTTGCTTTGTGACTGAGTATATGGTCAATTTTGGAGAAAGTTCAGTGAGGTGCTGAGAAGAAAGTATGCTCTGTTGTGTTTGGGTGAAATGTTCTGTAGATATGTTAGTTCCATTTGAATCATAACGTCTGTTAGTTCCATTATTTCTTTGTTTAGTTTCTGTCTGGATAGCCTGTCCAATGGTGAGAGTGGGGTGTTAAAGTTTCCACTATTATTGTGTGGGATTCTATATGTGATTTAAGTTTTAGTAAAGTTTCTTTTACAAATGTGTGTTCTCTTGTATTTGGGACATAGATGTTCAGAATTGAGACATTATCTTGATGGATTTTTTCTTTGACAGTATGAAATGTCCTTTTCTATCTCTTTTGATTAATTTTGGTTTCAAATCTGTTTTTTAGATATTAGAATAGCTATACTATCTTGTTTATTAGGTCTATTTGATTGGGAAATCTTTTTCCAACCCTTTACTCTGAGGTAATATCTCTCTCTTTGAAGTTGAGGTGTGTTTCTTGTATGCCTCAGAAGGATGGATCCTGTTTTCGTATCAATTATCTTAGCCTGTGTCATTTTATTGTCAAATTGAGTCCATTGGTATTGAGAAATATTAGTGACCAGTGATTAGTAATTCCTGTTATTTTGTTGTTGGTGGTAGTAGTGGTAGTGTGTGTGTGTGTGTGTGTGTGTGTGTGTGTGTGTGTGTGTGTGTGTGTGTGTGTGTGTGTGTGTGTGTGTGTGTCCCTTCCTTGGGTTTTGCTGGTGTGAGATTTTCTATTGCCTGTGTTTTCATGGATGTAACTGACTTCTTTGGTTGGATTTTTCCTTCTAGTACCTTATGTAGGGCTAGATATGTAGGATAGATATTGTTTAAATTTGACTTTGTTGTGAAATAGCTTGTTTTCTCCATCTATGGTGATTGAAAGTTTGGTATCGTAGTCTGGTATCGTAGTCTGGGCTGGCATCCGTTGTCTCTTAGAGTCTGTAAGATGTCAGTCTAGGCCTTTCTGGCTTTTAGAGTCTCCATTGAGAAGTCAGGTGTAATTCTGATAGGTCTGCCTTTGTATGTTACCTGGCCCTTTTCCTTTGCAGCTTTTAATATTCTTTCTTTATTCTGTATGTTTAATGTTCTGATTATTATGTGGTGAGGGGATTTTTTTTTCTGGTCCAGTCTGTTTGGTATTTTGTAAGCTTCATGTACCTTTATAGACATGTCCTTTAGGTTTGGAAATTTTTCTTCTATAATTTTGTTGAGTATATTTTCTAGGCCTTTGAGCTGCGATTCTTTCTTCTGGTCCAATTATTCTTAGATTTGTTTTTTTTCCTGGTGTCCCAGATTTCCTGGATGTTAGGAATTTTTTGGTTTTAACATTTTCTTTGACTGATGAATCTATTTCCTCTATTGTGTTCAATGCCTGAGATTCTCTTTTCCATCTCTTATATTCTGTTGGTGATGCTTGCATCTGTAGTTACTGTTCGTTTACTCAGGTTTTTCCATTTCTAGAATTCCCTCAGTTTGTGTTTTCATTATTGCTTCTATTTCTATTTTCAGGTCTTGAACCGTTTTCTTCACCTGTTTGTTTTTTCTTTGCTTTCTTGGCATTGTTTTAAGGGATTTATTGATTTCTTCCAATTTTTGTTGGTCTTTTCCTTAATTTCTTTAAGAGGTTTTTTAAATTTCTTCTTTAAGGTCCTCTATCATCTTCATGAAGTTATTTTTAAGGCTGTTTTCTTGTCCTTCATCTGTGTTGTAATGTTCAGGTCTTGCTGTCATAGGATAGCTGGGCTCTGGTGGTGACATATTGCCCTTTCTGTTATTGACCGTGTTCTTACACTGGCATTTAGGCATCTAGATTTGGGGTGCTTATAGGTCTAGGTGTTGATTCCTGCGTTTGTCTTTGTTGATTGGGTATTTTGTTCCTTGGTTTCTGTTTCCTGTCTGGTCTTCTGGCCTAAGTGGCCAATGGTTCTAGCAAGTCTTCAGGTCCAGTAGTGTATCTCCTCTGGGGTTTTGGGGGCCATGGGTCCCTAGATTCAGCCTGGCCTCTGGTTAAGTCAAAGTCTTCTTCCAAAGTTGTAGGCAGGATTATAGAGCGCAGGGGAGGGAGTGCAGTCGGAGGTTGTTGGTCAGGCTTTAAGGAGTGTTAGTGGGCAGTGGGATGTGTCTTACCTGGGGTCCCTAGGACCAGCCTGGCCTCCAGTAATGCTGCTGGGACTGAGGGCTGGGGTATGGAGCCAGGGTAGGGGGTGCAGTCTGGGATTCTTGGGTGGACTTAAAGGAGTGTTAGCAAGTGGTGGGTGGCATCTTACTTTGAGGCCTAGATCTAACCTCCAGTAAAGCCTAAGTCTTCTTCTGAAGTTGTAGTCAGGAATATGGAGCCCAGGGGTAGGGGTATCATGTTACCTCTAATAACACTGATCTCATGAACCTTTTCTAGCTTTTTGACTTCTACAGACAATCCAAATTAAACACACAAATCTAAAAAAAATTATAGCTAGGATTCACATATGAGGGATAACATGGAACATTTATCTTTCTGGGCCTAGATTAACTCGCTAGGATGTCTTGCAATTCCATCAATTTCCTGCAAATTTCATAATTTTGTACTTCTTTACAACTGAATAAAATTCCATTATGTATAAGTATTACATATTCATTATCCATTCATCAGTTAATAGGCATCCAGGCTGATTCCATTTTCTGGCTACTATGAATAGAGCAGCAATGTGTGCAGGAAGATATGGAGTCCTTGGGTATGTGCCCAGGATTGATATAGAAGGATCATGTGGTAATTAAATTTTAACTTTTTGAGAAACCTCTACCTGATTTCCATAATAGTTATACCAAGTGCTCTCCTTGCCCACATCCATGACTACATTTGCTGTTATTTGTTTTCTTGATGATAGCCATTCTGAGATGGGCAAGATGGAATATCAAGTAGTTTAAATCTGCATTTTCCTGATGGCTAATTGTAGTGAATATTTTTTAAAAATTTTACTAGCCATTTATATTTCATCTTTTGAAAACTGTTCAGTTGTGCAACACATTTTTATTGTTTGTTTTCATGATTTTTAGTTTTTTATATATTCTGGATATTAATCCTCTATCAGATATTTAATTGGTATAATCTTTCTCCCATTCTGGATGGCTTGGTTTTTCTGAGGGGGATTTTTATCATTGAGGAGAGAGATCAAGACTCCCCATGGATGTAAGGTATGGATAGGAACAGAAATATCTACAGCCTTCACCTACACATAGAGAGTGGCCTTTGGAGGGAGGCCCTTTCCATTAGCTAACCATCTGAGGCCAAAATTTCACTTTCCCCAGTTTGTATTGTTTTCACATTTGATTATCCATACTATTCCTTCCTTTTTTCTGGTTTGTATCTTGATGGATATCCAGGGGATTCTGGCTACAGATGCGATATCATCATTGGAGGTAGGGGTCCCCAACCATGCACCAGTGGGAGGCAAAATTGGTGCTGCAGAAAGGACTATGACAGGCAAGTGTCCACAATTGCCAGTGGCAGGACCCAGAAGCCCACTCTACATAGCTACAATGTTGCTTTTCTGTTGATGAGAAATCATGACAAGATCCTGAGATCCACACAATTAGGTTCTATGTAGTTGCCAAGAAGTCATAGTACCATGTGCAATACACTAAATAGGGGTCTTCCTCCATACAAGTTGTCTTATTAAGGACTATAGAGGAGGCATAGTTTCCTCCCCAGTCCCAGGAGTTTTGTTGCCTGGAATTCCAGAACAAGGTAACTTCCCATTAAAGTTTGAGCCATGGTTTTTTTTGAGGGGGGGGTGGGTCAGGGTTGGGCCTGAAAATGAAGAAGCATTTTAACTGAGAGGGGATTCTGAAAAAATTCTTGAATAACTTGATAACTTTGAGGTCAAAATACCCTAAAACCCCCCTTTTCTCCCCCCCAAGAAAATTTCTGAAAAAATTAATTGAGAAGGAGTTCTGAAGAAGGGATGACACCAGAAACCCCTAAGGTTGTAATCTAAGTCAGGTAAATGAGAGCCAGGAGGAGCTTCTCTCTCCAACCCCAGTCATCAGGGTCTTAGACAGCAAGCCCACCAAGAGAAGAAAGGCAATAAACTTGCTAAATATGATCTGATGTAGGTGTTGTGGAACATTCACTGTGGTGGGGGTGATATAGGCAGATAGAGAAAAACTGGATTAAGTCTGGGGTGTACTGAATAAAGTTCCCTAGGACCACAACTCCTCAAGGGTGCCTGAGGCCCTGGCATCAACCAAACATCATTCTGGAAGTCCTTCAGGAAAGAGGGGAAGAAAGTAAGCATTGGCATCAATGCCATCTGGCTTTTCTGGCATGGAAGGGAGCTTAAGTGAGTTTTAGTGTCATGGGTCCTGGGAGGACTGCTCTGTACAGCAGGCAGATCTTTTAAGACGGAAGAGGTATCTCTAGAATGGGAACTTTTGGAGTTTAGCAGCTATGGAGTTTAGGAGAATAATTTTGTGGAGTTCTGTATATTTGGGTCTCAGGATGGAGCAGTGGACCTCTGCCAGTTAAACCAGGTCTCCTATCTGGAGACTTGTGTCTCCCTCCTCAGTGGAGAAAGGGGCAAGAGAGAGGGGGTGAGCTCTTTTCCATAGCTACTGCCTGAAAAAGGCCAGGAGTTGAGATGGTATCTGCAGGGGCAAAGGAGAGAGGGAGAATTGGTCTATGATATGTGACCTCAAAGGGGCTCAGGTGTGCAAATTTGGGGCCAAGAACTAGAAGACAAAGCTTTACCCAAACTCTCCAGGGAAAGTTTGGTCAGCGTTTTCTTAAGGTGGTTCATTCCACCTTTCAAAGAGGACAGTGAGTAGTAAGGCAGGTGAAACTTCCAGGGTGTGTTAAAAAATGAAGCTAGGTGTTGGGTAGTACTGAGGTGAATTTTGGGCTGTTGTCAGATCGGATGGAAGGTGGGAAGCCACAGTGGGGAATAATTTCTGAGAGGAGTTGGATAATGATGGAAGCTCTTTTGTTGGAGATAGGAGCAGCCTCTACCCAATTTGAGACAGTGCCAGAACCAGGATATATTTGAGTGCCTTTCCTGGGGCCTTACTATGTATGAAGTCAATTTACCTGTCTGGGGCAAGTAGAAGCCCTCTCATCTGGTGAGTGAGGAAGGATGGTGGCCTGACGTTAGACTGGCGGTCAGTACACACATAGATATGACAAGTCTGGGAGAGCTACTGAAGCCTTAGCTGTTGCAGGATTGGGAAGTATTGTTTGAGGAATGTGAGCAGAGTCTGGGTGGAATAGGAAGCATAAGAAGGTAAAAACTTTGAGTGTGAAGGAGAGGGAGGAGTTTGAAGCTTAATATATGTGTTACCGTTATATAGGTTTGGGGGGCTGGGTTTCTGGTCCTTTCTACCTCTTGAGATCCAGGTATGTGAGAGCAGCTTCCATGGCCACCATATTATCCAGAGAGATGTATTGTCTACCCTTTTTGTGTCCCCTACAGTGTACTATTGAGACTATAATGGGTAGCAATGCTGCCTCTAGGAGTTTCTGAATGGTATTAGCAATGGGCATTCCTCTTTGTGTTAGAAATCCCCTGTCTTCAGATTAGGGTGTTGGAGTGGATAATGTCGTAGGCATATTTGGAGTCAGCATATATATTAACCTGTTTACTTTTTGGTTAGAGTGAGGGCCCTTGTTAGAGCTGTCAGTTCTGCCTGTAGAGAAGCGGGAGGGTAAAGCGGGAGAAAGGGACTTGGCCTTAATGAGAGTGGTGTGAGATGGGGAGTGGGGTGTTATTGGCATATGCAACTGCATAGGGGGATTTTGTTGTTGTTGCTGAAACTGCCATCTATGAACCAGGTGTCTTCTGTGTCTGGCAACGGCAAGTCTCTTAGGTCTGGGCAGATGCAATGTGCTTGAGCCAGTATCTCTGCACAGTCATGGAGCTGTCTCTTATACACATCTAGATGTGTATAAGAGACAGGTGTTAGTGTGAATTGAGTACGTGAATGGGCTATAGAGCAAAATTTTGCTAGCTTCTGGGATAAGGAGTGCAGTGGCAGCCAAGCTTTGTAAGCATGGGGGGGGGCAGCCTTTTGTGACCATATCCAGCTGCGTTGACAAGTAAGGTACAGGAGAATAAGTATCTCCTGCCTTTTGACAAAGTACTGTTAGCTCTTGTCCTTGATTGGATTGAAGGAAAAGAAAGGAGGGTCAGAGGGTGTCCAGGAGCTTAGGATAGAGGCCCAGGAAAGGGAAGATTTAAGCTGATCTGTGGAGCTCTGGTGAGACTGTGGAGACAAGAGAGATTCCTCTATGGGACCCTTAGTGGCCTCATAGAGGGACTGTGCTATACATGAGAAATTAGGCATCCAGATGTGGAAAAAGTTTAAAAGGCTCATCCCCAAGGTCTCTCCTTGTCTTGGGTGAAGGGTATACTACCAGCTCCTGAGTCCAAGAAGTGGGGGTGGAGTGGCCCCTAGAGAGGAGAAAGTGGCCTAGGTAGTGAAGAGTCGGGGTACAGACCTGTGCCTTCTCTCGGGACACCTGATAGGCCCAGGAACCCAGAGCATTGAGGAGGGGTGTGGCTTGGCCAAGTTTGTCCTGGTGGGTTGAGCTGCAGAGGATAAGGTCACCACATACTGCAGAAGGAAACCAGGAGCAAGGTCTAGGGAAGCTAGGTCGTTTTGCAGGGCTTGACCAAAGAAGGAGGGGGTGTCCTGGAAGCCCTGAGGTAGGACTGTCCAAGTAGGTTGTTGGGAATTTAGAATATTGGGGTCTTTGCAGGTGAAGGTGAACAGAGGAGTGGAGATGGGTGTAGGAGTACAGTAAAAACTGCATCTTAAGTAAAAAATTGAAAACTAGGCCATGCTGGGAGGGATGGATGAAAGATTATAGGAGTTGGAGACTCCTGGGAAGTTAGGGACTATACCTTTGCTGATTTTTCTAAAGTCTTGGACCAGGCAGAAGAACCCATTAGTTTTGTTGTTGTGTTCTGTTTTGTTGTTGTTGTTGCTGTTGGGTTTGTTTTTTACCCCCAGGATAGGTGTGTTATGTGGGAAGTGTGTGGAAACTAGGAGTCCTGCCTGAAGGAGTTGGTGAATTGGGGCGGGGGTAGGTCACTTCATGTTTTTGTGGATAGGAAGTATTATACATGTTATGTAGGAGGAAGGGTCTTTCAGAGAGACAAGGTCAAGTGAGTGATGGAAGGCTGTGGAAGGATTAGCAGTGTCCCATGCTGTAGGGTGAACAGAGAGTAACATAGGATGAGAATGGGGTTTTAGGAGATGAGGTCCTATCACCTGAGTCTGGTTCCATTGTTAAGAGAAAGATGGAAGTTGTTTCTAAGGTGAGGGTATGTGAATAGAGGCTTTTAATTTGGTAAAGCAGGAGTCCAGCAGTAACTTGCATCTGAGAGCTGAGTCCAGGGGAGGGAGAGTGTGGTGCCCCTGGAGGGCCAAGACCAAAAATTGAAATTGGGCTTTTCAGTTCCGTTCACATTCCTGTTCTTTCTCTTTTATGTCTCTTCATCTCTGTTTTTAAAGACCTTAAACATGGTTTTGAGGAATTCATTCTGGGGTGTCAGCGGACCCTCTCAAGTTGTTTGAGTTTGTGTCTAATGTCAGGGGCTGATTGTCCCATGAAGTGGACGTGAAGAACAAAGGTTCCTTCTAGACATTCTGGGTATACATTGGTAAATTCAGTGACAGTATCCAGAAGTCACTTTAAAAAGAGGATGGGATTCTCTGATGGGCCCTGAGTTATTTCTTTTAACTTTTCAAGGTTTACCCTTGAATATTTTGTTGCATGCCTTCTGCTAGGCAAGTAATCATGAGTCACCATGTCATTCGACAGGTAGTTCCAGTTGGGGCTGGCTGTGGAGATTGCATTTACTCCTTCTGGAGATTGTTCATTTACCTGGTATAGCCTATCTACATAGTCTTGGGTACCTTCCAGATATGAGTATGTAATAATGTCCTGCCACGTGAGTGAGTAAACCTGTCAGAGTCTGAATAATCTTCTTTTGTAATGTAAAGGGTTTTCTGAGAAGGACCACAGTTTTTCCTCTATGTGGTCCATCTCAGCTATGGTGAATAGAATGTGGAAGTAGACAGAGCAGCCATCCTTTCTTATTACTTCCCTCAAAGGAAGCAGATGTCCCGACCAATTGTATATGAGGAGAAAGGACCAGGGTCTCTGGGGACATAGGAAGAGTCAAGGAAGGATGGGGATGGAGAAGGACACTCTCCTGAAGTAGTAGAGGCAGTGGATAGAGGTGATATGGAAGGGGAGGAGAAGATGGGAAACTGGGGAGGAGCAAAGGAGCTGATGTAGGAGCTGTTGGAAGATCTATAGGGTGCTTATATAGTGTAGGGTCATCTCCAGGGTTGAAACTGGAGGGATAGGGGTCTTTTTGGAGAGGGGGTTATAGCCAAGATTTCAGTGGCTGTGGTAGTTTGAAAAAAAATGGCCCCCAAAGGGAGTGGCACTATTAGGAGGTGTGGCCTTGTTGGAGTAAGTATGGTCTTGTTGAAGGAAGTGTGTCACTGTGGAGGTAGGCTTTGAGGTCTTATAGATGCTCAAGCCGTGCCCAGTGAGACAGACCACTTCCTGTTGCCTGCCAATTAAGAAGTAGAACTCTCAGCTCCAGCACCATGTCTACATGCATGCCACCATGTCCCACCATGATGATAATGGACTAAACCTCTGAAACTGTAAGCCACCCATTAAATGTTTTTCCTTTTTAAGAGTTGCCATGGTCATGGTGTCTCTTCACAGCAATAGAAATCCTAAATAAGACAGTGGCAGTGGAAATGTTGATGAGCAGAGCAAGAGTTACAGAGAGAGAGAGAATCAGTCCAGAGAACAAAAAGCCACGTACATAAGGGGCTTCAGACTATTTTCCATCCAGTTTTGTGAAGCTATCTATATCAATTAAGATACTAAAATAAAAGTTCTGACTTCTGGGCAATAATTGTCACTGTCTAGCATATCCTGAGGCCAGATTTACATTGAGAGGTGAAGGAGAGTTGCTGGTCTCAATTCTCCTAATTGGAGTTCCTTTAGGTTATCTCACAGACAGGTTAAGGAGTGTCTTAGCACAGACATTTTGGAACCCATAGCAGCTATGGGATCAAGATAAAGACAGGAGCCAAAATCTGGACTCCTGGGGTGTTCCCTGAATTTGGTATTGACAGAACAGTCCTGGAAAGTAGGAGAGGCATCCCAAACTCATACTTTCCAGAAGCCAAGAGACCATGGGACCCTGGAAAGTTCCAGGAACTCTTGATTGAGCAAGTCTGAAGGTGAGATGGAGGGGGATTCTTGGAGTCCTTGACCTGAATGAGTCTCAAGACAAGACAGAGGGGAGCTCCCCCACCCCTGAGACCTAACTAGGGGACTTCCCACAAATTACTTTGTCCTGAAATTTGGCTGTGTTGGATGAGTGGTCTGGTCTGATGGAGAATTGGCCTTTTCTCTAGAGGTCAGACTATGTCAGAACAAAACAGAGAGATGTGGGAGAGGAGAAATGTAAATATTTTATAAGAAAAGGAGAGATGATGGAGGATAGATATTTGTGAAAGTGATGGACAGGCAGGTCTATCTGTCAGGTGGACTTGAAAGGACTCAGCCAAGGTACTGGATGATCATGGTTGCCAGAGCCAGAACCATCAGTGCCTTTCAAGGACTTGGCTGCTAGAATGGATCCCAAAGTCTAAACAAAACAGAGAAAGGTGCAAGGAGAGAGGGAAGATGAAGGCAAAGGAATAACTGCCTGGGAGATGTGGATGGCCCTGACAAGCCCATTTAGTTCCCAAACTAGGCTTA
>LZPO01116989.1:513159-547367 GCA_001675575.1 Neotoma lepida | reverse complement strand
CCCCATTCACTTCTCAGAGAGGGTAAGGCCTCTCATGGGGAGTCAACAAAGTCTGGCATATCAAGTTGACGCAGGACCAAGCCCCTCCCCCCTGCATCAAGGCTGAGCAAGGTATCTCTCCATAGGTAATGGGCTCCAAAAAGGCAGCTCATGCACAATCCTGGTCCCTTTGCCAGTAGCCCTACAAACTGTCCAAGCCACAGAACTGTCACCCATATTCAGAGGACCTAGTCCGTTCCCACGCAGGCTCCCCAGCTGTCAGTCCAAAGTCTATGAGCTCTAACTAGCTGACTCCAAGAACTCCACCCAGTGCTTAGCTGTCCACCACTCATCTTAAGAGGTGGCAAAACTGCAGAAGTAAACAGTTTCCAATTAGACAGCTGAAGAGAAAGCACTACACTGTTTCCTGAGCCTTAGGTATAGAGCTTGTGTTATAAACATATCAATTAGGGCACACAGTAGTCAGTTCTCTGAATTTTGACCTGTTGTGGCTTTCGGTAGTGGTCTCTGTCTGCTTCAAAGAGAAGCTGCTTTGATGAGAGCTGAGAACTGTACTTTTCTGTATGTATAAGGGTATACATTTAGAATGTGGTTAGGGATTATACTGGTTTAGGAAATTGGCAATAGTAGGTTATCTTCTAGGGTCCATGGCCTCTCCAGCCATGAGTAGTGGCCTAGGTTAATAGTATCAGGCATGAATTCCCTTCTGTTGAATAGTCATTAAGTCCAATTAGCCTTTATTGTACCTTGTAGTGGTTTGAATGAGCATGGCCCCCATAGGCTCATATATTTGAATGCTTGTTCGCAGTTGGTGGACTGTTAGGATTAAGAGGTGTGGCTTTTTTAGAGGAGGTGTGTCACTGGGAGTGCGCTTTGAGATTTCAAAAACCCTCACCAGGCATAGTGTCTCTCTTTGCCTGCTGATCGGGATGTGAAGTTCTCAGCTACTTCTTCAGTGCCATGCCTGTCTATTTCCCACTATGATGATCATGGACTAACCCTCTGAACTAAAGCAAGCCCCATTTAAATGCTTTCTTTTATAATAGTTGCCTTAGTCATGTTGTCCCTTCACCCAAATACAACAGAAGCTAAGATACACCTTTAGGGATAGCTTGCTGTACTGGTCATTGTTGTGGTTCATAGGCATTACAGTTGTGTAGGAGCATTGACTGCAGTTTGCATATTATTTTCTGGTGTTATGAAAGCTAGTCCTCAAGGAAAAGAGTTTCAGGTCAAACCAGCTTGCTTCCTGAGTCCTGTGTCTGAAGTGCATGGTATTTTCAGCAATAAGGACTTAAGTTCAACTACTAGGAGGTAAGCAAAGGCAAGAGCAATAGCCAAAATTGTTCTTGGACATCCCTGACCAAAAACTTGAAAGGAAGTTTCTTGTGCCTGGCACTTGGTTTTTTTTGTCACATAGTTTATGGCTCTTGAGGACAACGTTATCATCCCAAGTGACATAACTTCATTTAAACTTCATTTAAACCCAAGCATTTATATGTTCTATGTGATTTTAGCTAAACACAAATATAACTCTTTATGGCTATTTTAGACATCCATAGTGTAATTTACCCCCTTTCCCCTTTCCTTCTGTATTATCTCCTTCCCTCATCCCCAATAAACCCCACCCCTATTTTGTCCATTTTCCTCTATGTATCACCTGTTTGCTTCATCCCACTCTCTAGAGCTCTTTCCCCTACCCATAATTCCTTTTTACTTTTATGGTTTATGTGGTTACTCCAGTTTATATACTCACTAAAGATTTGGAGCTAGGAATCACAGATGAAAAAGACAAATGCTATATTTGTCTTTCTGGGGCTTGGTTGCCTCCCTCATTATAATTTATTCTAGTTTCACCTATTTACCTGGAAAGTTCATGATTTCATTTTTCTTTATGGCCAAATAGTATTCCATTGTGTACATGGAATACTATATCTATTGAATAGATATAGTATCTATGAATAGATATGGAATATGGAATTCCATATCTATTCATCATTTGCAGGACATTCAGGCTGTTTCCATTTCCTGGCTATAGTGAACAGGGCAGCTATGAGCATAGCTGAACAAGTAACTGTGAAGTATGATGTCAAATCCTTTGGGCATATGCCAAGGTTGGACTAGCTGAGTCATATGGTAGATCTACATTTAGCTTTTTGAGAATTCTCCACAGTGATTTCAGAGTGCCTTGACTAGTTTTCTATCCTACCAACAGTGAATGAAGCTTCCTGCCCGCCCCACCCCATCCTTGCCAACATTTGTTGTCAATTGCTTTGTTGATCTTGGCTATTCTGACTGGAATGATAGTGTTTCAGTAGTCTGGTATATGCAAAACAAGAATCTTAATATGGATTACAGGGCCTAGCCTGCTGTGTCCTCTACAACAGGACTGCTTACCCACCCTCTCCCAAAGCCCAGGAATGTAGTTTTAATAAGGATAGCCTGAAATGTGGTCCTGACTGTCACAACCGCATTGTCTACAAATAAGAAATCATTTTTAGTATTTGGCAAGTTAAGGATTTATGACTTGAATTCTTACCCTTATAGAATTTTATGTGGCATCATGGTCTGCTATATCCCTAGTTGCCTGTGCAATAAATGTAATAAATATCTAGATTCCCAATGTGACTCAATGTATGTGGCAGAAATTAAAGCATTTTCTTTTTTATTACATTGTGTATGTGTGTGTATGTGTGTATGTGTGTGTACATGCCATAGCACATGTCTGTTGTCAGAGGACAATCTATGAGAGTCATGTGTGTTCTAGGGACTGAACTCAGGTCATCAGGCTTGGCAGCAAGCACTTCTGTTGTACCATCTCAATGGACCTAAACTATTTTCAGTTGTGGGGCTAACTAATGTTGGATCTAAACAGAACTCTTCCAACCTCAACTCTTTTGGAAGGGATAAGAGCATTTATTGTTTGTGTTAGGAGAGCACATTGCATTTTACAATGTTTTCAATATGTCTTCTACTTCTTTTTAGCAGCCTGGTGTGTACTCCTTCATCCTACTCTACCCCTCCACTAACCAACTGATTTTACTGAGATCTGTCTGTATACTGCAGAGAACTGGCTTCTAGAGCAATTGCAGTGGCATGAATTTCCCCATAGAAATGTCCTGATTTGCAACTAGGTTCTATAACCAGTTTCAGCAGCACCTTTAGCATTATAATCAACCTGAAGGGCCAGTCTTGGTTTGTGTTTTGCTACCTAGTCTTTCTTTCCAGTGGTACCTGTAGGTGGCCTTTTGAGAGCTGGCCTTTTGAGAGCTTGAAGGACCACCTCAATCCAATAACTCACATCAAGCTCCATTTAACTGCTCTCCTACCCTGTTGAAAGAAATGATGGGATGTAGGTATCAGTGATATTTATTCATTTATTAAAATATTTCAAGAAGCAATTAGTGTATTAATTTTGGGGACTGGTGTTCCATTTTGTGGGGAGGGCTAAAAAGAATAGGCACACTTTGTGGATCTTTTCCTTCTCTGTTTTTATTTTCTGTTATTCCATGACTATTCCAGCTTCCTCCCCTGACCAGGCCCTGGCCCTGCTACTTATTTGCAGGGCCTCTGAGAAAACACAGAACACATAATAGTAAACAACAATGTATTACAGATTAGCAGACAAATGCAACTCCATAAACCATATAGCCAATCAAGGTCCCTTATTCAGTGGAAAGGTGTGAATGGGGTCTGATTTCTTTGGTGTTAGTTTCTGTCTGTTATACAACTAAAACTCTACTGTGTCCTAAGGGAAGATGATGTTGACCCCAATTGTTTCTTCTGGTCAACTTTCAGTACATTGAAAATATCTTCTTTATTCTTCCCTTGCCCTTTTGGGTGTAATAGAGGGCCTTAATGGATAGCTGTTGGCCTCTTATAGTATCAATGCCAGAAGTAGTTGGTGACAACATAACTCTATTTGGACTTTTCCTTTCCTGCTGTCCTTCTGGCCAAGAATTAGACACTCATTTCTACAGACAGTGCTACCAAAGATACAACCAAACCCCATAGCTTTGATTCTTAATGATTTCTGTACATAACTATGGTGGATAATTGGTGTCTGGTCCCACCACCTGAGCAACTTCAAATAGTTAACAATGAAATACTGAAAGAAGCCCATGTTCTCATGCTAAGGAAACTCCAGAGAGAGAGAGAGAGAGAGAGAGAGAGAGAGAGAGAGAGAGAGAGAGATCCCTTCTTGCTTTGTTTCCAAAGATGTATGAACAAGTTCTTAGCATGCCAGCTTCCCTTTTCAGGGAACCATTGGTAACTAAACAATGTAGATGGTATCCGGACCATTTTAACAAGCCACACTTGCTCCTTAGCTCATCAGTTTTGCTCCACATTTGGTTCTAGTCCCCATTCTATAGGTGTCATTCAATATCATTCTGACTCAGATGGGAGGACGGTGTGGGAAATGAGTGGGACTTCAGATGGTACAACAGAGCAACAGCAGCATTACAGTACACAAAGACCTACAGTACTTCAGCAAACTAAGCAGAGATGGATTCTTATTACAGTTGACTATCATTTGCGATAAAAATAATTACAAGACATAGCCCTGCTTAGTCATTACCAAGATAAGGCTACCATTTCCTAGGATTTCCTTCTGTTTCCTTAATTTGCTTATTTATAAATGATCCATTTTGGAAAAGACTCTTCTGAGAAAATTCAACATGGTTCCCAACTATGTAAGTGTGCATGTGCAGGCATTGGTTCCTGCAGCCAAGAAGGAACAATGCCATTGGTGGTTTGATCTGATACCTCCTCCTTCGAAGAAAGAGTGGTAAGAGATACCCAAAGACACTGCAGCAGCACACTCCACTTAAATACATACACTGTCAGCAATACACATTCGAATGTTGAAGTTTTAAATGTTTTCTGTCATCTTTTCCCATTGAGTTTCTTCTCTGGTTATAGAGCTAGGACAGTTTTGTTTGGCATAGCTATCAGACATTGGGGGACTACCCCGTTGTTAGTCTCTTTTTCTCACCCTTGAAGAGGTGGAACACAGGCAGCTGGTTTAAGTGGGTTAGGCTGGTGGAGTTCTAGAAAGTTGAGAACCAGTGATCGGAGTCTGGATTGTGCACCTCAGTGAACCAGCCATTGGACTGAGTCAGATAATTGAGCACGCTAAGTTTGGCTGAGCAGTGAGAAGAGGGCAGTTTTCTGGACTTATGACTTGAGGGTGGAGATGAGAGGCAGACCAGAGACATTCTCTCTGAGCACTGGACTTTCATTAGATTTGCCTGACCAAGATTGTACACTTAGATAAAAAAAAGATTCAAATTAAGATTTGGAGCAATTTAGGCCTACAATGTTTTCATGAAAAATTTGGAAGCAGAACAGTAGGGAAGCCGAGGCTTTTAGCCTTTATTTTCCCAGATCCATGTTCTTTCTGGTCACCCTGACTGCCCCTCTTATACTCGGGGAAAAGGGGGCAAGATATGAGATTTGAAGGTAATTTGAAGAGTGATGCAACAGCCTGTCCAATAGCTGCAGGCCCAGATTAAGCTTATGGGGAAGGACACAGGCTGTGGTGGGTTGGTAGGCCCTAACTTAGACATCTAAAAGGTAGAGCTCTTTGACATCTTTTGGACTGGGCAAAGGGACAATAAAACTTGGGCAGTTGCTGATACAGAGCCAGGAGAAACAGAGCAAATGGCAGCATGCCAGCTTGGCCCCTTCTGCAGGGCATTGGTGTTTTTGTTCCCTTTCTGTGGCCTGGCTCAGTATTTTAAGTGGATGTCAGAATTAGCTGGGCTATAAGGAGACTCCAGCTACTTCTAAGACACCAAAAATGCACCAAAAGATTAGAAGCTCCACCAAGAACTAGGGCAGTTGGTAGAGTTGTATATGTGTATAGGGGAATAGAGAAGGGGAGGGATTCCTGGGTTATCACAATAAATTAGAGGGTCACTTAGAGGTCGAGTTGTATTTTCAGTTCTTAAAAATATATATATATGTATATATATGTACATCTTTATGTCTCTGTATATAATCTATACTGCAGCACAGCGGCAAAACATTTAGTTAAAAAATCCAGCGAGAATGCAGGCAAGCACTCCATGGAGACATGCAGGCTAGGATCAAGGCAAAAGGACAAGAGCCTGTATGGTTGCCATGAGGGGTGAGTTCCAACCAGTGGGCCCACCCAGCCACGAGAGCACCACCTGGACATGTGCAAAGACATACATGTACACATGAGAAAACACGAAGAGTTTATGGGGAGAAGGGAGGAAGCAGAAGTAGAGGAAGAGAAGGGGAGAGAGAGGGGGAACGGGATGAGAAGGAAGATTATCAAGGAAGAGAAGAAGAAAGGATAGAAAATAGAGGAGAGGAGAGGCGAGGAGAGGAGGGGAGAGGAGCTGTCTCTTATACACATCTAGATGTGTATAAGAGACAGGGGGAGAGGAGAGGGGAGGAGAGGAGAGGAGAGGAGAGGAGAGACTCATACCTACAAGGAAAGGTTCATATGATCATTTTAACAGACAAGTGGATAAGCCTCCAGGACCTTGTTCTCATCTTCTTGAGCCAACTAGGAGCCATCTTTTGAAATATCAAGTTGAAATTGGCAGGGGTTAGAGGAGAAACAGCCAAGCCTGAATGCCCTGCCCCCTCTTCATCTTTCTGAGAGTCGGTTACTCATTCATTCCTTGGTGTCAACAGTCTCTCTGCTAGTGAAGGAAACCCATACCAACACTTCCTAAAGAGATGCACTCCCATAAATTCTTACAGATCCCAGGCTATTCATAAAGAGTCTATTCTCAATAAACACTGTACTTGCTCAAGGTACACAAAGAGAAGGAGAACTGAACAAGACAACTCGGAACAAGAATCTTTGGCCAACGAGAAAAATGTAACCCTCTAAGGAGATCTGATTAAGTCCAGGGAAAATATATTAGTATAAGGATTTGGAGGGTCTTTCTTGGTGGTGCTCATGTTTGTTCTGATATAATTTATTTCAGTCTTTGTTGAGGTTTTGAGAGTTTGTAGTAGAATTCTGTGTTGAGAGCTCTCCTTCCAGCTTTCAAGGACTACAGCTGAGAACTTGAAGGTGTTGGAGGGTCATTAGCTTTTGCTGCATTGCCACGATTTCTGCGACGCCAGAACTTGCCTTCAGAACCAAAGACAAAAATGTATAGAAATAATGAAGTTAGTACTTTGCCAGATGCTTAAATGTGTGAACCCCAGAGGGGGCAGGGTAGCAGGAGACAGACTAGTTTGTTCCACTGTAACAACCATCTTTGAATCAAAGAGGAAGCCGCTGGGGACCATACAAACTGAATGCAAATAGGATTAATCCTTAGAATCCTATCATCTATCTAAGTACTAGGGACTCAATCTGAGTCTACAGAAATCCTTTCAAACACCAGAGATTTCCAAATGTCAGATTCTTAAGGAATCAGACCAGTTGGACCACACCCAAGAAAAATATAGTTAGACTCAAAAGATTTTCTCTTGGCATCTGAAAAATCCTTATTCATTCCAACTAAAACAAAGTGCCATGCCCTCGCCCTGTTTTCACATATCTGCTAATGCTCTGTCTCTGAAGCTTCCATGTTACCTAAGCCTCAAGTTTAGGAGAGACCATGGACATCAGAATTGGGACAACTGAAAATTCTAGGACAGCCTTCTTTTGCATCCCATTCACATTTCAACAATACTTCAGAATGGTACAAAAAACAAAATTTATATACAGTATGAGATTTGTATATCCAGGGACTCTCTTTAACACAGAGAAGGGATGTTTGACAGGGCAATAAACCTTTCCCTAGCATCTTAGAAATGGGTCAAGCAGTAAGATCCCTGTCTGACTGCAGTTTTGCTTTTGGCCATCCAGCCCACATAGCACCAATTCCTTCTCAGGCTCGTTCCTTACCAGCCAGGATTCATATCATTCTCTAACTTACTTGGCATTACCTAACACTGGCTTCCTCCTAGAGTCTCCCTTTCCAACATACCCATGAACACTTCTGAGGGTACTTACAGGTGTCTTGGAGGTACCTGAGCTGTTGTTCATGCCCTCTATGCCTGTGGGATTGACTTACCAAGAAAACCAGGGAATCTTTGACGTGATTTTGGCTTTCTTCCCTCTTCTCGTTTCTTCTTCCCCAACTTGGAGAATCTAACTTTCAGCCTGTGACTTAGACGGTTAGTTTCAGAAGCCTGCTCCTAGGAAAACACAGCAAGAGTAAGGTCAAAATGTTAGTTAGTTGACATTCTGCAGTCATTTCTATGGGCTCCTTAAAGTGATGGACAAGGATGGCTACAGACAGCAGGTGGATCTACTCTCAGCTCAGGTAGAAGAGTTGCCCCTACTCACTAGCCATATATCTTAATAAAGAAATTGAGCTTTAGAAAGAGCCCACTCTGTGCCATGTGCCTTTCTGGATATATCAGTACATGCTCCTTACACAAGCCTCAAAACAACCTGGAAAAATGGCTACTACCATTTCTGGATTAAAAATGAAGCAAAGGCTCAGAGTTCGGGGAAGGCTGTGCAAGCAAGGCTAGGGGAGGGGGAAGTGGAAACAAACAAAGCTGTACATTTTTTTAAGAAAAAAACAAAAAAGCAAAGGCTCTGAGGTTAAATATTTCATGTAAGTTCACGTGGATTGTTGGGGTCACTGTTGCTCATATGGCAGTTCTTTATAAATTAGGAAAATGTATTCCATCTTTCATACCTCCAGTTGAGAGCCCCTATTTGCCCCCTCAGGCAAGCATCCTCATATAAGGAAGACTCTGCCTCACAGGCTACCTGTTTTTGTGTCTGGAATGCAGAGGATTCTCTAAACAAACTTACTAATTTTGAATGTAAGTTCTTTGTTGTGCAGATAACACAAGCTCTATAATTTCAGTTCATTCTCCAACTCATATCTTGTTTCTGTAAAAGCATTCTTATTTTACTTCTGTTCCTAGCAAAACAGTTGATTTATTGCCAGGAAATCTAGCCAAACCCATTACAAGAGGTGTTGGGGTAATCTTCCTTTCAGGATTAGTTATGCCTCCAGTCCCTTCCCTCAGGGGAAGAGTCCAAACCTATCTTCATCCTCTTCCTGCATGGACTCCCATTGTACACTTTCTTCTCTAGTGCTGCTCCCAGCTGTATACCTGACCTTCAGAACTGCCTTTTATAAACAACTTCAAGAAAGAGCACAGGACCTTACCCTCAGTTAGAGCCCTGGAAAGTCCAATAAATAATCAACTTTTGTCCTGCTCTGCCTCAGCAATAGTGGGTCTGAATGTTCTGTAATCTCAAGGTAAGGGTGATTAGTGTGAGCAACCTGTCCTTGGCTTATTTTCAATCTACTTCCTCTCTTCAGGGCTTTAGCTCTCTGGAAATACTGGAACTCAGAAAAGAGATTTTTGTCCCAGGTGAGGAAGACTCACATGCAAATTAGGACTCCAGGGTATAGGATGATAAATATCCAGCTAGTTTGCTCAACTCAGGAGCTTAATGGAAGATAGCTGAGGCACGTAATAATGGAACAGAGTGAGAATTTGCTTTGCTTATTGTCTAACAGGACATCTTCCTTCCTCAGAAGACTACTGATAAAAACATGCAGTACACCAGGCCTTGTAATACAATCACCAAAGATTGGTAAACTTTTAAGACAATGAGTGGTTTTCAACCTTCCTAATGCTGTGACCTTTTAATACAGTTTCCTCACATTGTGGTGACCCCCAACCATAAAATTATTTTGTTGCTACTTCATAACTGTAATTTTGCTATCGCTATGAATTATAATGTAAATAGCAGTGTTTTCTAATGGGCTTTGGGGTCACGACCCACAGGTTGAGAACCACTGTTTTGAGAGTTTGCATATAATTTTCCTTCTGAAATAGTAGCCTTATCCCTGCACTGTTCCAAACATATGAGTGCTCATATGTATACAACTGACATTTAGTGTCATAAAATAGCTATGAGGAGGCAGGCAGGGATTCTAAAATTTGAAATGAATGTTTTTACGGTTGGAAAAATTTTGAGACAATCTCTGTCAGATCACAAAGGGAATACTTTACTTTGTTATAGGTGGCCATCTTTGGGATACTTGATTTATGAATGAATATGAAAGGTTGCAGTCTTAGAAAAGTACTCAAAGTAGTCCAAACTTGACAGCATCTCTGCAACTATATTATATCTATTACAATGTTTAGTTTTCCTTTTATGCCACATATTGGCTGGGAGAGACAATGGGGGGGGCAGGTAGCAGCAGGAAGAGGAGGTGTTTGGAAGATTGAACTACCAATATGGTCTAGGTATCAACCATTTATGCCAGCTGTCTGCAAACAACTGGTGTGGCTATACTAGTATGCACATACGGTTTAGTTCTGGCAGCAGACACTGAGCAGGGAGAGCTTGTAGCCTGGAGAACAATGTGATCTTCCTTATTCTTTCTTGCTTTAGAATGGTCTTCCTTCTGGTTATTTGTCCATGGTCACCTACTTTTTCATTTTTGCTGCTTTATTCAGTCCATTTATGATGAGGATATGGGGAGGCAGGTGCTTCATTAATGCTGAAGCTCAAAGTTACACCCATCCCATGTCCTGACCCCATACTATGAGACCTTACACCAAGAGAAAATTCCCACTCCCCAGGTTACGAACCTCAGGAAAAAAGATTTGACTCAACCAGTCAATTGCCAGTATCCTTCTCAACTCCGCATTCATGGCATCCAGGGCAGTTTGTAGTATGGCCACATCCTCAGCATTTCTCAACTGGCATAGACAGGGAGAATAGTGAGTGTACATTTCCTAGCACTTTGTCTTAGACTCCACTCTGAGTCCATGCTAGTGACCAAGAGATCATACAGGTAACAACATTCTGTAGCTCATTTTGACCAAGAGATTATAAGTGTGACAAATTGTAGCTCATTTGGGCTACAATCAGATTGTTTACTTATCAAAAGTAATACTAGCTTTAGACAGCTCTCTTTTCACCAAGAAGATTCAGGAAATAGTCAGATGGCTGAGCTTTCTTTGAAGTTGGGCATGCTCAGTTTCACAAATGAAGATCTTTTCCCCAGCATGAATTAGCACCACGATTTTCTGCTTTAGCTTAATGTCCACAACAAGGGTCCCACTCTTGACTTCTAGTTTCTGAAGCCATATCAGCACCCATCTAAGTAAGAGCTATCACTAAGTTCTGAGCATACTATGTATATCAGGTACCATGAATAGATAATTTCACATACTCTCCTCAATACCCTCACAATATCTTACAAGGTATGATTATCCTCATTTCATAGGTGAGAAAGTATAATCAAAGAAGTTTACTGTTCAAGATTACATGGCTAATGTTGGGTTGATATCCCTGGAAGGCCTGCCCTTTTCTCAAGGGAAATGGAGGAGGAGTGGATGGGGAGGGGGGAGGGACTGGGAGGAGAAGAGGGAGGGGAAACTACAGTTGGGATGTAACATTTGAGAGAATAAATATATTTTAAAAAAGATTACAGGGCCAGACAGAATCTGTGTAACTTAGTAGCCTACCATTTATACAATACTGTTCCACAAGTATCCAGACACTAGAGGGAATAGTTTATTATACATTATAATTTAAGATAGTTTATAAATCAAGGTGAGGTTAGGCAAAGATTGCCTCAACTTTTCCCTTCCTGGTAGAGGGTCTGCCTCTCTAGACTGTGCTGTAGCTTCTAGTTATTTGTTCTTCATTATTAAGAAACACGTTTGCAGATGGCCTGTCCTGTCTAAGAGGTTACTGCTAACCTCCCAGCACACACAGATGAACTCTGTGTGGTACATGGGAGACCTATAATAGATTCTTTTGAGACCATCTCCACGTTCCCAATCAGCAGTACAGGGAGACCATTCATATTCTAACATGTAATAATTGGGGTATATGGAAGCACACAGCAATCTAAGCTGGACCCAGCTCTCATCTCTACATGCACTCTCCTTGCAGTTCGGCATTTCTGTGGTCTCTTCCTATTTATGGGATACTTGCTGCTGTAGCAGTAGCTAGTGCCAGAAATGTGTGTCAATTGAGTGGGCAAGGAGTGGGATGGGAGGTTATGGCCAGTCAGAACATGATATAAGAAAGAAACAAATCAATGCTAACAAATAATTTGTCCTTTACAACTTAAGACAATATAGCATTATTTAGATGAATGTGCCAAACATATGCCAAAGAAGGGAAGTGGGAATTACTGAATGGGATTCACTTCATTTTTTTAAAAAAGCTATATCCTTATTACAGTTTACCTACAATGTCCTCCAAAGGCCCATGTGTTATATAGGCTTAAGTCTCAGACTGGTGCTATTGGGAGGTAGTGGAACATTTAAGAGGTGTAGCCCAGTCAGAAGTATTCTGGTCAACATGACCATGCCTTTGAGAGGGATAGTGGGTCCTTGGCCATACTCCTTTTCATTTCTAGCCATGAGCTGAGCAACTTTAGTCTACACATGATTTTCAGCACGATGTGCTGCCTTGCCAGATGCTGAAAGCAAAGGAGCAAACCATTCATGGACTGAACCCTCCAAAGCTGTGAGCCAAAACAAAGCTTTCTCTCTGTGAGTTGATTATCTTGGGTGTTCATTACAGTAATGGAAAGCTAATTAATACAGGCCCTCTGCGAAAACTACTGTTTTTTACTGTCATACTTTCTCAATAGCAGGAATAATCCCCAAATGAAACATGACTGTACCCATCTCATGTCGGTGACAGCCTTTCTGGAGATACATGGTCATTCTTATGTGCTTTGTGCCTGCTAGACTCATTTTGATGCATACACATGGATGGAGCCTCATAGGTCCTATATGAAGGAAGCCTTCTGAAAGCCTCACTTCATGGTAGGGTATGTTCAAATTGGACTGTTGCCTAGCATGGCCTTATTTTCAAGCTATGAGCTTCAAGAAAGCCTAAATAATAAGAGACCAACTTCTCATACTTACTGATGGCTGAACTGAGAATGACATTGACTTCTGAATTCCAGTTGAAATTGTCCAAAGCTATAACACCCTAGGTTTGGGGACCAGATGATGGAATGGTGTGGTCTGAGTGCTTTAGCCATTCTGCTTCTGAGGCAGTGTGACAATTAGATATGTAAATGAAAGAGGCAGTGGGTACTCTTGCAATTTCAACTCAGAAGCCCTTCTTCAAATTAAACTTTAATTAGATCAGAAGCAAGCACAGCACCTGCTCAAGGCCAACATCAAAGTTGGACAGTTATGAGCAGTTGTCTTCTCAGTAAAATCGCCTTGTACCCATGCATGGAGATTACATTAGGAGAAACATGCAGCTAATGTAGTGTTCAGAGTCATAGTTCATCCTCCTTAGTACTTTTAAAGCCCATCTTTTGAGCCACAACTATGTACCAGGTACTGCTGGGCACTGAAGGTACAATATTTTGTTATTTATATAAATCCTCTAAACAAGCTGTAGAGGTAGGGGTTACAATTCCTATCTTGGAGATAGGGGAAATAAATGCAAAGAGGTGCACTTACACAGTTAGTGTTGTGAGTTGTGCTGTGTTCCTCTCAAAAGATATGTTAAAGTCCTAATCCCCGGTACTTCAGAATGCACCCTTATGTGAAATTATAGTCATTGCATTTGTAATTCACTGTTAACTTGAGGTCATGTAGCTAGGGCAGGCCTTAATCCATTACTATCAATGGCCCTGGCCAAATATGGCCAAATGAAGACAGAGACATTGAAGATGGAAAACAAGACCAGAGAGATGCACTTATAAGGATCAACAAAGATTGCCATAAAAATGACCAGAAGTTGGGAAAAGGCAAAGAAGGCTTCCCCTAGGGATTTTTAGACGGATCATGGACCTGCTGACAATTTGGGCTTGAATGTTGGAGTTTCCAGAATGACGAGCTAGTACGATTCTGTCATATAAATCCTTGGTACTTAGTCATGGCAGCCTTAGGGAGTTAATACAGATGGTTGGTGGCTAATCTGTATTTGAGCTCAGAGCCCTCAAGATTTCCCTCTACTTCCTGTTACTTTCTCCATGGAGAAGGTGCAATTTCCATTTTGAGAGAAGAGCATCTCTGAGGAGCTCACTCTTTTTACTTGTAGCTGAATCAAGTATGAGAACACTCTGCATCTGGTGGGCCTAGTCTTGACCCAGGAGACATTGGCCAAAGATAGAAAGACTTTCATCCAAAATATGGTAGTCCCTATGGATTGGCATAAACACATACAGTAACATTTTAAGGTGACAAATACTGGATGACAGCAATCGTGACTGGAATGACTGGAATCATCAGGCAAGCACCTACTTACAATGATCACACGTCTCTAGTACCCTGGAACCAAATACAGAATGTGGCCACATTCAAAAGAGGTGTTTGCCCTCCCATGCTCCAACCCCCTGCACTCACCAAGTTTTCATCCAGGAAAGCTTTGGTGTCATCGTAGAGCCCTTTAAGACTAAATGTAACATCTACTGCATCAGTTCTGCTTAGAGTCTGAGAGGAGAAGAAAGGAGAAGAATGGAAGGGAAAGGACAAGACAGAGTAGCTAGTTAGTAAGCATGCAGCTGGCTTCTCCACGGGAAGGTAGGAACAGACTAGCAGGACATGGCTGTAGCTGGAAAAGTAATATTAAAAATACAGTACAGCTGGCACAGCATGAGCACCAACCAATCAGAATTGACACCAGCTGTCAATGGTCAACTGTCAACAATATAGCTCTATTGGTGTGCCCCACAATGGGGAACAATACAGCTTAGCTTTTGGCATCATTGATTGGGTACAGTGGGCAACAGGAAAATAGGAAATTGCAAACCAGAGGGAAATTTACAAATCAGGAGACTTGTCTCTAGGTTAAAACTACCTTTCCCATGGAAGGTGGAAATAAGTCTAACCATACATATCTCTTCTTGAAATTCATGGCCTTTGGACCTCCTTCAACTAGGACCTGGCCTAAAATAACGTTAACTCACATTTGAACACATCATGATCCTATTGTATTTTTACCTATTAATGAAGTTCTTGCTCCTCTCCCTCCATCTCCTTCCTGTCTCTTCATATCCCTCCCTCCTTCCCTCCCCACTCCTTCCTCTTCTCCCTCTCTCCCTCCCTTCCCCTCCTGTGTGTGCATGCATGAGTGCATATGTGCCTGTGTGTGCCTGTGTGTCTGTGTGTGCATGTATATATTTGTGTACGTCAGGGGTCATATCCAAGGCCATTATTCTCTGTCACTAAGCTACATCTCCAAATCTAAAGCTACATTTTAAAAGGAACACTCAAATCTTATAGCAGTGAGTATTGCCATGGGATGGCAGATTTAATATTAAATGTCTGATCTGGACCCATCAAGAGGGAAATAAAAGCATCTTGGATCTCTGCTTCCAATGACAAGTATAACCTTATATTATTACACAGGGAGTCAACTGGAATGAGAAAGGTCCAAGACTGTTTCTTTCCATTTATTAACTATTTCACTCTGAGGCTGATGTGGTGGCTAGCTGCCAGAAACAAACACTATTTCTCAGGATGATGAAATTTGTCATGGCATTTCCTCAGCAGCCACCTTGGCCTTGTAACAGTCTAAGGAATTCCTGCATTCCTATCCATTCTATTACTTTATTTTTCAATTTTAGTTTGTTTATATTGTGTAAATATTCACATGTGTATATGCATGTGTATAAGGGTGTGTGTGTGTGTGTGTGTGTGTGTGTGTGTGTGTGTGTTCCTGTAGAGGCATGTGAGGTGTCTTTCTCAATTTCTGTCCACCTTACAGTTTCGAGACAGGGTCTGTCACTGGACCTGGAACTCACTTATTTGGCTAGACTAGCTAGCTAGAGAGCCTCTGAGATCCTCTGTCTCTGTCTTCAGGTATTGGGATTAAGATGCATGCTGCCATGCCTGACTGTTAATGTGAGTGCTTGGGGTATAAGTTCAGTTACTCAAGCTTGCATGGCAAGCACTTTACCTAGGAGTCCATGGCCCCAACCCCTATCTACTCTACCCATCAGTTTTCTACCCTATCACTTGCATATGCTCCTCATTTAATTTTTGTTTCCCTTTCCTTTAAACCCCCCTTTCCTTTAATGTTTGGCTCTTTTATTTTGTTTGCTTATTTTCTTTTCTCCCCTTACCTCAATGGGAATACAGGAAGCTGCACCTGCCTCGTTGTCACTGTCTTGGCTATAGAACACCTCATTCAGTATGTTAGCACTGGCATTCACAGAATCCATGAGGACAGACACATGCTGGTGGACCTTGCTCAGGTCATTAAGTCTGTAATAAAGCAAAAATAGATGAGTTTGTTGCTATGGATTTATGGTGTGAGGAGTCAGTAGCTTGGGATAAGAATCGAAATGAAAACCCTGGTACTGGATTTGAACTCTTTATTCCCTCTTGCTATTTCTGTTCTTCACTAGGTATACAATGAAGAAAATCTAGAATAGTCTTCTTTAAGTATTCACCTTTGTTCATGTTTGTTTAACTTGGATTTAGATACTGGCAGATGTAATAGGGTGAGAAACTAAAATAGAGGAGCATGGCTGACTCTTGCTGAAACTTCAAGGTCTTTCTAATAGTTAAGGGCAAGAATCAACTATTTATTTATTTATATTTGCACATACATGTGTATGTGTGTGTGTGTGTGTGTATGTGTATGTGCATGTGTGTGTACATGCGCAGGTCAGAGGACAAGTTGCAGAAGTTGGTTCTTTCCTTCTACCATGTGGGACCCTAAGTATCAAACTTAGCTGGCCAGGCTTGATAACAAGCACCTTCACTTCATGAACTATTGTGCTGGCCCAGAATAAACATTATTCCTCCTACTGGGTCTTGGAAAAGCAGAGGGAAATAAAAATTCACCTCTGGCTCTAATGGGGAGTGTGAAAGCTGGCTTATTGTTAATCACAAAGATTACTTCCTGCATGGACTGTCAGGGCCCTAATTGTAAACAGTGAGATTCCTTTCTGAGGCTAAGATCCTCAGCAGTCAACAGACATTAACTGACTAAACTCTCCCTACCCATTTTTTAGTTTCCCAGCCCTGTTTTAGGGTCAGTCTTCTTACCTGCTAATGAGGTTTTCTGCAAGCCGAGCCAAGTGCTGCATCTGGGCATACTCCCTATCAGAGAGGCTATCTTGAGATTCCTGGTAGTCCAGATGGGGTGGTGGAACTGCTTGGATTTCAGTATGCTTACATTCCCATGTTTTCATTGAGTTCTCGAACTCCTAAAGATGAATATAGCAGCAAATTTTAATAATTGATGCAGTTATGAGGATGTGACAGATTAGTCTGTAAGTATGGCATTTTGTAGGTAACATGGGGTATAGGTGGTAAAGGGGAGTGAAGACATCCCTATTCATTCCCTCTATGTACCTATTTATATATCGTCCTGTCTTTTTAGTCAATTCCTGCATAAGGTACTTTAGTTTTTATTGTTAGTACATTAGCTTGTGGGACACCAGTCTTGAATGAGGCAAAATCTCTGCCTTCTAGAAGCTCAGCTATAAGGATATGGTGATGGATAAGACAGAGGAATACCTTTTGTGCTCCGTTCTTTCCAAAGGTATATATTATGTTGTGATGGGATTTAGATTCAGACATACAAAATTTATTTTCCAATCCTGCTTTTTTCATCTACTAGTTGCGTGACTATTAATAAGCTATTTAAGCTCTCAACATGGAAATAAGTTTATCTTCCTTAGAGCATTCTTGGGAGGATCTATGTCAGGCAATATATGCAATGTGCCCAGCACAATGTCGGCATTTTATTACGTGGGCATTCCCTCCCTCTCTATTGATAGTTTTATGTTCACAATTCAAAAGATAGCCTCCAAGTCCTGAACAAGTGATCAATAATGACATCTTTGCCATCATTGTAGCTTTTTATTTAGCAGAAATGTGTGACATCTGTAAATGCAATATTGTTAAGGAATCTTATGGGGCCCAAAGAGAACATATTCAATCCAAGAACTGTTGTTGAAAGACTATATGTCTCCACCACCAAGGGCCTTTAGTTTTCTGTACAGTGTAGTGTGAAGGATGGCCTTGTTGAAAGAGAGACAGTGTCTTGCAACTGTTATTTTATATATAAAAAATGTCTTGAGGAGCTTGTTTACAAATGCGAGCTCTTAGGAGCCACCCTTTTCCATTCAGTTCAGTGAATTTGGTATAGGATCGAGGAGTACGCACTTCTAACCATCATTCAAGGTGCCTGATGCAAGAGGCATGCAGAGCTCCCTTTGGGGAATTCTTCTTGACTAGAAATGTGATAGCTGTGAATGAGGCAATGTAGGAGCTCAGGGAGAACTTTTCTCTTACCCGATCTCTCATCAACATCTGGGCAGCATTCTTGTATTTAATCTTGATAAGGCCTGGTTTCTGAATCCATGCTTCCCCATCCACCTGCACAGGGATACCTTCTTCACCATCAATAGTTATCATCACCTCATGGCACTACCAGAAAAGGAGAGAGAGACAAAAGGAAAAATGAGGAAAGTACTGTGGGCTACTCTGATACTGGGTCACAGTGTGAATGTATATTTGAAGAGACACTAGCGGAAGATATGACTCAGATCATCCCAAGGAGGAGCATGTATTACCTATGAGCTTTTTGAGTTTTTTGGTCCCTGACACCTCTATCTTCAACATCAATCACCACCTTACTGCCTAACAGATTGCCTACTTCCACTACCCAGGAACTTTTACAATCAGATAATTGCTAGTATTACCTCACATCCTTGAGTTGAAGCTAGAAATTTTATCCCATCTTTAACCCAACCATTGCTTACCTGGGCAATTCGATGACGATGCAGGTTGATGAGACGAGACATGGCCATCTGCACAGAACCAAAGATTGCCACTACCTCTAGCTTCCCATCATCTATGGCAGGGGCCGCATATTCCTAGGGAGTAAGAACCATGTCACAATTCTCACAAGAATCCATACTTTGTTCATAATAAATAAATGTGCCTTGAGGACTACTGGTAATGTTTTTCTCTCGTCCATGAAGAAGTGAGAAAACTATATTAAAGGGGAAAAATAAGGTAAGCCAAGCTTGGAAAAAGGAATTGTGCTTGCAATCCATGCGAGCTCCTTTGGAGATCACAAATCAGCCAATTTCTTCCCTGTCAAGTGCAGCATCATGAATTCCCAAGGCCAGTTCTATCACTTTCATGGACTTCTTAGATGAACTCAGAGCCAAGAGCTCATGGCTAGTTTTCCAGATGTTTTTACTGACATACTATCTTGGGATGAAGAACATGGCCTCCTGGGTAATCTTCTGAGAGTCTTTCAGGCCTTAGTAACAGGAAAGTCAAAACCCAGGAATCACATGACATAATTCTAAGGTTCTTATTTGATTCTTGTGCTCTGGAATGACAACTGTTTTAAAAAGCTGAGCCTACAGATACTGCTAATAAGGATTCCAAGCCTATGTCATCTTCCCCAACTGTCTACTTTCCCTTGCAGTCAGCCCAGCAATCATTTCTAAGCTAATTTAGGAGAGTCATGCCTCTTTCCCACCCCATCCCTCATTCCACACTCACTGTGGTTGCTGTGTTGCTTCCCCAGAAGTTGACACCTCCAGCATAGCTGGTAATGTTGAGCACTACAATGCCTTGAAGGTTTGGCAAGGAAATGGCTTCTCCATCACACTGAAACAAAAGAGGAGCTCTTATTGCCTGGCTTTTCACATACTAGCACAAAGATCCTTCACAGAGATGAGGAGGGGCTTGGACTTCCCTTCATGCTATCATTTTCTTATCTATGAAATAGAAATAAAACCTCGTGCCTTGTCCCAGAGTTTCATTTGAGAAGAACGAAAGATATAGTGGAAAGGCAATTTCCGAGATCACAAGATTTCCTTTTGCTGTGCCCAGGAAACATGCCCCTTTCCACTAACCTCCAGGTGTATTCGCTCTTCCAGCTTCCTATAAGAGCGCTGCAGCAGCTCCTTGCTTCCCAGAAGACCATACCATATTTTGTTCTTAAAGCGGCTACTGCAGAAAGAGGAGTAGAAAAAGATCGTCAGAAGGTGAATGATATAGAGGGAAGTGGGTAGGGAAAGACAGGAAGGGGAAAACATCTTATTTTTCAAGCACCTTTTTTGTTTTTAATATTATACTTCAAATTTATTCTTTGAGAAATTCATACATGCATACAATGTATTTCAATTGTATTTATCCCTTATTCACCCACCCAGCCAATTCTTCTGTGATATACTTAGATTTTCTTATCCTCCCTGGTAGGTTGCCCATGTTCCAATGTATGTATAGGCAACACTATTTGGACTCAGTGGGTTATTAAAACTTAGCCAGGTATGGTGGTGCACGTCTTTGATCCCAGCACCCAGGAGGCAGAGGCAGGAGGACCTCTATGAGTTTGAGGCCAGCCTGATGTACAAAGGGAGTTCCAGGACAGCCAGAGCTACACAGAGAAAGCCTGTCTTGAAAAACAAACAAATGAAAATAAATAAATATATATAACTATTTATATTTTCAATATATCTCAACATCTATTTTATTTAATTAGCTTGTGACTGTAACCTGGATTGAAAAAATAGTTTTATAGGTAATAATTCATTCAAATCAAAGAAAGAAAAAATGGCATTTTAATATGACAAGAATTATATTTCTTGGATATGTGGGAATTCAGAGAAATACTTTCCGAAAGAAAGTTTTTTTATGAGAAGTAAAAGAATTGTGATTTGTTTCTCATTTTTTTCTGTAGGAGTAAATAACTAAGCAAATTACCAAAAATTAAAAGAAATTCTGTTGAGTTGGGAAGGAACTAGATTTCTCATTTCTCACCAGAACTTGAAAATTAAATTGGTTTTTAGTTATTGGTGCAAATGTAAGTGAGGAGTGAATTTTTGATGTAGTAATAAATGCCATGGACAAGAGGGTATTGCTCACCTAAATTATATGTATAATAAGTCAGAAAAGCTTAATACATATTTTACCAGTAACAAGAAAAGAAGATCTGTATGGATCAAGACATTAACTAATAAGGGGAGACAAATATTAATGATGTTGTTTTGAATAACACATATTGTATTAAAGTACTGAAATAGTGCACTTTATCTCATAAATATGAAAAATTTTACATGTTAGACTTTGTGTGTTTGGGATGGAGAAAGTATGGGACAGGCAAGAATAATATGAAACATTGGGTGGAGTTAAGTATAATAGGGTCTTGTTGACTATAGGATCTCCTATAAAAACAAAGAGCTTATATTCCCTAAAAGGGTTGAATATCATTTATGAACTTTTAAAGTAATAGAAATAAGCTTTCATGGGGAATGTTTTGAAATATAAGAAGGCTAGCACAAAATTATCTGTACTCTGTTTGAAACCAAAAACTTTCTGGGCACTTTAATTTTGTCATTTATAAAAAACAGAAGCTTAATTATATAGAAAAGCAAATATACCTAGAAAAAAGCAAAACAATTCTGTAAATAAATTAATTAAAGAAAAAAAAGCACAAGATTGGGAGAGTTTTAACTCCTTATCTCTAAAGGTATTACTAAGCTACAATTACTAAAATAGTGTGGTACTTGCACAGGATAGACAAAAAGATCAGTGAAACAGAAGAGTCCAGAAAGAAACCGTTACATTTATGGTTAATAGACTTTTGACAAAGATGCTAACAATTATTTGGGAAAATGCTAAGTTTTTGAAAAGATATGATACTGATATAAATGGGGTATCTCCAGGGGTTTGAATAAGAATGCCACCCATAGGCTCATATATTTGAATGCTTAGTAATCAGGGGGTAGAACTCTTTGATAGGTTTAGAAAGATTAGGAAGTGTGGCCTTGTTGGAGGAAGTGTGTCACTGGGGGTGGGCTTTGAGATTTTCAAAAGCCCAAACCTGGCCCAGTGTTTCTCTCTCTTGGAGATCAGCCAGCCATGGTATATCAATAAGATTAGGAACCTCCCCTTGTATTAAGGCTGGGCAAGGCATCCAAGTATGAGGAAAAGGGTCCCCAAAGCCAGCAAAAGAGTCAGAGAGATAGCCCCTGCTCCCACTGTTAGGAGTCCCACAAGAAGACCAAACTACACAACTGTCACATATATGCAGAGTGTCTAGGTCAGTCCCATGTAGGCTTGGGGTGGTCCTTTTAACTTTTAATTTATAAGAACTCTGAAGCTGCCTTAAGGTATATCTGTTCGATAAAAGTACCAGAAGGTGCCAGGTGGTCCAATATTAATCAATAAGTCCAGAGGACCGGATCTGGAACACCAAGAAACAATAGAAGTATTTTGGATACTTTGTAGCCCTGTCAAGCAAAAACAGATTTGGAGCTCCTACTAAGGACCCAGTTAATCTCTTAGAAACAACACAAAGTTTCAATGCAGTCTGTCCTCAACAGCAGTAACAGAGGTAGCTATATTTATACAGAAATCCACATGGGTGGGCTATGGAATGGAAGTACCGATGTATGATGGCAGGGTGATCATTATAGAGCAGCCCAACATTCAGTATACGCTGTCCCCATTAGGCTAGTCCTGAGACCAGTGCATTTTATTTCCCAAGGACTTCAGTCTTTCCATTGCTTGTCTGATGTAGGAATACATATGTGTATCGTGATTGTGTGTATTTGTACAGAGAGCTGAGCCTCTTCCCCTTACTTGTATTGTCCTGGGTGTTCTTCTCTTCTGGTATTGAACTCCAGAGAAATTTTTGCATCTAGTCCAATTCCAAAGTAGTTGTTCATGACACACTTTTCTTTGAAGCGCCTGAAATTAGACAGGAAAGAAGGCAGACACTAAAGCATCAGACTTCATCTGCATGATGAAAAAAAATCACTGAGGGAAGGCCTCCTCCACTGGGTACAAGCCATATAATATGGTCTTGAAAGGTATATAGAGATGTCTTTTGTGCCCAAGAGTAACTTGTTAGTTCTAAGAGAGAATGTCCAGTCAGTCTGGAAGCTTTAGAGAAATTATGGCTCATATTAAAGAAGCAAAATTTGCAATCTTAGTTATATTTGTAGGCCTTAGATATGAGTTCTGTTTTTCCACATTGAGTGAAATAGTCATGGGCTGTTCCCATATCTAATTTTTGAGTATCTTGGTTGCAAATGTATTTTGACTATTAAGTCTATATTACTATTCTCAGTGATAACTGACTCCTTTGTGGCACTTTCACACCAGAAAATAAGGTGTACTCATTTCACATTTGAGAGGAAAGCCTGGTAAAAGAGGGTACAACAGCAGCAGCGAAACAAGCAGTTTTTAGTTTCCTGTATTCATCTAGGGTGTCAACATCAACACTAGAGTATTCTAGAATGAGTTCCCACCATCTCATGTAAACTGTGCACACTCATTCCTAATTTAGCATTTAAAGACATCTCAGTTGCTTGAAATAGGCTACAGTGGAAGAGTTGACACCAGGAAGAAACCAGGTAATCCTTTTGCACGGTTGGTGTTTAACATTTACCAGTGCACTGCTTGTCACAACTCATAAGGCAAACCCACGAGACCTCAAACATGAATGGTGAAGTGCAGGATTTGGGAGGCTGGTGGAAGCCTGGGTAGAATTGTTCTCTTAAATAAACTTTAAAGAAGCATTTGCTGGGTGTGTTCTTCTTTTGAGAAACTGAAAAGGGTGTAGTTTGGCTGTTCAAGCATAGGGAGATTTAAATTAATCACTAAACATACATCAGTTTCACCCCCCTTCACCACAGTGAGAAATTGGAGTTTCTCTAACTAATATCCCACCCAAGTGATCTAGGGGAACTCAAAATTGGCTGCTGAGATATGTTAGAGAAGTAGCACTGGTGGAATAAGTGTCCTTGGAGTTCCTATCCAGTCCCTTACATGACCATTTATTTTTTGGTATCTTTAACTATTTACAGTTAAAAGCAACACTGAGAAAATAAGTCCTCTGAAGTAATAACCAGCATTTATTAGGTGTTTATAATGATAGTAATTGCTAATGCATACAGCACTTAACTACGAGTATCAAGTACACAGCTCAGTGCAAGTACTTTTCACATCTAAACTCAACAAATTGAACAAGCTTATGTGCAAAGTCCAGTAATTACCTTCATTCCATTTGAAAAAATCAGGGCTTACATCGGTTAAGTAACTGGGTAGGTCACACAATTAGTTAAGTAGAATCAGAATTTGACTCTGGATATGGTGAGACTATGCTTCCAACCAGAGAGACAGAAAAGACATTAAAAGGTCATTCGGTTGCATACTTACATCGTTTCAGGTGTAATATGTAAGTGTTCTAAGTCAAGGTGATCTAGGTCTTCACTTTTGAGAGACAATATAGAAGACAAGGCGCCACAATGAGAACCTAAACAGGAAAAACATCACCTTGGAGACAGATGCAAACAAAAAGCCTTTCTCCCCACTTGTAATTAGCCCCGCCTTCCCAGTGCGTTAGGGTCAAGCTTAATGGCTTTCGTCTAAATAAATATCAGGGTTCTCACACCACAGAGGCCCCCTTAGATCCTTTTAGACAGATAGCGACTTTCATTGAGAAGAGGGTAAAGCTGAGATGCTTGCTGACTGGCAGTGAAAACAAGTTCAAATCCTGGCTCTCAGCAGACCGGTATTTTCCAAGTGTCTAACATAATCTTTGCTGTGGACACCAGTATGATATAGTGTGGAGTTTCTGGAAAAGAGTGAGGACTTCCCAGTATAGAGTGGGGTGATTTCTAAAGGCAGGTGCATGAAAACATACATGTTCCCTGGAAACTAGGTGGCAGTGATGAAGGCTAGAATGGGAGAACAAAGATGCTTACGGTGTCTTGGGCTCATCTGACTGAAGTCCTCTGAGTCCTCTTCTCCCACGAAGGATGATGTGAAGTTCTTAACTGGTAAGGACCGTCTGCTCTCTTCATCCAGAACTATAGAGAAAAAGTGGAGGAAGAAATGGAGGGAGGGAAGGAAGAAAGGAAGTAGAGAAGGATGGAAGATTGGTCACATTTGTTGAATAGTTTCTGAGCACTTATATGTAGGTAGCCAGTGAGACTCCTCTCCTGTTTTCCCTCATGATGCCTGTTCTACTCCCACACTCTTTCTAGTGTCATTTCCAAGTCTTTTTAGATCCATGCATGAACATTACGTTTTCTTTGTGACTCTTTTCCCATCACCCACACAGCACACACAGTTGTGAGTAGATGCTTGGGAGGGGTGATATGAATGCCTGGGAAGAGATCACTATTTCTTTCTATCTCCATTTTGTTAGTATATATTCTCACATGACATTTGTTCAGACTTGAACCTCTAGGACTATGCTACGCATATGTGTACAGGCACGTGTGAATTGTGTGTATGCATGGTGTATGTGTATGATGTGTGTGTGCGTGCCCAAGTATGCATGCCACAACATACATGTGGAAGTCAGAAGACAACCTCAGAAGCAGTTCTAATTTTCCACCTTGCTTGAGATAAGATATCTCTTATTGTTTATTGCTGCATACATCAGGCTAGCTCACAAGCTTCTGGTGATTCTCCTGTCTCTTTCTCCCATTTCCCCACAGAGGCACGCTGAGTTTACAGATGTGTCTTTTACCACATCCTGCTTTTACATGGGTTCTTGGGGTTCAAACTCAGGTTGCTAGCTGTGCACAGTGAGTACATTATGCACCGAGCCATCTCCCTGGCCCATTACTCTTCGTTCAAATGTCTCACCCCACTACCAAGATGTTATTATCATTTTTATCAGTCCATATGTTGTACAGCTCATGTGTTCAGCTTCTGCCAGAGCTCATGTGTTCAATCACTATGTTACTGCCAAATCTTTATTTATCCCATGACCACAAACTGCAACTTTTATTTATTTGTTTATTTTATGCATATGAGTGCTTTTTTTTTCATCTATACCAGAAGAAGGAATCAGATCCCATTACAGATGGTTGTGAGCCACCATGTGGTTTCTGGGAATTGAACTCAGGATCTCTGGAAGAGCAGCCAGTGCTCTTAACCGCTGAGCCATTTCTCCAGCCCCAAACTGCAACTTTTAAATTTAACATGCATTGAGGGAACAGACTAAAGATGGGTTGTGACAGAGCTATGGCTAAGTCAATTTAATTTGATCTTTATTACTATAGAAATAGAGACAAAATGAATGTTTAATCCCTGAAAACTAACTATAGAAACAGAAAGAGATTATTTAATTATCCCACAGTACAAAAGGGAGATGTCTATTCTCAGAACCATGGCTAAGGTTTCTCCTAAAGGTACCAAGGCAGGGGAAGGTGCCACGGATAACCACCAAAGACTAGCAGGAAAGAATTCCATGTTATGTGGGACTTGTGCTCAATTCTAATAGCTCAGTCAGAACACACTTTATGTCACAGCATCTTTTTTAAAGGAGCATTATGGAGATGATGTGGTCATCAAAATGTTATATGAAGCAGTTGGGGAAGTTTAGAACTTCAGCCTAAGCTGCAAGTTTGGAGGCTGTCAAAAATTCTGGGCAATGGCAATCACTGGCAAGTCAGCAAGGCCATTCTCAGGATCCCTCTGCCTGACTGCTAGTGTGTAAGACATGCAAAGATGAACACCATTTTCTTTCCAAATAGCCACAGGCTGCTGATTAGCCTTGCTTGTTGAAATGACAGAAGATAGAAAAAATTCCATGACAAGAAGGGAGGCTGACAGAGCTTTCAGTGGTGTTACTTACATCCACGTGTGGTTGTTTAGAATGAGTGTCAGTTCCCAAAATAGGTAAGTATAGGAACTGTGGGCCAGGAAAGGAGAAGTCAAAAGACAGCTTATCTGTACTGAGGCTTTTCAAATCAGCAGTCAGAGGACTGATTTGGAAAGCAACCTGCGCACAGACTCTAGTCAAGTGTTGTCAAGTGAGGCCGGATAGCAAACCCAGACTACGGGAGATAATTAAACCTTTATAGGACGAACTCTTACTTTTCTCCCATCCTAGTCACAACAACTCTATGCACCGTACCTTGTTCAACCTGGAATATGAGGAGTTTCAAGGATTGCTGGAGGTTCTGAACCCTTTTGGCCAACTCCAATTTGGACCTTGTGATATGGTCTATTTGTGGGACGAAGGGCTTTTCATCGGCTTTGCCACGGTCTGAATACGCTGCAGCTCCTTTCTCAGCAGAGATAACTTCTGGGTCCTCAGTCAGGACATCAATAATGACACTGAGTTTATCATACATTAAGTCACTCTATAGAGGGAAGAAGGAAACTCATATTGTTATGAAGGACAGAATGAGAAGTAGTGATGGTATGGGGTAGTAATATGCCAGAAACACTGGACACAGAAATCCATATGCGGAGGTGATGTGCTGACACCCAAATGGTATTAGGGACTAAACATAAAGTCTTTGTTTCTGAGCAGCTTTGAGTATCTATGCATGTTTCACACAGCCTTTCTCATGTCAAGCTGGCCCTTAAATTTGTGTGGAACATGGATAAAATGGAGAAATAAAAACATTTTCATGTTAGTATATTCATAAGCATATGGTGTGTCTCTGCATAGTGTTGGTGTCTGTCTTCACACATATGTATTTCAAGGATGTGCATCTGTCACATGATTTAAATTTTACTTCCTACAGTGGTTCTCAACCTTCCTAATGCTGAGACCCTTAAATGCAGTTCCTCATGTTGCTGTGACCCCCAACCATAAAATTATTTTCATTGCTACTTCATAACTGTGATTTTGCTACTGTTATAAGTTGTAATGCCAATATCTGATATGCAGGATATCTGATATGTGACTCCTGCAAAAGGGTTGTTTAACCTCCCAAGGGGTCATGAACCCCAGGTTGAGAACATCTGCTTTAGTAGTTTGTGATGTGAGACAAGTTACTTAACCTCCTTGTCCTTCTATACCTTAGGTCAGCTGTGAGAATTAAATAAATTGATACATTAAAGCACTTAGAACAAGCTCTGACACAAAGTTATGTGCCCCCTGTTGGGTACTGTTATGGGAGGTGCGTGTGTCTATTTCTTTTTCCCATTTTTAATGTGTGTGTGTGTGTGTGTGTGTGTGTGTGTGTGTGTGTATGGGTGGAGACCTGAGGTTACTGTCAGGATTATCATCAATCACTCTTCCACCCTATTCATTGAGCAAGGTCTCTGAATCAAACTCCCAACTCCCTGATATGCATAGTCTTTAGGCAGATTGTTCTTGGGGTCCCTGTCTCCACTTTCTAGAGCTGGAATTACAGTGCTCACTCTTATGTGGGTTTCTGGGGATCCAAAGCCCAGTCTTCACATGTGCACAGTAAATACTTTAACTGTTGAGCCATATCCCAACCCTTGGCATATTTCTATCATATGTATATGTTTGTTGTGCTGGGTCTAGAATCTGTGGCCTTATGCACGCATAACAAGCATTCTACTGTCTGAGTCATAGCTCCACTTATATGCCTATATTCACATGCATGCTTTGGTGTATCAACTCCATTCACTGATGCTTAATGTATACTTGTGTTTATTTATGGGCAGATTTCTGGCTTATACCTAGGTGCATGGCATGTGTATATGCATGCAAAGTACCAGTCTTCATTTGGCAAAGATGAAGGTGATGAGACTGGGCTTTCCTCCTCAAGAAGATTTACCAGCTACTCAACTTTGCCATTCCTTTATGATTCCCTATTGTTTTATTGGAAAGGTGAATCCTGGCTCACAAAGAGACAAGACACTAGGAAAGGGAGCTTACTTTCAAAATCACAGACTCCACTGCTGTAGTCTTCTGTTTTATTTGGTTCCAGGCCTTTACAATATCAGCCAGAAAATCTTCCACTCCTGAGCACAGGAATCTGGAAAAATGATTATAAGTATGTCCAAACAACTCAAAGCAAACAAGGATATTCTCTAAGAGAACAAGAGAGATAAATAAAATAAAGAAGTCAACACAAGATATGAAAATAGAATTCAATAAAGACATACAACAACTGAAGAAACGGGAAACAGAAATCATGCTGGAAATGAAAACAACCCATAAGCAGGGCTTCTGGGTAAGATGATGGACTAGAAGCCATGCTAGAGCATGTGTAGCTTATCACAGTCAAGGAATTAAAAGGAATCTACATATGTTACCATCTGTCAGTCAGCTTCTTCTCCAGTCCTACAGTCTACTTGATCAACAAACCTCATGTACCACTGGACCCACAGAATATCTCCATTAGTGACCTGGGCTTGTTCCTGCAATTACAACCAATGCAGCCACCACCACCGTGTGGACATTTTACTCCATGTAAAATAGGTCAAACGAACCCTACCAGGATAGCCACAAAAGTGGTGTTGGTAGGCATTTCACAGAAGGGCTTCCCAGTGAATGCTGCCAGGGCCACCATCAGGGCTCCAGTGGGAAAAGGTGAAGCTGGGGAGCTAGGCAAAGCTCTAAACAGTGCTGTAGGCACCACGCAGCCACCAGCTGCTCCCTGTGAATGCAGCGAGTGTTGCTAGATAGAGTTTGCCTCAGCTACCCACAGTCCACAGAACAGAGGCAAGAAAACTCTACATGCAAGAGGATCTGGGAGCCCACAGGGAAGAATTGGACTGGTCAAAATCAACACAGAATATAACCAGGACCAGGACCAGGACCAGGGAGAAAAAAGCAGTGGCTCTGACAAAGAGAACCTCCATCCAACGCTCCTCCCTCCTCTTTCTTTCTATATCTATAATGTGAAGTAGGGCATTCTAGCAGGCCAACACTGTCCCCTACTGTTCACACCTTTTGCTGTTTTACACTCTCTTTTTCTTTCTTTCGTTTCTTTCTTCCTCTTTCCCCATATCCATTCCTTAGTATTATATCTTCTAAAGCCCAGAGGCTGACACTGTTATGGCACTGGGATACACATCTTTACCTCCTCTTTTTAGGTTACCATTAATCAAAACTCCCACATATTATCCTCATTTTTTTCTTTGCCTCAAATATCCCCACTCCTATGAATACCCCCTTCCTCTACTTCCAGTGTAACAACATAATATGCATCACTAGACTCAATGTGATTGTTTTACCTCTCCTCCTTTCCTTTTCCATTCTGCTCATACTAACACATTGGCATACACGGTAGCATTGGGGTTCCTTTATTCCCTAAAGTAATCAGTATTTAATAAGTGTCTATTTTGTAGTCACTTTCTACTCTATTATCAGAGTGCTTTAACTACTGGATAGTGACTAGTGCTTTAGACAGTAGTCAACTCTCAGACTGGAGCTAGAGCCTGGTGTCTGGAACACTAGTCTAACCGGTGAAAGCATGACCACAACTGCTACAATCTAGTTTCTCCTGAGCATTACAAACATATCCACTGGAAGAAGAGAGGCAACCGGAAGTAAAATAACAACAACAACAACAACAACAACAAATCTTAACCAACAATGTAACCCCCACAAGGCTGATCCCAGTGCAAAAACCCAAGTAACATGAAAACCTGAGACAGCTTATCTGCTTCAAAAACTACCAACCACATACTAATGACCCCTAGTCAAAATGACTCGGACAAAATTCCAGATGCAGAATTCAAAATAACAATTATACATGTGTAGAAATATCTCAAAGAGGACTCTAATGCTTTCAAAGCAAACACAGCCGAATAAAACAAGGCAGTCAATACAGGATATGAAGATAGAATTTAATAAAGAGATAGACATGCCTAAGAAAACTCAAACCAAAGTAATGATGGCAATGAAAACCACACTAGATCAAATCAAATCTTCAGTGAAAACCCTCACCAATAGGATGAATCACATAGAAGATAGACATGTATGAAGACAGAATAGAGCACTCAATTTCAACCTGTGGGTCACCACCCCTTTGGGGGTCAAACGACCTTTCACAGGGTTGCCTAAGACCATGGGAAAACAGAGTTATTTACATTATGATTCATAACAGTAGCAAAATTATGGTTATGAAAGAGCAATGAAATAATTTTGTGGTTGGGGTCACCACAACACGAGGAACTGTGTTAAGGGGTGACAGCATTTGGAGGGTTGAGAACCACTGGCATAGAGGAATTGGATCATTCACTCCAAGTCAATGATACATTTAAACCAATGTATGAACAGAACATGCATGAACTCTGGGACTCCATGAAAAGGCAAAACCTATGAAGTCTTATCATACAAGAAGGAAAAGAATTTCATACAAAAAGCATAAAAATAATTTTAATAAGATCACAGAAGAAAATTTCTCAAACTGAGATGGACAGAGACTCATTCAGGTATAAGACATACACAAAGAACCAAACAGGACCAGAAAAGAAACATTTCTATAGTTGAAACACTAAATGGACAGAACAAAGAAAGTATATTGAAAGCTGAAAATGAGAAATGCAAGTCACAAAGGTAGGCCTGTCAGGATAACTGCTGACTTTTCAAGCTAACTCATGTACAGAATCATATCATCTGCAAGTAGGGATACTTTGATCCTTCCTTTCTTGTTTGTATCCCCTTTATGGCTTTCACTTGTCTTATTGCTCTAGCTAAGACTTCAGTACTATGTTCATAGAGAGGGCAGAGTGGACAATCTTGTCTCTTCCCTGATTTTAGTGGAAATGCTTCGAGATTTTCTTCAGCTAGGATGATATTGGCTATGGGATTCCTTTACACTGCTTTTATCATGTGAAGATATGTTCTCTGTGTCCTTATTTTCTCCAGGATTTATTTTGTTAGTTTTTCGAGACAGAGTTTCTCTGTGTAACAGCCCTGGCTGTCCTGGAACTCACTCTGTAGACCGGGCTGTCCTCGAACTCACAGAGATCTGCCTGCCTCTGCCTCCTGAGTGCTGGGATTAAAGGAGCGTGCCAACATGTCTGGCTTAGTCACTTGACTTTTGATATAAGGATATAAAAAATACACTTGAAAAAAGACAGCATCTTTAATAAACTATGTTGGGGAACTGGATATATAGATGGTGAAAAATGAAACTTCATCTTCCTCTCTCATGCTGCACAAAAATCAGTTGCAAAGAGATCAAAATATCAATTTTGGACCCAAAATTCTGAAACTTCTAGAAGAAAGGGTAGGGATACACTGAGGGATATAACTTCGGGTAAGGACTTTCTGAATAGTACTCCCAGTAACTCAGGAAATAGGACCAATAATCAGTAAGTGTGACTTCATGAATCTAAAGAGTTTCTATACTGCAAAGGAGGGTTATCAACTGAAGAGGCAGTCTACAGAGTGGAAAAAAAGATCTTTGCCAGCTATTCATCTGACAGAGGTATATGCGTCTAGAATATACAATCCTTTTTAAAAGCCTAAATACCAAGAAAACAATACAATTAAGAAGTAGGCCATGGACATGAAGAAGGTTTTCTCAGAAAAGGAAATGCAAATGGCTAAGAAAAAAAAGTTGAAGTGTTTGCCACCATTAGCCATTAGGGAAATGCAAATTAAAATTATTTTGTGACTTCATTTTACCTAAGTCATATTAAAATAAAAGACAACAAATGCTTTTAAAAATGTAGGGAATTGGAAACCCCCATACACTCTTAATAGGAGTGCCAGTTGGTACAGCTACTATGGAAATCAGTGTGGCAGTTCCTTAAAGAACTACAAATAGATCAACAACTTCTGGGTGTATACCCTAAGGACTCTATTTTCTACTACAGAGACACGTGCACATCTAGTATGCTCAATACAATAGCTTGTATATTAGTTACTTTTCTGTTACTGTGATAAAATACTGTGACCGAAAGCAACTTAGTAAAGTTATCTTGGATTAAGGTTTGAGAGACCTAGATGTCCATAATGGTAGGGAAATCATGATACCAGGAGCAGGAAGCTGAAAGAACACATCTCAGTCATGCGCAAGAAGCAGAGAAGGTGAGCACGAAATAGAGCAACACTATAAACCCTCAAAGCCTGCCCACAGTGATGTACTTCATTCAGCAATGCTGGTCCTTCTAAATGTTCCTTAACATCCTAGAAACACCAACTGGGACCAAGTGTTTAAATGAATGACTCTATGGGGGAACATTTCTCATTCAAATCACAACAGCTAAGAAATGGAATTAACCTAGGTATCCAATCAATGAAAAGATAATGAAAATTTGGTACATTAGGCACAATGGAATTTTATTTAGCAAGAAAGAAAATACACTGAGTGAGGTAACAAAGACCCAGAGAATCAAACATTTCATATTTGGATCTTAACATAAAATCTTTAGATTCGTTTGTTTGATGTGGAATAATACTTGTGGAATCCAAAAAAGTAGAAAGGGAACATTGGTGGGGAAGGTGAAGAAAGATTTTCAGGAAAGAAATTTCTTTAATCTATTTTTATCATGGAAATCGTATGAGATTTCCACTTAGTTTTCACTTGGCTTATTAATTTTATAAATATAATTATTTGAATATTTCATAAAATGTATTTTGATCGTATTCATCCCCCCCCCACTCCTTGCTCTAACTTCCCTCAGATCTATCCCCTCCACTTTTAAATGTTGTGACCTCTGGTTTCTTTCTTTTTTTTCTTTAATAACCCACTGAGTCCAATTTGTACTGCTGAGTATATATAACAGATGTAGGGTTATCCACTGGAACATGGTCACCTACCAGGGACCACAATATTCAAGAAACCTGAATCTTCCTCCTGCAGAAGCTATGGACTGTTAATAGCAGTACCCGTTTTTGGAGGCGGAGTTTTCTGGGACAACCATTACCAACAACTAGAGAGGAATTATCCCACACTGACACCTAACAAAAGGCTTTTTATTTTAGTAGCCTATGGCTTCTGGGAGAAGTATTATCCCCTATGTATGTAACTCTAATTAGATTCACAAAGATTCTCCCCTGTTGTAGAATATTATTTTAAGGTGTGTTACTTTTGTTTATGCTCTGGAACATTTGTTTAAGGATGCAAAGGTGTGTTTGATTACATAAAATTCACCTGCAGTCAGGAGGCTGAGTCAGCAACTAGCTGACAGGAAGTGGTAGGGAGGAGCCAGGTGGAGGGGGCTTTTCAGTGGGAGTGAGGAGACGGATGGGGCTTTTTGGGAGACTCTAGCAAGGAGAGGAGGTGAGCAACTTGCTATTCAGCCTCTCCGAGGAGCAGAACTCCACCTCAACCTTTGAGTCTGAGTTCTTTAGAGGGACAGAGATTTAGATAAGTTCCCTTTGTAGCTTTGAAAGGATCGGTGCCTGAGGGAACAGAATCCTCCCAGGCTGTGGGCCTTGCAGCTGGAGTTGCAGTTGCTGATTAGGACAGCCCTGGCTTAAAAGGCAGCAACAGTTTAAAAATAGGACAACAAGCCTGGCGGTGGTGGCGCACGCCTTTAATCCCAGCACTCGGGAGGCAGAGGCAGGCGGAACTCTG
>LZPO01116989.1:478679-504725 GCA_001675575.1 Neotoma lepida | reverse complement strand
CCTGGAAAGGGGAACTAGAAGAGATCTCCTGGGTGAAGTGGGGGATGGTGGGGATGGGAACATGAGAGATCAGATAGGGTGAGGTGGGGAGAAGAGTACTGAAAGAGACAACTAGAAAGGGGTCATTTCAGGGTCAGGTAGAAACTTAGTACAAGGGAAACTCCCAGGAATCTACAAGGATGACTCTAGCTAAGTCTCTTAGCAATAGGGAATACGTAGCTGCAACTGGCCATCCCCTTTGACCTGGCAAGACTACCGTGCAGGAACTGGGACGCCAACCCAGCCACATAACCTCAGCCACATAATCTTTGACAGGAAAGAAACAGTCTTTCCTGCCTATGGCATATATGCTGGGGTAAGGGTGACACAGAGATTGTGGGAGTGGCCAACCAATGACTGGTCCAGCCTGAGACCCATGCCACGAGAGTGAGCCCACCCCTGACACTGCCTGGAGCGCCAGGACCCAGAGGCTGGATGACTCTGAGAGCGAGGATAGATCCAAACATGACTGGAGAAAAAAATGTCACAGTAACGGTGCCAAATGATATTCTGCTATACTCATAGATTGGTGCCTAACCCAATAGTCATCATAGAGGCTTCATCCAGCAACTGATGGAAACAGATGCAGAGAACCACAGCCAAACATTAGGCAGAGCTTGGGGAATCCTGCTGAAGAGAGGGAGGAAGGACTGTAGGAGCCAGAGGGGTCAAGGACATCACAAGAAAACCACAGAATCAACTAATCTGGCTCATAAGGGCTCACAGAGACTGAACCGACAACCACGGAGCCCAAATAGGACTGAACTAGGCATTTTGCATGTATGTGACAATTATGTAGGTTGGTCTTATTGTGGGACTCCTAACAATGGGAGCAGGGGCTGTCTCTGACTCTTTTGCTGGCTTTTGGGGAACCTATTCCTCATACTGAGTTGCCTTGTCCAACCTTGATACAGGAGAGGTGTTTAGTCCTACTGCAACTTGATATGCCATGCTTGGTTGATATCCATGGGAGGTTTGCTCTTTTCTGAACATAAATGGAGGAGGAGTGGATGGAGGGGGCAGAGGGTGTGTGGTGGGAGGGACTGGGAGGAGAGGAGGGAGGGGAAACTTAGGTTGGGATGTAAAACAAATAAATAAATATTTAAAATTAAGAATGAAATCAAGAAGAAAAACTTTAAAATTTTATAGTTAAATGAAAATAGAAATAGAAAATACAAAAATAAATATAAAAATGGTTAAATATGGGAAATATAGGGGCTAAAGAATTTAAAGGGAATGGGGTGAAAGGTGGAACAGAGAGAGGGGGTAGTGAGTAGGTTAAACAAAAGTAAGGATGTATGAAAAAAATATGGAAACCCACTTGTTAATAAGATAATTTAAAAATACAATTTTTAAAAGAAACAGAATGGAATTACCCTACATGGATGAACGATGTCTTTCCCAGAAGACATGACTTATTTAAAATCTCACTGCAAGGCATGAGATACCTCCTTATGAGTTACTAGTCAGGGAGCACCATAGGTAACCAAAACAACACTGGCAATTGCCATTGCCCTTGGTTACCCACCATAACGACATGGTAAGATTCTGTTAGGGAAAACACTGTATACTTTGGCTGCATGATATAGAGGGATCATTTTTTAAACATCTGGGAAATTTCTCCTGCTGGTTACTCCAGCTATGCAGGCTTCTGGGAAAGGAAAGACATCAATGACTTCATCCAGTGCTGGGTCTTGCATGCTACAATATCATCCCGTGAGGCAAGATGTGCCCAAAGATGTGCAAATAGCATGACTGTTATGGGGTAACTAACTGCTTTATGATTGAATTTGAGGTCCGATCCACAGGAAGTAATTTCATACCCGTTACTATAGCCTTCTCAAAAGGCCACAGGTTGGAAGGTTGTAGGACCTAGGGTATAATGTGCTGCTATTGTTTTGCTAAATGGTCATCTCGTCAAATTGTCTTCTAAGTATTTGTTTAAACCTTATAGACCTGGGCTGCTCTCAACCTTGGTCATTTGAAAAGCTTCTTTTTACAGTTAATTCAGTGTCTTCTAACAAAAGTCAATGTGATGAGAAGAAAAGATTGATTTTACAGTACCAAAGAAGACACTTGTATTAATCCTACTACCACTAAAGCTCAGGGATATGGCAGAAGAGTGGAAAGGATGGAAAAAGGCGTATGAAGTGCTATCTTTGGGGCAGGACATGACTACTGTACTTAGGAGCTCACAGTAGCTGTGGTTACCTTCAGAACATCAAGCCAACCAAAATCCCAGCATAGAGGGAGTAGAGGATGACCATGGCCCACCCCTTACTGAGAAGCTATTGGTAGTGAACAGTTGCTGAAGGAGGGAGAATCACTACTTTTGAGGATGTGACTACTGCTAGGTTTCCCATACTCTAGTGGCTGGCCACACACCCATGCATATATGAGTAGCATTAACTGAATTAGTGGGTTATCAAAAAATAAAGACATATATTTGGGGTAGTATTGGGAAGATGTGAGAGTCTATGATGGGGTGAAATGGGGGTAGATAGAATTATATTTCATTGTATGCATACATGTATGAAAAGTTCAAAAATAATATTTTAATAAGAAAAATTCTGATGTGTAGACAAGGAATAAGTCCCAGAATATGGTGTTAAATGAATCAAACATTTTATAAAACTATGCATATTATATGCTATTGCCCATTTAAAATGATCGCTAAAATTTGGGAATAATTAAACTGCAGGGCTACCAAGCCACAAAGAAGAGTTTTGACATTGCCAATGGAATGCATGGGAGATACTCGTGCTTTTGATTTTGTACTATGTGGATATTTAACCTATAAAAATGAATAGAGCTTAAACTGGCAAATAATACAAATTCAAAAATAAAAAGCAAGTGAGCAGGGACCAGCAGGCACTGAAAGAAGTAGAAAATAAGGTGTCTGTACTGCTGGATTATCTAGAATGTTTTGTGGCCCTTCTGTAGCCTAGCCTTCCTTCCAAATACCTGCTTGCAATTTTGTCTCTGCTTTTAGCAGCATGACTCCTCACTCCAATCACACCTTTTTTACTTTAAACTTTCCACTCAGGAAATTTGAGCTGAGTAAAAATGATTAGAAAAGACAGATACATACTTTCCTTGGCCTTGAAACCCCAAGCTATCAAAGTGAGCTTCACATACTATCACCTCAGAAGAGTCTGTGATACCCCAAAGGATGAGAAGCAAAGGAAGACTGACCTAGTGGCGATGATCATCTCGGTGGGGTACTTGGACTTCAGGATTTTGTTCAACTCAGTGGATGCAGACTCCAAGTGCCGGATGGCAGCAGCCTAGGGGGAAACAGAGTCTTCAGTCTCAGAAGGTTAGCGCTGTGACTTATCATACTGCAACTCTTCAACCTACCCCCTACCATCTTTACTAGAAACTCAACTGCCTTTCCGGAAATAAATTCAAATAATTCTTGTTAAAGGTACCTAAAGATAATCTTGGATCTAAAATCATTCTAAAAATGAAAGAGGAAGTCTATGAAAAATCTCATTATACAAATAAATAATAGATCTGTGATTCTGATTCATAACTTTCCAATACAGAAGTTTACTTTTTGAATAAGGTGTTAACAATACAGTTTCCACTCATATAGTATTGAGCATGTGACTGACTGTGTTCTAAGTTATATGTACAGATCATTTTTATGTACTCTCAATATCTACCCTGAGAGGTAAAGATTACTTGTATGCCCATTTCACAGAAGAGAAAACTGAGGCACAAAAAAGGAATCATTTGGTAGCAGAAGTTAGATTTGATTCCAGGTAGTCTGACTCTTGAGTCTGTATTCCTAATTATAAGTTCTAATCCTTCCTATCACTTCCAGGTCCAAGCATCTACCAAGTGCTTACAATTATACTTTCTCAGTATGTTTCAAGTTTGTGCAGTTCTCCTCACCTCTATTACTGAGTCACAAACCTCAATCACCATCATCTCTAGTCTATTCTGAATAAAGTCAGCACCTCCCAATTTTTCTCCTTGCCTCTGATCTTTAGTCCTTGAGTTGCCTCCTCACACACCATGGGCTACTGCTCAATGATGGGTAGTTGGTTGGGTGTGTGATAAAGCAAATATAATGAGGTTCCAATAGTGGACATTCCCACTTCAACTTCCCAATATATTTGGAAGTTTGTATAATAAGTACGGGAAAAAAGACAGGCTGGGGAGATGGCTCAGTTGGTAAAGCATTTGCATTGAAAGAATGAGAAGATGAGTTTGAATCCCCTGAACCCACATAAAAAAGCGCAGCATAGTAATATACACCTGCAATTCCAGTGATGGTGAGATAGGAGGCAGAGACAGGCAGAGCCCTGGAATCTAGTCAGCTGGCTGGCCTTGCCTACACTGTGATATTCCAGGCCAATGAGAGACTCTGTCTAACAAAAAGGTGGAAGGTGCCTAAGGACCAAAACCAGAGGTCGTCATCTGATCTCTGACCACACTTGTATGCTGTGCACATGTACACCTATCCCACATCCACGCAAACAAAATCCCCAAACTCTTTTAGAATTCTCTTGCTCTTGGATAAAAATTCAAATTTCCTCCTCTGCTTTATTGACCTTTTCTGAGTTGGTCTCTGATTACTTCTGTAGTCTCTCATTTTGTATGTTCCATCCCTGGCCACTATGCCCTGGGCATTATGAATGTGTTTCAGTTCTGTTAATATTATACAGCCTTTCTTGTCTTTGGAACAGTATGAAAACAGGCCTGTGATGGTTTGAATAAGAATGGCCCCCATAGGTTCATATATTTAAATGCTTAGGGAGTAGCACTGTTTGAAAGAATTAGGAGTTGTGGTCTGGTTGGAGGAAGTGGGGAGATGGGCTTTGAGGTTTCAGAAGCCCAAACCAGTCCCAGTGGCTCTTCCTGCTGCCTGAGGATCAAGCTGTATAACTCTCAGCTACTTATCCAACACCATGTCTACCTGCGTGTCGCCATATCCCTGCCATGACAATAATGGACTAAACCTCTGAAACTGTAAGCCAGCCCCAATTAAATGCCTTTTTTTTGTGAGTTGCTGTGGTCACGGCATCTCTTCAGCAATAGAAACCCTAACTAAGACAGGCCTCCTTTGTCTTTTCTCCTAGTTATTGGTATTTCTTGGTTCTAAGCTGAAATGGCACTCATTCTGGATGTTTTCCATGACACCTCACAGATGGACATACAGACATACATGTAACTTTACCTTTTCTACCTCTAAATAGACTCTGAGCTCCACAATAACAAGGGCTATATTACTCTTCTTTATCTACTAATGTGTAAGAACATTTACTAATACAGTACCTCATATACAGTAGTTATTCCACAAACAATTTTGAATGAATGAATAAATAACTAAAATGACTTATGTCCCTAATGCCTAACATATGGAAATACTACATATTCTTTCTAGGCTTTTCTTCATATTTTACTTGTGATAAAATGGTTGCTCTGAATTATAGCTGACCAATAATTACCTCAAATCTTGGTATATCCATTTCCACCTGTCCTTTTAGCAGTGGGAACTGTCTGGGGGTCTCACGGATCATCACACTCCACCTAAAATGAAGTTTAAACACAAATATTATTAGGGCTCTGCTACTTACAAGTAAAATCAATGCTTCACAATACAAGAAAGAGTTCAAATCATTCGTGTGTTTGGGGAAGTGGGCTATAGGGTATACTCAAGCAGTATACCTAATCTCAAAGTATACATAAGAGAGGATTATGCTTCATGATGTCCCAAGGTTAGTGTGACAGAAGGAATTTTCTCAGGACTCTCAGAAATCAGTGTTTTTAAACCAGAGGTAGCATCATGAGCACCAAAAATACGGTTTATGAAATATTTATGCCAGACCCTTGCTCAAGATCTACGGAATATGAGTCTTTGTGATGGTCCCAGATTTGTATCTTGAAAACCCACACCTCATTATAAAAGTCCTGTTTCTCAGGCTATAGGATGACAATATAATATAAGCCAGTTGGTGCTGAATCCCCCCCCCCGACTCCCTTTTTAAAGTTTCTCTGAAAGCCTGATAATACTATAGAGTCTTTCTCAAGAGTAAGTATACTTCCACTGGGCAAGTGATTATGCATTTTGAAGGACACTCAGCAAACTCTAGAAATGTATCCATGAAGCCCCTGCTCTATGATCTTTAAGGGGGAAGAGGTGCTTCTACAATATTTGAGGGATATATGGCTCTCTGGTTTCTCAACAGACAAGACCTTCCAAATGAGCCTGCACTTTCCCCACAAGGGACATGGCGCTTTGAAGGAGGCTGGGTTCTGGACTAAGATGATATAAATAGAAGAGGCACAAGGATACAGCCTTTTGGTCACTCACCTGTCTAAAATCCTCACGTGAGCCTGCTCTACTCTGCTGAGAACATCCAGCGGCGAGTTGTTTTTATTCCAGAATGATCCCCAGCCAAGGACACGAGAGAGGTCATTACCAGTTCCAAGTGGGATGACTGCCAGCTGACACTGCAAGAACAAAAAGAGACACTCTTTCAGACAGTCCCTCCGCCATGTTTCCCTCACTGAAAGACTTTGAGGGTGCTCTTTGGGAAGGAATAGACAAGCATAGGCCTTACAGCCAGGGGTAAAGGATTTCTTTACAGGAAATCCCCAAGAGGGGATTTGGAGTTGAATGATATTTTCTCAAAGGAATTGGACCCCATTCTTAATAATAATAATAATAATAATAATAATAATAATAATAATAATCATCTACTCAGTTTCTGGGCTACTGCAAAAGTCATAGCTGTAGCTATTTGAGTTGGAGCCCAGCAGGAGAGATGCTTCAGGAGACTAAGGTTCTGGATTCAGAAGAGCAAGGGGCTGCCTAAAGATGGGGAAAATTAGAGGAAGTTTCTGCCTCTCTAGAGACTCAGAGAAGGAAATCATTACCCTCACAAGAAGAAAAGAGAAACAGTCTTCTTTCTCACCTCTTTACTTTGAAGCCTAGAGAAGGCTCATTCTTTATGCCCAGTCCTTTATTTCTCCTTCACCCAGATACAACTAGAGAATTGTCTTAAGTGAGCATGTTTAGATTGGTGAGGTTAACTATTAAGCTGGTAGAAGACATGTTTGTAGATAGGATGAGTGCTGACTTGGGACTCTTGGAATAGACAGCTCCATACCCCCCACTTTTTCTAGCAATAGTTAACTGACTCAGCCAGGGACTTACCCTATCATGCAATCCAAAGGCATCAATCGTAGATAAGACCCAGCTTACGCTGCCATCTCCACCGCAAACCAGAACACGAAAACGAGCAAAGTTCTTGAACATAGAGATGCTGCAAGGAAGAAGGGGAAAATGAAATAATTTCATGACTAATTGGAATTTATAACTATTTCTTACAATGTGTCAGAACCTAAGGACTTCTGCTTTAGCACCCTTCTAACAAGGCCATTCTGCCTTCTCTTTGCATTAGCCTCTGCCTCTGTGTGTATTTGTGACCCCAACTTCACAAGGCAATCTCAGAAATCAGACCTTGCCTCAACTCATAGGATTTTGTGCTTAGCCTTTCTCTGGAAGCCACTAAGAATCTAGTCATCTGCTGAGTCTCAGGAAGAATACTTTGCATAGCTGTCAGTGGCTCACAGGTACCAACACTGAACTTTCAAATGATCCCATAATAAAACAAGTCTGTAGTGATAGCCCCTTTGCTTCTTCCTCTGATGTCAAAGGGCATAGATTTCTGTCTTGCCAATCAGAAAAAGTTAAGCAAGTTTGGGAGCAGGAAAAGGGACTGAAGAGATTTCTGGGAGAGGGCCAATAGGTAAAATATTCCAGAGTCATATATTTGTGTATCTGCCAAGGTACAAGGACTAATCCCAGAAAACAATTCTAGCCTAGAATGTAAAGGGGTAGTAGACTGCTCTGTATACCCAACCACACCTCCTTAGCCCATGCTTACCCTGCTTCAGGTCCACCCTTCGACAGGTCAAATACTTGAGATGGATTAAGATACTGCTTGAATTTTCGGAGGAAGATGATCCCTTGGTGATCTCCACTTTTCGAGTTGATGAAGATGAGCAAGGGACAGGAACAAGTCAGTGGCCAATCAAGATTCCAGAAGTCAGGCGATACTATTAATTGGCCTGATAGACACAAAAGAAAAAGAAAAAGGGCAATTGAGATGAGAGAAGATATGATCTAGCATCGCATATTTTACAAACACTTTCTAAGTACCATCCTCAATCCGTTGCTATTGAGGAGTAGAAGAAAAGCTAGAACATCATTAAAAGGGGAGTCAACATGTTTGCTCTACTATTTCTAGGCATTCCTCTATTATTTTCTGAGAAATTATTATATAGCAGATATCATATTAGATATTGTTAGGAATATAGCCCTTGACCTCAAGCCAGGGACATGGACATATATACACGTGAACATGTTGGAAGACAATTAATGAAGAAATTGCTACATCAGTCAAAGATTATTAAAACTTTTTGGGAAAAATGAAGAAAAGATTGAGAGCCCAAGAGGAGGAGCAGCACCCAAGCTAGTCCACTCCCTCTGGTCCAGCTCAGTTTTCACATTGAGAATGGAGCAGGCCAAGAGAGAAGGGAAAGAGGGCGGTCATTAAGCCAGGAGCTAACTAACAACAGAGTTCCTAGCAGAATGATATATCAATAGAAGGTAAAGCCAGGAACTTTAATCACATCTCTAAGGCTAAGAAAGAGCAGTCTATATTATCACACCAATTCCATGGCACAATGAGCCTACAGATAAATTGTATGAATAAGAGAGAGGTGTTTAATAATCTCTGACATTAAAGTTACCCACAGAAAAGTAGGGTTATATTAGCCAAATAGTAATCTAAATAGTCAAATCCTGCCAGCTTGTGGTGAATCTTAAAGCCTATTGGCAAGGAGATAGGCAGTGATATTCTTCTATGAGAGGGATTATCAACAAATACCAGGCCCTCAAACACCTGAGCTCGTGGCTTGTCAGGAATGCTCCAGAAAAAATAAACATATAGGGCAAAAATCATGTTACTCACTCCTATGTAGGATAGGTATACTGAACATTAAAAAAAAATTGTGCCTGGCAAAATCAAAGGTAGTTTCTTCTATGGGCTCGCTCCCACTAACTGGTTGGTGGGTTTTGAAGGCATCCTAAGCAGTTAGTTATGCACCCCATTTTCAGGGCTTGTCAGAACTTGCAGCTACAAGAGGAATCTACTATCTTTCCTTAGCAGTGTAGCTTGGATGTAATTACCTTCCATGAACAAATGCAGTACCCTTATCAGCAATTTTTAATGAGAGGTAAAATGCTATCATACTAGTAGTTGTTACATTAATTAATTCATTCATGCATGCATTCATTCATTCAACAAATATGTATGGAGGATGTTATCTGTGCCCATTCTTGTTTATGTTGGTGGACAAAATACAATTCTTATTTTAATGAAGGCAAGATAAATATAAAAGGTAATGTGTTATGAAGAAAAAAACATAGAAAGGGAGTGGGGATTGTTTTTTAAACAATGTGGCCAAGGATAATTCTCTGGGAAGGTGACATTTAAGATAATATTCAAATAAATGAAGGAGTGAGTAATGTAGATGTTTGGAGGAAGAGTTTTTTTGGGGGGAAAAAGAAGAATCGCTAAGACCCTGAGAGGTATTCTAGGTTGTCTGGGAATAGTGTGATTGTTAAAGAGTGAGTGAGGGGGAAAGTTGAAGAGGATGATGTCAGAGAGATGACAGGGGCCAGATAATATGACATCAAGATGCTTAGAGGAAGCAATGTGAAAGAAATGGGAGATTGAGACTACCAAGTAAAACATTATGAGTCAGGTCACAAGATGCTCTTGCTGTATCCCAACAAATAATGCAGACTCCAAGAGATACTGTTTGAATATGAACTATCCTCCACAGAATCACGTGTCCTTAGCTGGAGGTGCTAGTTTTTGGAAATCGTGAATCTTTAGATGGTAAAGGACATGTTGGAAAAAGTGGGCCATTAGGTTAGCAGACCTTTTGAGAGTCACAGTCCAGCTCTAGTTCAAGCGCCCCTCTCTCTGATTCTTGGCCTCCACTGATGTTGCTGCCACCATGGAATCACCATACTTTTCCCACCATGATGGACTGGACTTTATTCCTTCAAACTGCGAGCCAAAATACATCCTTCTGCCTTTAAGCTGCCTCTTGTGAAGTATATGTTCACAGCAATGAGAAAAGGAACTAATCCACCAACTGAGGTGAGGGATATAGGAAACTGAGATCAGAGAGAGGATAGATGCCAGATTTTCTTATAAAGAATTTGTATTATTTTTTTAAAGAAAACTATTGGCCTATGTGAATATATTTGCCAGTCAAGAATTAAGAAACAAGAAAGTGAAAATTATGTTAATGGTATCTATAAGTTAAATAACCATGAGAGTAGAGTGGAAATGATTGTCTTAGAATCATCTTGAAGCTTGGAGAATGTACTATACTTTGTAGTAGATTTCTATAAGAGAGGCAGTTAGCTGTATGCTATAGCTGGTTGCCCTCCCAGTTTATTCATTAAACTATAGGAAATATCTTAAGCCCTCTAAGAGTACATCTTTTCATATGTATAACAGTAGCATACTGCAAAGATTAATAAAATAGTCAGCATAGTGAACTGGAATGATAGATTCATAGTCAGGTAACCCGACTCACAAGGTTCCTTTTAAGTGACTGATGTCAACTACAAGGGCCTTTCCTTTCACAATTTAATTCTGTAATTCAGATGACAGCACAGAAAGCTGGCTTGTAATGTTTGAAGTACCCCAAACTTGAGAAAGAGCTATTGGATGATAAAGTCAAGAGTAGAAAATGACCTCAGGCCTGCAGGGGCGCATCCCTGACGCCCTACATATACTCAGGTGCACTGCACCTGTCGCCTCCCGGCCCAGCTCTCTGCCTTGCACTGCAGCCTGGGGCCTAGGGGCCCGCAATCTTCCTGGGCCACGCCCTAATGGCCCCTCCACTTCTTTGGATAGTCTCTGAGCACGCCGGAGGGAACCGCCTGGACTTCGGAGGCCCTTTTTGTCTGGAACCAGTCCTTCGGGTGAAGCCGGTTCCCTCTACTGTGAGTGTCACTTCACCAGAGGGGACGATTTCTGTTTACCTCAGTTAACAAGATTTACAGATAACTGCCCCCCCCTCAAGAAAACCAACTTTTTTCTATCTCTAGGTAACTTAAATCTCCATCCAAATTTTCTTGTGCTCCTTCCCAGATTTTGTTTTACTGTAGGGTCGCCCTCCCGGAGCGTCCCATCTTTTCTAAGATGAAAATGGCCAATTCGGGTCTGCAACTGCTGGGTTTTTCAATGGCTGGGTGGGCCTGATAGTGAGCACTGCCATTCCACAGTGGCAGATGAGTTCATATGCGGGCAACATCATCATTACAGCCCAGGCCATGTACAAGGGGCTCTGGATAGAGTGCATCACACAGACTACTGGCATGATGAACCGCAAAACCTATGACTGGGTGCTTGCCCTGCTGGCAGTCTTACAGGCCAGTCAAACCCTAATGGTGGTGCCCCTGGTGTTGGATTTCCTGGCCGTGTTTGTCACCACGATGGGCATGAAGTGTACGAACTGTGGGAGAGATAACAAAGTGAAGAAGGCCCGTATAGCCATGGCTGGAGACATTGTTTTCATCGTGGCAAGTCTTGCTGCCTTGGTAGCATGCCCCTGGATTGGTCATCATATTGCCACAGACTTTTATAACTCCTTGATGCCTATGAATATTAAGTACGAGTTTGGTCCTGCCATCTTTATCGGCTGGGCAGGGTCTGCTCTGGTCCTCCTGGGAGGTGCCTGCTCTCTTGCTCCTGTCCTGGCAGTGAAAGCAAAGCTGTATACCGTGCACCCCGCTCCTGCCCTAAGTCGAATTCTGCCCAGGGATATGTGTGAGCTGGGGTGCTCAGCCTGTGGGCAAGGTGTGGGACAAAAGCCTCCTGGTCACTCCATCCCTGAACACCGTGTACAGTTAGGGGGGCAGTTAAAGGAGAGGCTGGGAAAAGACAAAACATGGGGTGTGCTTTTGTACAGTAATAAAAATTAAGTTTTGGAAAAAAAAGAGAAAATGACCTCAACAGTCACATGAGTCAGAGTAAACAGATGGTAAGTGTGCACCTTGGTCTTCACGTTCAGGCTCAAGGACATAAATTATACCAGAACAGAACAATGGAGACTTGACTTGGCAGAATCAAGTGTGAAAAGAGCACAGGGGCTTTAGCATATGAGTCAACACCCTGAAGAACCTCTTAAAAAGAGCTAGCTCATGCTTTCCTTCAGCTGCACGAATACAATCACCTTATCCAGGAGACCACTAGTCACTCCAGTTCACTGTCTTCACTCTACAAAAGGATGCTAAATTGGTATAAGTCTTGCTTACTATTGCCCTCCCTATACTATTAAAGTAGTCTTTAATGACGTTGAAATAAATTTAACCTTCACAATGCACCTGAGTATTTATCATTCCCTCTCTGAGGAAAAGAAATGACAAATGACACCATGAACTACGCCCACCCTTCCAGGTTGAAGAGGTTTTTGGAGACTGAGTTATTGACACTAAGCAGTAGGAGACATGTCCAGGAAATAATGTGAGAATTTGCTGTCTTTATGGATGTTGTGGTGTGATCATTGAGTGTAAGGAAATGGCAACTAGTGGACAGCAGAAGCACAGTAGAATGGTGGTCATCTGAGGGAATAGTGTAACGGCAGAAGCCTTGTGAGGGCCTGTTTTACCAGGACATCAAAATTGAGTTCCATACATTTCTGTATTAAATGATTTGCTAACTACACTTTAGTAATAATGAAAAAAAGAGAAATGAGGAGGAAACACGTTAGGTAACTTGTCTAAGATCACACAGTAAATGATGGAGCATGTTCATAGGACTAGTAGCATAGAAAGCATTGGAGAACTTTCAGAAATGCAAATTATTGGGCCTCACCCAGGTGTACTGAATCAAAACGTCTGAGGGTGGGGCCCAAAATCTGTGTTTTAATAAATCCTTCTCGATGACTCTGATGCATGCTTATGTTTAATAAGCACAATGTGAGTTCTTATTTTAGTGCATAGGAAGTAATTAACTTGCAGAAGTGAGAAGAGGCCATTATAGAAGCAATAGAAGATAATACTTGATTTGAGCTGGACCCTAAAGGAATTTACTAACTAGACTGTGTGGAGAAAAGTGGGTAATTGGGTAATTAGAGGCCTTGTCAATCAATTGGAGCCTATTGACTGAATCAGTGAATTCAGGAATGGATGCACAACAGCACTGTCAAAGGCTGCCTCAGGAGGTCATCATGTGGTTGCTGGAGAAAGGATTTCTAGCTTGGCTGAGAGGTTGGAATGGATTAACAAAACCATCATTAAGATTCTATGACTGAGAATTTCAGAAGATTCCCCTAGAATGGAACATATCAAAAGGAAACGTACTCGTGAAGGGCTTATTTGTGAAGGCTAAAAACCCCAGGAAGAGTCAAGAAGAAAGGGAGCTCTTTAAAGCCTTTTTTGAGGAAGTCCAGGCTAAGCAATGCATGGCAGAAAAAAAGGTTGTTGGCATGATATCCAAGTGGACCAACATTGCTGCTCCATAGAAGCCAAAGTTAAAAGATGCTTCATAGCATACTAGATGACACAAAGTAACAGCCTGGTCCAGGCAATTCTATGTAAAAGAAAGCAATGCCATTAGTTCATGATCCATAACAAGAATCAGAAGTGGTGTAGGACAAAAATAACCTCACATTGGGTAGAAACAACGTCTACAAGGACAGAAACCATAGAGCATGTTTGACTTGGGCACAAAGAATAGCTCCATCTCCGTTAATATACAGTTGGGATGATTTTGTGGGATGCTAACCATCTCCAGATAACAGTGAAGGAAACAGGAGCACTGAACTAAGGTTGTAGGATGACTTCTATCATCATATTTTATTTTGTTATGCTTTATTGTTATCTCTTAGAAGGCTGCCTTTTCTCTAATGAGACACAGAAAGGGAGTGGATCCAGATAGTAGAGGAGGTGAGGAGGGGACTGGAGGAGCTGAGGGAGGGGAAACTGTAATCAGGACATATTGTATGAGGAAAGAGTCTATTTTTGATAAAAGGGGGGATAGATGAATGGTAGTGATGCAAGATAAACATCATGACCTCATGAGCAGCCTGAATTTGCTCAGATGATTAGCTTGTTACTTTTCCCCCACATATCAGTTCTGCCTTCCCTAAGCCTCTTCATTCTTCTATCCAGTCAATCATCTCTCATTGATCAACTTATCAATTTCTTCTCTTCTTTAGTCACTTCTCTAGTGGGTGATGTTATGAAGATAAATATTTGAATAAATCTGAGAATGGTGTATTCATGCATCTCTGAGTGAATTTAGCTTTGGGTCTTTATATGGCACTATGAGGCACATGCTTACACTTGCCTTCAGAAACCTCTGGAAATGGCTCATTCATTAGCCTGAGGTTTGTCTGCACCTGTATTTTTTGTCAATATTTCTAACACTTACTTGCTATCCAAGTGTCTCTATTATTTCTTTGATACTTAACATATGATCCATTCAATTGTTAATTGTGGTGTTTGTTATACCAAGACCCTGGATTCATCATGATCACTTGCTGTACAATGTCTATTTTAGATCTCACTTTGTAGGATTCAAGAACCTTGTGAAAAAGAACTTTCAATAAATCACTATTGTCCAGGAAGTGACGAAATATCAGCAAAGAGTGCTGGGGCAATAACCATGCTAGTTTCATATTTGGTAACAGTTTTGATGTTAGTTTCCATTTAAAAAGTAATATAACCTAAGCTTTCAATAGGTTTTGAACCACTGGTTCAAAAATCTATGAAACATATTTCCTAGATTAGGTAGCATTTGAAAATATAAAAAAGTTAAGAAAGCTGAAATTAATTTTGAACAGTCAGAAAGAATTTTGACAGTCTACAGAGAACATGCCCATACACAGTACACATACACCCGAACACAACATTTGCCACTACAAAGTTTGAAGGATTAACTGTTAGCTTTTTGATGCACATACAAATTCCCACTCCCCCCAAATATTTTACTAGTTGTGGAGAATAATTCCTGCCCTTCTTCCCAGCCCTTATCTATCCCTCCCTCCCTCCCTCCCTCCCTTCCTCCATCCCTCCCTCCCTTCCTCCCTTCTTCCCTCCCCAGTGTGTTTCTGAAGTAAAGGTCAATCCACTCACCATCGCCCCTGGGGTCGCTCAGTGCAGTCGGCGGCACGATTGCTGAGCGACGACTTCCAAAGGAACATTCCTTGGAAAACCGCTTCTGGCAGGCACCGTGCACCTGAAACGATAAGAGCACAAGAGAAAAAAGGGAGGGAGAGAGAAAAGAAGAACATTGGTTAGTCTTTGGTTCCATCCAAAGAATGGACCTTTTTTTTTATTTCAAGTCTCCCTTTCTGAAATTTGGTACTATCTCCATAAACCTTAATTTACCTACCACTGGCCCACCCCATTCTACTGTGAAACTGCAATATCCCTGAGTGCGCAGAACTCTGGCCCTTTCAAGGGTGTCTTTCTGAAGATTCCCAACTACAGGTACTGAGACGTCACTAGCCTTAGGAAACAATCTTAGTAGCCCGCAGAATGGGAAATTTAGTTGCATTTCAAAAGTCCTAGTCCTGATAAAATGTTTATACTTCAATCTTTAGAACAACGGTATGTGGCAGGGAAAGCATCACTGAGCTCATTTTAGAAATGAGCATATGTGAAAGCCCACAGAGGTAAAGGCTCTTACCTAAGGTCAAATAGCTGTAAAATGTCAAAGCAGACTTCCCCACAAGTTGCCATTCTTCCTAGATTTCAGACCTCTTCAAGTTCACATTCTAAACAACTACACTTTCTAGGGACATGAGCCTGGCATGGTTATTCAAAGGCAATTAAAAGGAGGCCAATGGACAGACTCTTCGGTGAAGAAGCTCACTTCAGTTTCTTCTTGTCTTAGAAAACTCAGTTTGAGAGAAGCATCTAAGTTTAGAAAATCAAGATCAGAGTCTCTCAATCTCTGTGATACTATTTTTTTTTTGGCCCAGATAGTTCCGTGTTATAGGATACTATCTCATGCATTATAAGTTTTGAAGAAGCCACTAGATATCAGTTGCATCTTTCCTGTCCAGTCTAGTTTTGGCCATCAAAAATGTCTCTGGATCTTGCAAAAGGTTTCCTGGAACAAAAATTATCCTCAGTTCAGGTTCAAAGACATGGTCGTGTTGTAGTTAGGAATATGGTCTTATCAGAATTATATATTAATCACGACTTTATTTTTTGCTGGCTATATGACCTTGGGTTCACCTTTCTGAGCCACACATTACTCATCTGTAAAATGGGGACAATGAGGCTTAGTTCAATGTTGTTCTAAAGATTGAGATCATGGATAGAAGATATTCAGTACATAGTGACAATAAAAATTTGTTATCATTATTACGAACCATTAATAAAGATTATAATTTTCTAGCAAGTAATGAATGAGGGAGGAATCCTTTCTTAAGGATAGACTCCAGAATTTATTTCTAATTGCTCACATTGTCATTTGAGAATTCAGCTTTTCTCATTGCCAAGATGGCTTCATCACTTAAGAAGCATCAGATTATGAACACTTTAAATCTTTCTCCCAAAGATTCCATAGCCATATACAAAAGGCAAGTTACTGGGCTCTGTACAATGGAATCTATATAATGTATTTTGGTGTAAAGGTCTCTGAGATACATATCTATTTACCTATTTATTCTCATATAATTACAATCTCCAATCTACCTCTTCTCTAGAAATAAATTTCTTTAAGTGTCAAAGATATGAAAAGAGACCCACCGTAGAATCACACCAGAGGCAGCGGAAATCTTGAAGTCTTTGATGACTACCGCAGCTCCTATGACATACTGCACAGTGAGAGCTGGCAGGTATATTTCCTTCTGCCCATTGATGGGGCATTGTTTGCTGAAGTGGAAAAAAGCAAAAGATAAAAATTAGAGATGAAAGAAGGAACAGCTCAGATAAATTATACTACCCATGGAGAACACTAGATAAGTCTCATGGACCTGCCCTCAATGCTACTGACTAATGAAAGGTGGGGGTTGGGATTTAACTCATGATATTCATTGGGTCACTGGATTCTGTGGCAGAGACTACTTTGTCTAGTTTCAGGGAGAATTCTTCCTGTCCCTGTGTGTCATGACTTTCAAAGAGTCGGGGAAGGTGTCTGTGGGAAGATATGGCTGGTACTTACTATTTCGTCAGCGGGTAGAAGGAGGTCATCAGTTAAAGACAAAGTATTCCACTTGCAGTCTTTGCTTGCTCTCAACGCACATAATTTGTGTGACTTCACGCTGCAGACTGTGAAAGGAGGAAGAAAAAATAGGTGTGAGTCTAGTGGCAATGAAAATTCTAATTCCCTTCCCTAAGCTTCTCTGGAGGTTAGAATTCAAGTGCTTTCTAAATAGTTTTGACCCACTTCCAAAGGCCTACTACTTCTAATATGAACCAGTTCCTTTTGATTCTTTGCTAACTAAGCTTCCTATTATCCATTTTACATTAAAATTAATAGTAGGAAAGAGGTAATTTCTGACTTTTCAATTTTTTCTGACCATATAGTCCCATCTTCTTATATCCAACCCTCTATTTTTATTCATGAGAACACCCCTTCATGCTAGTTTCTCTTTCCCTCCCTTGGGATTAACTTCACACAAGAACCAAAGACTTAAACTGGATCTGTAATAGTAAAGCCATAGGAGCCCCTTCATGCCTAGCTCTATCCAGTGAGTTCTGCTTTCTAAAGCAGTCAGAAAGGTACCTTCACAGATGATGGCATCTCGAGATAAGGCAGGAATGCTCTCGCGACAAACATTGCAGAACTGAGTCCTATGACTATTGCTGGAATACCAGCAGTGCATTCCGATGAGGAAAGGATTGTTTTCAGCTGCAGGTATCTAAAGCAAATCAAAGAGAAGAAAGAATGGAGGGTTAATCACAGAGATGGATTCAGGAAGACCAGAAAATCTGCTGCTAGGGCTAAAATAGCCCACAATGTAGGTGTCAAAGCGTGTGAAGGGGTGGGCTGGTAGGTACAGTCCCCACTTCTTGTTTTAATTTTGTTTTGTTACTGGCTTCAGAAGGGAAAAAGAAATAGATGGGAATAATCTCAAATAGGATCTGAAGACAGACAAGGATCTTTCTATTCCTTGCTCAACCACTATATTAGTTTTGTCCAAGCAAAATTTAGTCTGATTGATCTTGGTTCCCTTTAGACAGAAGGCAAAAGAAAGGAGTGAGTTGGAAATTGAGGGGTACTCAAATGTTCTGACAAAGAAAGGCAGGTGGCAGGGCTCACACACAGAGGTAAGGAATACCTGCAAGGCTTTAGCTCTTCCTTGTAATACAGCTGCCAAGTGAGCAGAACATTGTTTCACTTGGACAACACTTGAAAGACCATTAAATCCTTTTTTCATGAGCTGTTTCTTTTTTTGAAAACCACGCTTTGACTGCCTGAAGCAGTTTGTTGGTTAATCATTTTATTTCATCCAATAAGTTATTAAACAAATGTTTACTGAATCGCTACTATATGCTTGTAACTTTTCAATGCATTTGAGATATAATCAGTAATAAGGCTCAGTCCCTGCCCTTATGGTGGCATTCTGTTTAGTGTCTTCTTTCATAATAATCACTTTGACATTTTTGTTATCATGCCTGTGAACACAGCATTTGCATATCACAGCCTGACTTTCACCTCTATAGGAAAGGCATAGTCATGTGTCAGGAATGGTTTGAGTTGTATGGATGTATAGGCACTGAATTCCCCCTGACTTTGTTCTGTGTATATTTTGATAGGACTTTCCCTGTATTTTCTCTAGTTCTTATGAATGTCTCAGTTTCTTCTCTGCATTTTTAAAAAAGAGTTTAGACAAAGACTCACAAAGGTTCTTTACTCTTGTCATTATAATGGGTTGTGCGTATAAAGGCATGGTAAGATTTTGAAAGAACAATACATTCTCCCAGATATAAGTTGAGAACAGGCCATTAAAGGGTTGCTGTTGAGGGCTCAAACTTACACTCAAATTTAGTCCATTTATTGGAATTACCCATCCAAGACATAGCCTGCACATAGTACTCTCTGATATCTATTCCCCATGGGCATGTTGGTTATGTGTCAAACTACCGTAAACTGAAGCAGAAGGTTTTTTTTTTGGGGGGGGGAGTAGAAAAAGCTACTCTGACGAGCTAACAATTTGGAATTACTTTGTGATTGGAATTTTACTGTATACAGACACCTAGGTGTAGGAACACCAGAACAGAAGGCAGCAAGTCTTGACATTGGCACTCTGAGCTCACAGTTCCTTTTTGTTCCCAAGGCTAAACAAACATCTTTCTTCCTTCCATTTTCTTTCTCTTCCCTCCAAATTACTAGGAACCTAAAACTATATGTTGTGTAACATAATAAGCACCAGAGCTACAGAGATCACTAAGTCACATATATCAAGGAACTCGGTCTACTGGAGGAAACAAATTTTCCAAATGATAGTCATAGCATGGAGAAAATAATAATTTAAAGACTGAAGAAATGAAGAACTCTACCTGGGTATCTGGATTATGGCTTACCTATAAAGGATACATATTTAATGGACATTGCTTGGGTTCAATTGTTAAGGAAACGGGATTTATATCCCTTATGTTCATCTGTGAGAAAAGTTTGATGCATCCAGTCCTGGATGAGTACGTGTGGTAGTTTGTATCATATGTCCTCTCAAATATGTTCAAGTTCTAACCTTTGGTACCTGTGAATGTGACTTTATTGGGAAACACTATCTTAGCATATGTAACCAAGTGGGACTTAGCTCAACGACTGGTGTCTTTATAAGAATAATAAAATATGGAAAGAGATGTAAGAGAGGAGAACACCTTGTAATAGTATATAGTACACAGACACACAGGAGAAAGCATCATGTGACAGTGGGGGCAGGGACTCAATAATGCACCTGCAAGTCAAGAAATATTAGGGTTTGTCGTAATCACCAGACTGTAGGAGGAGGCAAAGAAAGGTCCTCTTTCTAGAGCCTTCAAAGAGACTCTGATCCTTTCATGGACTAAAATCCAGATCTCTCTCTGCTAGAAATGTGAGAGAATAACTGCTGTGTCAGTCCACTCAGTTTTTGTTGGTTACAGCAGTCCTGGAAAATGAATACATATTTTTGAACTGAGGTGTAGATGTTTCTGTATCAGATACTAAAAATATGGAACTGGTTTTACAGTTTTGCCTGGTATATAAATACTATGATTTATGAGACAGATGATATTGAAAACACCATACTGCCTTAAGAATGTTGTTGGAAATATGAACTGCTTCTGATACAGTCTCTGATGAAAACAAGAAGCATTACAGGAGAGTGGCAGGAAGGTGACACAGTTTGGAGTGGAAGAGAGCCGTTTCATTATATTGTTGAATGAAAAGCAGAGTGTTCAAAAGATGAGCTAAAACTTTTAGCTGACAAGACTTCCAAGCAAAGTATGAAGGTACAGTCTGGTTTCTTTCTGCTGCTTGTACAAAATGCAACAGGAAAGAGATACATTGCTGTGGGTACCGTTCTTAATCTATTTTCTTTCCATAGCAAAATCCACAGACTGGGTGGCTTAAACAACAGAAAGCTATCTTCTAACTGTTTAGAGATGGGGAAGTTCAAAAGCAAACAGCTAACCAATATAGTACCCAAGAGCCTCCTTCATGGCATGGATATGGTCACTTTCTCACTATCTGCTCACATGGCTTTTACTTAATACAGGCATATGAAGAAAGAAAGAGATCTTTGTTTTTTGCTCATGAGGCCATCAGCCCTGATGGATTTAGTCCTTGCCCTTATGGCTCCATTTGACCTTAATCATCTGCTTCAAGTCTTATTTCTAAGCATAGTCACAATTAGGGCTTAAGCTTCAACATATGAGTTTGGGGTAGGGTTACAGTTCAGCTCACAAAAGATCTATTAAGTAAACAGTTGCCAGAACTTGAAGATTTGGCAACTTCTCAACCCATCCATATTCCAGGCACAAAATGGTGCACTCTGGAGTGAACATCTAGGGTATGGGTAGACGAAGGTTTTCTGGAGAGATTCAGCATGGGACACGAGGTTAAAATCAGCTATCTCAGCAGAATACTGTCACCATGAACTGAAAGGCTCAGACACAAGACTCAAGGAAAGGAGGCTGTGAGACTTCTGAGACTCTACAGCATCAAAGTTATGAAGAAAGCTCTTCAGCTGGGAGCTCACAGTATTCCTTCAGGAAGATAGAATAATGGCTTCCAATGATGACTTGGAGGCCAGCGATGCTGTTGAGAGGCTCAAATTTGTTCTTGCCAATATGGGACTATGGGCCTATTGGAGGAAATCATTGCCTCTTTTCATTCCAGAGGGTGGGGTTGCCTCCTAGAGTCCAGAAGGTGGGGCCCCATTTTTAGCTACAGCGAGAAGATGACTCTCAGGTGGGCTGAGTGAATGAAGCTAGGAGAGAACACTGAGCCACAGATAATTAGCCGCAGGCCTCTAAACCTAGTGGAACTTGCTTTTCTGGGTTACCAGCTTTCTATAGACCAGCAGCCCTTTTAGTTCTATTTTCTTTCTTTCAGAGTGGGAATGTCTAGCCTCCACTACTTCCAATACGGAATTTTAGAAGCAGATAAATTGTCCACAGGTAGAGGAGAAATACTGCTCCCAAAAGGAACATACATGGAGTACAGAAAGGAACACACAAGGAGTCTTGCTGGTGCCTTACTGTTATTCTTATAAAAAGAAAGAAATTTGAATACAGATACATACAGAGAGAACAAGTTGGGAAGATACAAAACAAAGAGACACACAGGAAAGCACAGATTGCTGGCTGACGCAGAGACCGGAATGATCCGCTGCAAGTCCAAGAACACCAAGGATTTCCAGTAACTACCAAAGCCTAGGAAGAGGCAAAGGATTCTTCTCTAAGGCTGTCAGAGAGGCATGGCTCTACCCACACTCGGATTTCAGACTTCTGGCCTCCATAATAGAAGACATTTCTGTTTTTGTTTTTTGCATTTCTCCAATGTAAGAGAATACATTTCAGGGTTTTTGTTTTTATTTTGATTTGTTTTGCTATAAAGTAGGGTTTCATATAGCTCAGGCTGTCCTCAAATTTTCTAGTTAGCTGAGGATGGCTTTGAACTTCTCTTAAGTGATATAGAATATAGAATATAGGGATTTATAAATTACACTCAGTTTGTAAATTTGTGTGTTTTAAGTCCCAAAGTTTCTGGTAATTTGTTATAGCAGCCATGGACTGGCATATTATGTCACTACAGGCATTTCTATTTGCTGATACAAATTTTTAAAACTCAAATTTGAAGAAAGATTCAAAGCTGTAGCAGGCATACAAATTACCAAGAAAGGTCAGTTGAAGTTTTCAGAGCCTAATTGTTGAGTATTTGTGTTTGATTTTTATCTCAAAAATACACACCCCATTGCTCTGATCAGACTCTTACTGGCAATGGATTGGATATTTGTGTAACACCCCCACTCTACTGAAACCCTGAGAGTGTGGTTGTATTACCAGAGAGCCTTTGGGAAAGGATTATGTTCTGAGGGTGGAGCCATGATGAATGATATTAGTTCCTATATAAGAACCTTCAAATTTTCTCACTTTTAACTTGTCATATGAAGATGCAGCACAAAGATAGCTGCCTATGGCATAGAAAGTAGGTCTTTGTCAGTCCCTGAATATGTCAGTAACTTCATCTCCAATAAGAAGGAGATGAATAGATTCCAACATACATATACCCTACTAGGCCTGAATCATGAATAAGAGAAAATCAGAGAGGAACAATGACAAGTTATGAGGTTGAATAAATAATGAAAAGTAATTCACCAAAGACAATCCCAAGCCCAGATAGCTTCACTGTTTAATTCTATCAAACATTTAAAAAAGAAAGAAGGAACGTAGTTGTAATTCAGTGGTAAATTTATTGCCTTGAGTGCATGAGGAAAAATTTGTGCCTCAGAACTACAAGATAGTAAAGAAGAAATACTAAAAAAATTCTTAAATCATCTAAAGAATCAAAGAATGAATAATACTCAGAAACTCATTTTACAAGGCCTGTATTTTCTTGATGCTAAATTGATAAAAAGACTATTACAAAAATACATTAACTTACACGCCTATGTCTCTGATGACAATAGATGCAAAACTCCTCAAGAAAATACAGCAAACCAAGTTTGATAACCATAATCAAGTGGGATTCCTCACTGGGATTCAGAGTAGTTCAGCATATTCAAATCGATAAATGTGATATATATCATATTAACAAAGTCAAGTATAAATTAGTAGGACCATCTCAATAGATGCAGAAAAAGCATTTGACAAAATACAGCATCCCTTTTAGATTGCTCTCAATATGTTATATACAAGAGGAATGTACCTAAACATAATAAAGGCCATTTATGACGAATCCATAGATAACACAGTTCTCAACAGTAAAGAGCTGAAAGCTTTCCCTCTATGGTCAAGGACAAAATAGAATGCTAAATGTCACTCCTTTTCAGCATAGTACTGGAAGTCCTAGCAGAGCAATTGCGAAAGAGAAATAACTAAGAACCATTCTAATAGAAAAGGAAAATGTAAAATTGTCTCTATTTGCTGATCCTTCTATATCCATTGCCCACAGACTAGAAAAATACATTAAAAATGGTGAGTTATGTAAAGCTGTGGGATATAAAATCAGAATCCAAGATCATTTGTGTTTCTATATGCTAATAATGATCTACCAAAAATATTAAGAAAATAATCCTATTTATAAGAGCAATTTTGAAGTTCAGTTCTTACGTACAAATATAACCAAGGATGTAAAAGATCTATTTAGTGAAAAGTATTAAACAGTGGTGAAATAAATCAAGGAAACACAAATGAATTGAAAGATACACGTTTTTTGGATTAGAGGAATTAATACTATGAAAACATCCATAATACACAAAGCAGTCTATAGAGTCAACACAATCTCTATGAAACTTCCGATGTCATATACACAGACATGGAACAAACTACTTTAAACTTGTATGGAACCCAAAATAATCTTGAATCAAAGAACAAAGCTAGAGGCACCACACTCCTTGATTTGAAAACATAAAGTGATTATAACCAAAACATCAAAGTACTGGCATTAAAAAAATACAAAAACCAATGAAACAGGAAACCCAAAAATAGACCAATGCACTTATGACTAAGTTTTGGCAAAGGTTTTTAGAACACAATATGGAGAAATGACATCTTCCTTCAACACATGCTATAGGGAAAACTGTATATCAATATGCAAAGGAATAAAATTGGACATCTGTATCATACACAAAAATCAAGTCAGAATAAGTGAAAGATGTAAATAAAAGACTCAAAAACTGTAAAATTACTAAAACCTAGAAGACATAATATTAGTTTGGGCAACATTTTTCCTTACAGGACCTTGAAAGCACAGGTAACCAAAGCAAAAATAGACTAACGAGATGATTTTAACCTAAAGCTTCATCATAGCAGAATAAACAAAGTGAGTGAGAGCCTACACAGGAAAAAATATTCATAAATCTAAGCAGGAGATAATATCCCAAATATGTAAGAAATTCAATTAAAAACAAAGAAAACAAGTGTGCCATTAGAGAGGAATATAAAACGATACAAGTGATTTGGAAGGGAGAAGTAGGTAAAATGAGGGGGTGCTAATTGCAGTGGGGGAAGGAGGTCAATACAAAAGGAGAGGGAGGAAGGAGGATAAATAATACCGAGGAGGTCTGAAAAGGAATCATATGACTATTAATTTACCTAAATTACACACAATGCATGTAAGTCTATGTAGATACATAATTCAAATGAAATTATCCTACTCGAACAGACAATATTCCCTGCAAGAGCTATAGACTAACAAAATTTGGAGTTGTTGCTTAAGGGCGTTCAAGAGATTCCTAAAACAATATAGGCCATTGCTGTTGCCGTTGGTTGCTTACCAGACATTGATGTTAAGTCTCTACTGCAGAAGACACCATGCACTTTGGACACAGGACCTGGAGTTGCTGAACAGGATCTGACCTCAAAAGCTCCTTAGGACTAGCTTTCATGGTACTGGAAGGTGCTATGTAAGCTTCCAAGGGAGGGAAGAAACCTATCTAGTCCTATCCAGCTGCAATACCTATGAAACACAAGAATGACCAGCATGGCATGAAAACTTTGGAGTGCAATAGTGGCACTCATGATTTGGTAGTAACTAAAAACCCTATTAATAGACTTAAGGCCTGCTCAACAGGAGAGAAATCACGCCTGATAATGGAAACCTAGCCAACGACTCGGGGCTAGTGAGGTCATGGGTCTTAGAGGAGAACTACTACTGCCACTTTACTAAACCAGCATCATTCCTAACTGAATTCTGAATACTTATCCTTGTACCCACAGGTAAGTGTATATATCATCCTTCATCAAAGAAACTTCTCTTCGCAAATAGACATAGATGATTACAGAAAAGTACAACTGATGAAAATGCAGAGAACAAATATGGTACCATGAGGGGCCCAACCCTAACTGATCTATCTACAGCACAGCTTCTACATCCAAGGCTCAGGGAACATTCAGGAAGAGGAGGTAGAAAGATTTTAAGAGCCAAAGGACCAGGAAATCTACTGTGAGATTGTATTTCCTAGAAAAGATAGGGAAGCTCACCCATAATGCCTCTCTTGGTGTCTAAACAATAACAGTACCAAGAGAAATGCTAACAAGGAAATGGGAAATCTCATGGAGCCCCACCCATAAATAAAGATGCACAGGCAACTAAGAACTGCTGAGAACAGGAGAAATAATCTTTAACAGAGATTAATCCCTAATTGGTTATCCAATACCAACTACCCAGCTCTGAAATCATATGCATACAAGTATATAGACGGAGCAGGTTGTATTGATGTATTTAGGAAGGTGTGTGTATGTCTGTGTGTTTGTCTGTGAGTGTCTGTGTGTGTGTGTGTGTGTGT
>LZPO01116989.1:455594-471545 GCA_001675575.1 Neotoma lepida | reverse complement strand
TCTGTGGTTGGTATGTAAAATAAGAAAATCTTTTAATATAAATAAATAAATAAATAAATAGATAGATAGATAAATAAATAAATAATTGAAAAATTATACTATGAAATTTGCAGGCAAATTGATGGAACTAGAAAAAATCATCCCGAGTGAGGTAACCCAGACCCTGAAAGATAAATATGGTATATATTCACTTATATGTTGATATTAACCATTAAGTAAATAATAACCAAGCTACAACTTGTTAACCCAGAGAGGTTAGGAATAGAAAAAGGGACTAGGAGGACACATGAATCTCTCTTGGAGGGGGCTATAGAATAGATTTTATGGGTGGACTGGGGGTGGGGATACTGGAAATGGGAGGCTAAGGTCAGCCTGGGGAGGGAATGTGTGGAGAGACTGCTTTTGAGGGCATTTGAGAGGCAGTATGGAATCCCAGTGCAATGGAAACTTTCTTAAATATAAGAGGGCAATCCTAATTAACTGTTCAAATAAAGGGGGAGATGGAGAACCAACTGGCCATTTCTTGTCACCAAATGAAGCTTCCAGTACCAGGACCAGGTTACAAACAATTGAGTTGTTGGCCAAAGGAGTCCCATGGAACTCTCAAACAATCCAGGCTATTCCCAAGACTATAGGTTTCTCTCCACAAACTGACAGCAAAGGCCCCACTGCTGAAGACAACACTCACACAACTCATTGTACAGGGAGAGATCAAGCAGGTGCCTACATAGAGCCTTCATCCCTATATTCTAGTGTCTTTGATATAGGAACATACTCTACACACTATCAAAAGAGATATGTAAGCACCAACCCAGCCACAAACCTTTGATTTACATTTGATTTGATGCTGTCCTGAATGTAAAATATCCTGGAGTAATGGGGCCACAAAGCTTGTGGGAGTAACCAATCAATGTCTAATTTGATTTGGCCCATACACAATACTGCTTAGGTGACAAAGAACCAAAGACTAGATAGTCAGAGACCTAGGGTAAGACCAAATACTACTGGTCTTAAAAAACAAAACACAAGTAATGATAAAATGACTACTGCCATGATATTCTGCTATACTCATAGATCAAGGCACTATTCAGCCATCATCAGACAAGCTTCCTCCTGAAGCAGATGGGAACAAATACAGAGACCCACAGCCAGATATTGTGCAGAGAGAAAGAGACCTTGGAACATTCAGCTCTAAATGAGATGTCTCCATCACATCCCTCCCCTCAGAGCTCAGGACTCCCATGGAAGTGGAGGTAGAAAGAGTGTAAGAGCCAGAGGGGATGGAGGACACCAGGAGCACAAGGCCCTCTGAATCAACTAAGCAAAGCTCATATGAACACACAGAGACTGAAGCAGCATGCACAGGGCCTGCACAGCTCTGCACCAGGTTCCCTGTGTATATATTGTGGCTTCCAGTTAGTGTTTTCATGGGACTGTTGAGTGAGTGAAGGAGTGGGTCTCTGATTCTTGTGCCTTCTCTTGGGCTCTTTTCCTTCTGTTCGTTTGTGTTGTCCAACTTAGGTGTTATGTGGTTTTTTGTTGTTGTTGTTTTATCCTATTACGGTTTGTTGTTATCTCTGTTTTTGTCTAATAAGAGACAAAAAGGGAGTGGATCTGGATGAGAGGGTAGGTAGGGAGAACAGGGAGGAGTAGAGGGAGGGGAAAGTGTAATTAGGATATATTGTATGAGAAATGAATCTATTTTCAATAAAAGGGAAAAAATAAAAAAAGCCACAAAGGAGAAAAAAAAGAAACATTGTAAGATTAGGCCTTTAGGACGATTGTTAGAACCTTATGTTCCTGTCACAAACTCCTTCAATGCTGAAGATGAAACCAAGGTCTCTCACATGGTATATGTGTTCTGCCAATGACTTCCAGCCCAAATCCCACTTCATCTTTTTTCTTATATTTAGTTTCTCTTCTTACTCCACTCTCTACTAATTAGCATTTACTATTTGTCCCCTTTTCTGTCATCTTTCTGGGACTCAACTTTATCTTTCTTGAGGTAATATATAACTCCCTCCCTGAAGTTCTAGCCTCTAGTTTCCCCCTTGTCTAATCCCTTCTGTGTTTTGTGGGGGGGTACACATGTTTGTATATATGTGCAGGTGTATCTGTGTGCAAGTGTGGAGGAGGTAATCAAGTATCTACAGGTATTGTTCCCTAACTTATTTTGTGAGACAAGGTGTGTCTCACTCAACCTAAACATTGACGTCTTAGCTACATTGGTTGGCCAATTGACTCTTGAGATTCGGTTGCCTCTGCATCTCTTACAGGAATATACTGCAATGCCAGGCTTTTTATGTGGGTGCTAGGATCCAAATTCAGGTTCTCACACTCATTAGCAAGCTTTAACCACTGAGCCATCTCCCCAGCTGCTCTATTCTGTGTTTCTAAAGTGTACAACTCTTCTCTCTGCAATCTTTCAATTGAAATGTTGTATTGTAAGTCTTCACTCCTTCTCCTGGCACTGAAAAACATCAGCCATTACACCTAGTTCACCTCTCTGGCTCTGCTTCTTGTATTCACATTCCTAAACATTTCCCAGCCACGTTTCATTGCATTTCCAGAAGATTCTCTTTTCCTGGTACTCAACTTTTTCTTCTATCAGTTTCTGTGTTCAGGACTCCTTGCTGGCCCAAACCCTTGCAACTAATTAAGTCCCATTTATCTTTCAGAGTCAGGCTCAAGTTTCTTCTCAACTAATTCTTCCCAGAAGACTCTAGATTCTTATCCTTTCCTCTTCTGCACTCCTATACTGCTTTAGTATCTGTTTTATCTGAGAACTAACTTCAGTACTAGCATCTGTTTATGTATATCTTGTCTCCCTAACTACATAAAAGCTCACTGGGGCCAGGAACTACAATTCTACCTTTTTTTCAACACATTTGGCACCAGAACTGAGCATCTGGTAATATATATATATTGAATAGTTTCCAATAGATTATCCAATTACTTTGTCACTACTTTAATAAATCTTTTGTCACTACAAATGTCAGGCACTGTTGGTGACAGAAGATAGAAAACACTGTTCAAGATAAGGTGCATGCAAAAGGGAAGAATTTGCCTGTTTAAGCTTCAAGCAAGGTGACATACTAAGGTCCTGGTAGTGAGAGTGTTCTAGCAGCTGAAACTGTTCCTTAATATATTTAGGTCCCTGAGGCAACTCCACGGAGGTTTGGATTATGTCCTTATACAATTCTTCCAAGAGAGTGAACAAGCAAATTATTCTTTTCTTTTCTAGTGTATGCTGGGTTGTCAACAGCCAGGTGTTTAATTCAATGAAGTCAATAATGACACATCTATTTCCTGATAGTTTTCTCTAGGATTTTTGCATTCCTAAACTAATAATTAAAATTCAAAATATCCTACATGACATTTTGTGAAACTGAAAATACTATGTAGCATGTCAGAAACATTCCAGTTTGAATAGAAGTAAGCCAAGAGAAAGGTATTGTCCCCCGAGAATGAGGAAGAGTGAGCAGTAAAGAATGAACAACCCTTTGTTGCTGTCTCTAATGCTGGCCTCACTGCCACAGCGGGGACATACTGCTCCACCAGGAAAGGAAGAAGAAAAGAGCAAAGCAGTTAAATACTAAATGCTAAGTCACGTGAAAGCCTATTATCAGATGCTATGTGGAGGACTCTGAATTAAGCATTGTACACTGTAGGCCTGTAAGAAGACTTCATGATATGTTGAAGGCTCTAGCTTAGTCATGTTGACATGACCCTCATCATATTCAGGAATGGTTTGAATGAACAGCTAAAACACCAAGTGGTCAAAATCCCCCAAAATCTTAGGAGTGTGAGGAAAGGTGGTTCCTTTTCAAGAATTATTTTTAATTTCTAAGCCTCATCACTACTGACCACACTGCTCCAGTCTAAATTCCCCAAACAATCCTCTATCTTAGCTAGTTATTTAAGACATTAAGAATATTTTCTTCTGAATTAAAATATTTTTTATTATACTGAAGATCTTTAAAGGCTGTATTCATTTTGTTCTTTTATCACCAAGACTTTCAGAGAAGAATTTTGCTTTAGGATGGACTTTGTATCAATCCCACACAAAACTTTGACTTCAAAATTTCCCTTAGATTTACATATTTATTCAAAAACATATCTGGCTTCACTATGATATAGACATTTTTCTAAGTAAATAAATGCCACGATCCTTTCCATCTTGCAACTTACATAGATTATAATTGTGGTAGATTTAGAGAAGAGCTAGCTGATGCCAGATCTCACAGTCTGAATAGTAGCACTGACTATTTCAGAGACAGCGAAAGAGAAAACGAACCCCAGTGAGCTATGGGGAAGGCTGTTTCTTGTCCTTTCTTCTACATTTCTTTTGTGACAGGTAGAAAACAGAGGTAGAGGATTACACAGCCTGGGCTTTGTTTTTCTAAGAGAGTACTTATTTCTCCCTGATCTGATTCCTTCCTCTTTCCCAGCCTCAGTTTCCTGAAGTATTATTACTGTTATTCTGAAGACAAGAATTAAAATTGCTAATTGCAACTTTCTTGACAATTATAGACATCTAAGTTAGCTGCATAAATACATCTCATGGATTTCATTTACCGGATATACCATGGCATATCTACCAGATGTATACAGAGGAGACTAAGCTACATGGTTACCAGGATCTGAGCTTAAGTGAATTTTTCCTATTTGTGCGAGTAATTCTAAACAGGTTTCCAAATGATATCTATATGTACTTCCCAGCTGGATAGTCTCTGCGTGCATTTTACTAGTTCTTGGTTTGAAAGCCGACTTCCCTAATGCAGTCACTTAAGTATTTTCTTTTGAGAATTGTGTGTATTCACTACTATTCATCTTACCGTACGGGTTTCTCCCTGTTGGACAGTTTTTATGATGTTAATCCATTCTTCCATGTCTTTCCGACTGGGTGCAGCCAGGGAGACTTTTCGTTGTGGTGTGATAACCTAAACAAAACACCATATTATTAGTTGATTATCACCAACAAAGCCCCCTGCCCTGAGTCTGCAAATTCTCTGCAGAATTGGACATAGGTACCAAGTATATTCCCAGCCACTTCTTGAGTTAAGACATAAGTTTCCAGAGCCACCCTCATCTTCTCTCATAGCTATTCAAGATAATAATAATTATAATAGTAATAATTAAGACTTTAATGCTACTTCATGTGTGCCAAGAGCTATTCTGATGTACTTTTAGGAATATTATTTCAATCAGTCTTCATTACAGTCCCATGGGATGGACATTGTAATCCTTCCCCTTTCATAGCCAGGAAAACAAAAACAAGGGCAGTTAAATGACTTGTTTAGAGTCACCCAGAAGTTAAAAACTGAAGGTAGATTCTTGGACTCTTGAATGCATGCTCTTAAATGCCAAGCTATGTGTCATCCATTTCTAAAATGAGCTTGCCTAAAATATTTACTTATTCACTGCTTCACTCACTTGCTTCATTATGTGAAGTGGTGAAGGTGTATTTGCTTCAATAGAGTGCCTCTCTTGCTATTTGTGGGCAAAAAAAAGATATCAAAAAATCCAGTTTCTTTCTTTATCATGGGCAGGGATAAGAACCCAGCCAGGAATCATATCAAAGCCACACTGAAGATCTTTTATTGATTGATTGATTGATTGATTGATTTGCTTGTTTGTTTGTTTTATTTGTCATTGTGTGTGTATGTGTGTGTGTACATTTGTATATATGTGAGTGCAGGTGTATCTGTGGCAAAGACCTTGAGTGAAGGCCAGTTTTTAGGAGTTGGTTCTCTCCTTCCTCTACAGGATCCAGGGATTGAGTTCAGATCGTTGAGTTTGCATGACAAACTCTTTTGCCTGATGAGCCATCTCATTGGTTCAGTACTGAAGATCTTAATCATGTAGACCATGGGAACTTCAACTTTTTCCAGATAGTTAGAGAGAACACAATTGGCTATGGTGTCAGCTGTTGCTTCAATGGCTCTGCTTGTTTTCATGATGAATGCCTCACTAGTGCTAACCATACTAACATGCAACTTCTGTCTTCTTTTGCATGTAGCATTTGATTTTACAGTAGATAAGCATTGGAATTGGTTAGAATAATGACTACAGTCACTCCTTTGTTTCAAATCCAGTTCTCAGCTGATCTGATGTGCAATGGCCCTGTGCTTTCATTATGGTAAGGGATAGCCTGGCCTCAAGAGGAACCCAAATATAACCTACTGGTGAGGCTGGGGAAAGCAATTTTTGGAGAAGGTGGGGAGGAGCATTCAGGGCTAGTGAACTTGATACTTTTCAGTGATTATTCTGTTTTAGATTTACGTGAATGAGCAAAGCTGTACAACAGCCCAGGCAAACTAAGCCCTGAACACTTGCTCTGCTTTCTTAGAAGTATTCTCATCTACAACCTCACTATAGGTAATATTTCACTGAGGATTACCTACCTTGCCAAAGGAAATTATGCCATGACCCTTGGTTAGTCTATGTTTTCCTATGACTTATCAGTCTCTTGGAACCCTTTTCCAATGATACTTCTAAATCACCTTTACCAAGAAGACCAATTGGATGCTATAATAATCAAAAGTCCCTTGTCCCTTGAAGTCTGCTTGGCTTTATAGCAGCTTATTAATAAGGAACATGATGAGTACTCACTGTCCTCTCTATCATTAGGCTAGTGGATACTTGCATGAATAATAGCACTTTGCAACCAAAGAAGACTTGATAACACTGATGCCTCCCCAAATGGAACAAGTAGATAGAACAACCCTACTTCTTTACTAGCCCCAGCCATGCCCATTCAGTTATTCTCACTCTTACTTACACAGAAACTGTGGCAAAGATTTCTCCAGCTACTTTCTGCCAAGGCGACTTCAGACAGATCAATTGTTTCAAAGTGTGCAAACTGGAAAGATATAGAAGGAGAATGATAAGAAACCATCAGATTAGTTAGGCAAATAGACATTAAAAGGTACACACACACACACACACACACACACACTGACAAACATTTTTGGCAGTTATGATCAAACCATTTATTTCTCTTGAGGGCTGGGATTTATATAAACTAAATATAAACACAACTTTCCTAAAACTTTTCTGTAGACTTGTAGTAAGGCTTGGGCTGGTCAGCAGACTTATCCAAACATAAATTTAGTGCTAGATAAGATAACAAAATATAGCCTACCTGGGGAACTTGTAGTATAAATTATTATTAAGTCCTAATTTATTGGGTGGCAGCAATTGACTATCTTCCTTGTCACATCCAGTCTGGAGCCTGTATCTCCTGGTGTATTTGATGTGGTAGATCTACCAGCTAGTAGCAAGAAATCAGTACTATCAATATAGACAAGGTTATTTGATCACTATGTAACCTGCGTTGTCATATAAGACTCATGTTCATGGGGGGCTGGAGAGGTGGCTCAGCGGTTAAGAGCACTGGCTGCTCTTCCAGAGGTTCTGAGTTCAGTTCCCAGCAACCATATGGTAGCTCACAACCATCTGTAATGAGATCTGGTGCCCTCTTCTGGCCTGCATGCAGGCAGAAGGCAGAACAGTGTATACATAATAAATAGATCTCAAAAAAAAAAAAGACTCATGTTCAGAATGGCCTAGGACTTGGCCTAATTCTTTGTTACTGCCATTTTTAAATTCCTGATCATTTGATCTTTGGGCTTGTGTTTTATAAATAAAGCCCAAATAAGAGCATGGGCTGTGCAGAGGAATACAGGAAACACATGTCACCTGCATGTCTGCCCATATTTTGGCATTCTAATTGTATTTGTCATATACCTGAACTTAGAATTCCAGTGAATCCCATCACCGTGGTAATGCAAATACACTGTATGTTGTCTATGACTGAGGAGGCATGGATACTGACAGTTCACGAATTCTACTGAAGCCAGAGCTTGCTCCAAACACAAAGAAAAGGTAGTGTTTTTTAAGAAACAAACAACCAGGGAACCCTATTCTATTCATTTTTATTCCTGTTCTGTCCTTGTATTATGCAACCATTAATGCTGAAAAGATGACACTGAAAGAAAAGGAGAGCTAGGCCAAGGTACTGTGCTTTTTCCATTTACTCAGAAAGTGTTGGCAGAATGTGAAAACAGAAAAAAAATGAAAAAGAAAGAGCTAGTTTTGTATACTGCTGAAAACAAAATATACATGCATGTATGAGCTACTAACACAAATTATATAATGATGGTTGTTCTTTATATAAGTTAAATGCTCTTATATTTACATTTAAAACTGGAATGGTACAAAAGAAAATTCAATGGCAAACTTCATACAAATTATTTAATTTTTTTAGAATAACATTAAATATCAAATTAAAACACCATAAGCTAATGCTTTATATTTTAGTATAAATACGAAACATTTTGTGTTAGTACCATTAATGGTATTTTTCCTGGTTTTTGAATAAAGGGTTCTGCATTTTCATTTTGCACTGGGCCCCACAAATTTTGTAGGCAGCTCTGCATACAGAAACTAACTGGGGAATCCACGAAAATGAAGAGACATAGGAAAGGGGAAAGAAAAATACTACCATTCATTTGGCCCAAAGGGATTAGCTAAAGGAAGACTAGATGGTTTTAACTTCTACTTTACTGATGGCCTTCTCCACATCCACACATTTCTTGGCACCCACCCATTAATGCAGATGAAAGGATTCTATAATTACCGAAGGATGGTGTGCAAAGTGGAGCTTCTGTCCTTGAATCAGACAATATCTAAGCTTCCATCTCCTGAAGGAGTTACAGTTCTTTAGCAGGGGTCCTTCCTTCAGTATTTTCTGAAAGACACAAGCATAGCAGTAGGTAAGTTAGATGAACTTCTGAGAGCGCTTATTTGTTCTCTCAGATGGGAAAATTACTTATCTGGAAAACTCTATCTCTGTTACATAGCTGATGAATAATCGCCTGTAGGCCAGGCAAGAACACAAGGAAATTAGTTCCACCAGAAAAGGCATTGGTTTACTTTCTATAAAACGTTCACAATGACATGTCCTTCAAGTTTCTTAGGATATATTGCTCAAAAACAATGGAGAACATCTCCACTTGTGGTAAGGGTAGAGAGAAAAGCATGCATGTATAAATATAAAACTGACAATCCTGAGACACTACAAGTAGCAATGAAAATGGCTGAGTTGAATAAAGGCAGATTTTCCTAAACTGTCAAGGTTGTAGCCCTAGTATATATATAACCTTCCAATCAGCTCTTTTAGACGATTCTTCTTAGAGTATTAAGTTGGATTATGTCTCTTCACTGCTCACAAGCGTCCAATAGCTTCCTAATATTTTTAGAACCAAATATAAATTCCTTATCAAGGCCTTCAGGGGATTCATGAACTGGTGACGGAGCAAGCATAAAAAGAACTCCAAAAGACAATGACCTTCTGATTACTTTCTTTATTTAGCACATGGTCTGTCCAGTGATTTTTCCAGTTATTGCACAACAGACTGATCCTACCGGATACAGGGACTACTTATCATTTCCACCACTGAAGACATTCTTGGTTATGTTATAGAAAGCAAACCAACATAAAGACTGAATAAGTACTCACCCACACTAATCTGGAACCAAACCTATACTTATTGGACAAAGAGCCAGACAATGAAATTCACCAAATCAAGGTTTTTTTTCTTTTTCCTGAGAAGTCTCCATCATCTAAATCAGAGTTTACTAATTAAGCGGCCAAAGAAGTGTTTTGTTTAGCCTACTAGTATATCTTAAACGTTGTAATTAATTAGCAATGCTTAAAAGACACATTTCCAGAAAAAAATGCAGTTACCTATTTCTTTTATTTATTTATTTTTAAGCGGACTATCTAGGAAAAATGGGCTTCTGTTCTTGAATGGCAACACTTAGCTGGAACCATGGAGCCACTGCCACCTTCAGATGGAGCATGTGACCACATCAAACATTGGAATTTGAGACTCTAAACAAGTATTGGGAGGGTCTAGTGCTCAGTGGTAGAGGCACAAGCCCCTGTGTTCCATCCCTAGTATCACGAGTAATTAGTTAATTAATTAATTGAGAAAACAAAGCTAAAAATGGGGGACAATGAATAAGAACAAAGTATAATGAGTGAAAATATCATAATGAAATCTGTTACTTTTGTATGTTAACTTAAATATTAATAAAAAACTAATTATCCAGGAACTGGAAACAGGCCACTGTGAGAAGATGTATTAAGGGAGGGAGGATATCAAGATAGAAGAAAAGTTAAAGTAAAGAGGGGGAATAGAGGGAAAGAAGAGGTTCAAGCACCAAGTGGGTAGAGAATAGGAAAAGGATGAGGTTGTAGAAGGCTAAAGTAAAATGAAGGCTATATAGAAAAGCTATATGAAAATCTATGAGTTTCAAACCCAAGAAAAAGTTTTAATTAGAGGAGTTAGTAGAACATGGGCAACATGAAAGGAAAGGGGAGATTTCTTGAGGTTAAAAGTTTGAGTGTGGATAGAGGAATTGGTGACAGAAGAATAAAGGGTGGGTTATCCAAACTAAGGATAGCTGAAGAGACTTTATAGAAATTCACTAGTTTGTAAGTTAATTAAAAACATAATATACAAAAGAAGGTTAAGCAGAGGTAACCTGGATGGGTGGAAAATGGTGCTCCCAGAAGGCCTGGGTTATTAAATGAAAACCTCAGTGCTAGGCACTGAATACTGCCCTACAAGTTATTGCTCAAAGAGGCTCCAGAGGCACTCTAAACAGAATAAACTATTGTCATTATTCTTAGTTGCCCACCATAATTAGATGGCAAGACCCTATTGCTGAAGACATCATTCATTTTGGATGCAAGATAGAGAAATCAACGTCAAGCGGCCAGGAAATGAGCTCTCTCTCTCACTGCTGTTGAGATTCCATGGTGTTAGAGGGAACTATGAACACTGCTGGGGGAGAAAAAGACATCACTAGTCTAATCCAGCACTAGCTTCTGCATACTATAATATTGACCTGCAGGACAAGATTTGTCCACTAGTACAGTAGTGGCATTAAGGTTATAGAGCTAACCAATCATTTCTGACTAGACTTGAGGCCTGTTCCACTGTAAATCTATTGGATATTTTCCCTTCCCCTATTTTTAGTTTAAAGACCTGTAACTGAGACTGCTGGGTATCTAAATATCTACTTTCTCTTCTGAAAGGTACCTTCACTTAATTAAATGGGCTAGTAAACCAAGATTTTTTTTTTACTTTGTAACCTGGGCATACAATATCCCAAGAGGATTTATACTTTAGTTCAGGCATTTGTCAACTATTTTATGATATTAGTATAAGCAAAAAGGGAAAATAAGTATCTTTCTCAAATTCCTATTTTATCTATCTCTAGACCACATCCTTTCCCTCTGCACACCATTCCAAATACAATGGTTACTCCAGGGTCTATGTTAGTGCTAGGAACTGGATTTGGCTCCTCCGGAAGAGCATAAAGTACTCTTAACTGTGGGCCATCTCTCCAGCTTGACCCATTCTCAATAACCCAACATGCAACCCCAACTTGGGAGACCCCAGCCAAACTCCACTAATAAGGAGACATTAGAGCTAGCAAGTCTATGTAGGAGTAAAGTTTCTGCATGTCACTATAAGTTATATATCATATATATCACTATAAATTATAAATCAGAAATGGATTCTGGTAAGTTAAGATGTATAGTGTAATCTTATTCAGCAAGCATGAAGAAAGTAACTTTAAAATTTATATATACATATCCAAAATACCAATCACATCAAATAGTACTAAGGATGTGCAGTAGTAAGAGCTCTCCTTCATTTTTGTTGGGAATGTAAAATGCTATAGGCAATTTGGAAGACAGTTTGTCAGTTTCTTATAAAATCAATGTGTGATCCAGCAATTGCAATCCTTAAACTATACCTAGTACACTGAAAACTTAAATTGTTGCAAAAATCTGCACACAAATGTTTATAGAAGGTTTATTCATAATTGCAAGCCCTGGTTTATTATATGAACTTTTGAGATTTTTTCAATGTTAACAGATAATGGAAAAAAAAACTTTTTAAGGCAAAGAAAACAGTTAGCAAGCTATGGCTAGCTGCCAGGCAAAGAGTTTGCAATTTCTGAATTACAGCTGTTATCACTTCAGAGGAGGTTACAGTGAGTTTAGAGTTCATGTATAAGAAGTCTATTCATGTAAGACACATATTACCAAGTTGGAGGCAGATAATGTCGACGTAATTTATGTACAGTAGAGATAATGTCTCAATAAGGATTTCTTACTGACTGTCTAAATACAGGCTCTATATCATCAACTGTTGAACATATATGAATACCCCAACCTGGATATCTAAGAACTAAAGGTGGCCACAGTCCTTCTCTTTGCAAACTCTGCTCCCTTTTAGAGAAACTTAACATAGTAACCCAATCATTGTTTTAAAATAAACTGTTGCTTTTTTTTTAAGGCAGGCTGGGGATGATAGTTTGAACAGGTAGAAGCAAATTTCAGTGGCTTTTCACAAGTCAATGAGATACATGCATTGAAAACAACTTTGCCAGCTTGGGACTACTAAACTGATCAAAAGGTCTGTGAGGAAATCAGAAGAAGCAAACAGAAAGGCAAAGCTAGTCTTCAGATAGACGTGGTAAGGGCCGAACTCTGCCTATGTCCCAGGAGAACTTCCCAGTGCTTCTCAGCCATTAGCCTTTTGCAGACCATACATCTCACTGCCCTCTCTGGGTAGCTGTGCACTGTTTTGTCTATAATTTCCACATAGTAAATCTGAAGGCTTGGACATTCTCTACTACTTTTCTCAACCTGCAATTACAAAATGTTGGTGGACTCTGCTTTTTCTCCCTCTGACAAGAAAAGTAGGAATGCCTGGTTAATTAGTATGTATACAATGGAGTAGGAATGCCTGGTTAATTAGTATGTATACAATGGAGTGAACAGGAACCCCACCCAACCCCCACTAAACTTTGTCCTAAAAGACATGACCACACATAGCTAAGAATTAGATTGTGTTCTGGGACCAGCCCTGAACAGTCATTAGTAAAACTGAGCTAATGAGCTTCCCCCAAAGGGCAACTAGCCATCCTTATCATTCTAGAGACATAATGTTCCATGGTGAGCATGAAGGAAGTTCTGCTTTTTTTAAAAGTAACAATCCAAGGGCGACTGAAAGACTAATTAGAATTTATGTTTATGTAGCATCTTTTAGCTTAATTTTGCCCTATGGAAAAAATCCACAAACTTAGTTTGTTACTTTTATTTTTTATTGAAAATAATTCTTCCATAGTATCTTTAAATTATTTACCCAGATATTTTTCTTCTTACGACATCATCAAATAATTTGGTAGTTTTCCTCTTAAATAATACTTTGCTTTGTAGAACTTTGGAGGCTGCAGCATCCTGGGGCTGAAATTTTTGTCAGAAGAACACATTTGTAAGGTATTTATAAAGGGCACCGAGGAATGGGACACTAAGTAGTAAAATCTTCTTGATGGCCATATTTATAGGGACATCATTGATTTCATAAAATGGAGCATAGTCATAATCCTCCTTGTCTATTCTGTCACATTCCTGTTGTGAATATCTGTGTTGTACCAAGTAGGCAGAAGTTAGGGTTAAAGAGATTCTTCCATATACTGAAAAGCCACACCACTCACCGTGTGATGCTTCTTAACCTGAGCACACTGCAGACAGGCCTCCCAGTCTTTCCTGCCTGTTGTAACATTAAAACTCAGATAACTCAAGGAAGACTGCACTGTAGTGAGGATGCTTTTGATTGTTAATACATCTATAAGCCCACAATTCAATTACTACAGATGCACTAAGTTTCATTCAAATCCTAAGAGTCCAGGATTCAGAAGCACAGGTAAACAGGGCCTGCGTACAATGTTCGTACAAAATGTCTGTTCAAATTGTAGAGTTCTTGCAGAGAAGGCTAGAGTATTGGAAAACTTAGCTTCATTTCATTTTGTATCCTGTCTAATAAGCCAACTCCTAAATCCATTACTTCCAGAAACTCCCACACCCAGGCACAGGGAATTTTTCTTCCTCATACTCTCAAAGACTCAGCGCATATAAATTAATTGTCAATACCAACAGAGAGCATTTCTTTTGCTCTATATTTAGAAAACATCTAAAATACCTCAATGGGAGCCTGATTACCTACAGGCAATTAACTTCTGCCTGTTGCTTAATTGAGAAAGTGCAAGCACAGCTGTGGCCATGACCTTTTCTTATCTTCCTCCCAAGTCCCCAAAGCTTCTGCTATCTGCTGTGTCTCTTTCGCTGTGGCTTGTGAGGCTGTGGGGGAATTATTTACACTTTCCTCATAAAATGAGCCCCTATTACATAGCCAAATTGAATTGCACACCCGCCCAATCAAACAGCAGGCAAACATCATGATATGCACCAGTACCTGTTAGTAGCTAGCTACTCTTCTGTTCTGTTAGCTCGCACTGCTCTTGTGAAGGAGGCTGGGTTGAGTTGAGGGATGATCACTCCCCAAATAAGAACTGGACTCCCACTATGAGGGCAGCTTCAGGAGCTATCTTTTTGTGTCCTTCAGTCTCCCAACCCAGAACATCTATTCACTTTGCTTTGGAGGTGGGGGTAATGGGAAGAAATCCGTTTTTCAACATGGGCCTGCCAAAGTTGATTCAGAGCAACAGTGTTTCATTTAGTTAAAATGCAACTCTTGGTGCTTTAGTCTTTAAGAAAGGCCAGATCCACTGTTTCTCTGAAAGCTTTACATTCCCCGGGGTCCTGTTGATGTGGCAGGAGTCAGACAGACTGGCTCCAGCACTTACTAGCTGTGTGACCTTGGGCAAATCACTTAACCTCTCTGAGCCTCAATTTCCTTGTCAGTTAGATGAGGATCCCCTGTAGTACATATATCTGCCACTCAGCGTCCCTTGTCCCCCGTGAATTGTGAGGCTGAGATACAAATTTTGAGATCTTTAGTCCATGGCTGGCTCAGTGCTATAGCAAAGAGATGAGGAATAGGGAGAAGTATTGCCTTGTTTTCCCAGGAGTTGCGGCACCAAATTCAGGATGGCCACAGACAAACTGAGATCTGTTGGTCATCCTAATACTGACAGGCAGACCGTTCTACCACCTGGGACTGTCCAGACTATAGTGAATCTACATCTACTACATTTTATGCTAAGGAAGAAATGTTGAGGATCATCCAGGTTTCTATTCTTTGCCAGCAAAATATAGGAAAGTCTAGGACGATGTTATACTTAGTTTTCCTTAGCAGGTAAAAGCTTTAACTAGCCCTTTGCACATCACTCAAAAGATAGTTTATAAACATGTGCAAATGTATGATACACATCTATTCTTATTCTTGGTGTAATTCATAGTGTTCTGAGCACAATGTTTCTTGGATTTCTACATTTAATATATCAGGAAGCCCTTACAAGCTCAGTATATTTATTGCAGCCTCATTTCTTTTTACAGCTGCATAACATTTCATTGTATAGATAGAATGTTACTTATTTATATGGTTTATTATTGATGGATAGTGGTTTCAGAGCTTATTCCATTAAATAACAGTTAAATAATTCTCTGTATATAAGTGTCATTCCCTGACATGGGAACATCAGTAGGATGAATACCAAGGATTGGTGACATAAAATGAATCCACTGGGGTAGTAAAGCTGAAACACTTATAAGTTTTGGGATAACTAAAAACGGGAGCAGGAAATCCAGTGATAGGAACAGTGTTAAGTGAGAGCTTGGCCTGTAAGTCCATGTCTTCTCAGATCTCTGGCACATCCCTCTCTCCTTTTAAAAAAAAAAAAATTACTCGAGTTTTTAAAGAAGGGTGTTGGGCCCTGCAGTCCTCCCTCCAGGATGAGAAGCGAGAACAGCTTGAGGTTACTGCATGAACATTTTGTTTTGTTCCCTCGAGCCTTGTTTGGCCAAGCAGATGCTGAGAAAAGGAAGTTCGACCTGTTTACAAGGAGGTTAGGGAGATACATTGTATTTTATCACTGCCCTTGGTTACTTTCCCTTCC
>LZPO01116989.1:444597-455534 GCA_001675575.1 Neotoma lepida | reverse complement strand
GGTTGGGGGTGTTGTGAGGGATATATAAGCTGCCCTGAGCATGAGTAAAACGGCATTCTTCCTTCAAGAGTGACCCACGTCTCTTGTGCTTCATTTCAGTCTCCAGACCCTTGCCCGCCTCACAATTCCCAGTGGTGCAGGCGCCACAGAAGGGTAAAAATTACTAACTGCTTAAGGGGTGGAGAGGAAGTAAACAATGTGGGCCCTGGTTAACAAAGTCCAGAAATTGGTAACTTGGTTTTTGGTAATTGGCTTGGATCTAACAACAGCTGGGAAGAATGGATAACTCAGCAGAACCCCCAGACCTGCATACCCGTGTTAATGATTGATTTGTGCAGAGTGGCTTGCACCCTTAACTAAGCCATCTTACTACTGTGGGTTTGTTGACAGGATTGAGATGTGAGCGCTGCTCTACAGAGTTCAAAGTCTGTGCTCTCACCACAAAACTCCTTTTTAACTTTCAGAGCTCAGCCTACCCTGTTGGAGGTGAAGACAACCTTGATCAAAGAGGGGCTGCATGAATCCAAATCAAATAGTAAATAAATGGGAGAACCTGGACTGGGCTTTACGACATCCTAGTTCAGAGGGATTGGGGCTCTTTATCAACTTCTCTAAAGTGAATGAGGGTCTCTTTTGTGCAACCACAGCTATTGCATTAGCTTCCCATTAACAGTACCTCCTGGAACATGGGCAGAGTTCTGGGATTCAAGGGGAACCGTGGGAACAAATGAGAGAAGACCAGCAGAAAAATGGCTTGACTCCGAGAATGTCACTGAGAGGGAGAACTGGGTTAGAGAACTGGAAGTTTGGGTAGAAAGGTAGCTTCCTACAGAAGGTTGGCTTTGCTCTACAAATGCACAGAAGTCAAGATCACCATTAGGAGGAGGAAGATTAATTTTAAGCTGTGAGGAAGTAAAAGTTTATAATCAGAAAGATGAGAAAGCAATAATGTAAGTGAGAGTTTAGCAGGAACCCCTGGTGCTACAACAGTGCTTGCTTGCTGAAAAGGGAGTTCTGGGGTCATACAAAGTCTCTAAGGAAAAATACCAGATTATTTTGGACCTTGGTCTTCAACTTGTCCAGGATCAGAGAGGTCAGAATACCAATTTACTTCTGTGGTACCACAAATTTATACAGGATGACAAAGCAATGTCTGCTTCTTTTTTTTTTTTAAGATTTATTTATTATTATGTATACAATGTTCTGCCTGCATGTATGCCTGCAGGCCAGAAGAGGGCACCAGATTTCATTATAGATGGTTGTGAGCCTCCATGTGGTTGCTGGGAATCGAACTCAGGACCTCTGGAAGAACAGCCAGTGCTCTTAACCTCTGAGCCATCTCTCCAGCCCCCAATGTCTGCTTCTAACTGCTTTTTCCTTCACCCTTCCACCTGACTGTCAACTTTCACAGATGAAGTTTCTAACATGTTTCTTCTGTCAGGACTCTCTGCCCAAACTTTTCAAATTATAGGCTGCCACTAGCAAGCCATATGGCCTCTCTATCTCAACCATGTCTTCTAAGACCAGTGGATCCTAGAGACTTATATGATGGTCTCATTAGAAGCAGGGGAAACGGCAATTTCTTCTCTAAGTTTCAGTTCGACCATTCCCATCCACAGAAAGAGAGTTAATTCTAGCTGACAAGCATCTATTTCCCCCTTGCTTCACTTGCATTATTTCACTTAAAGTGAAAATAGAAAGCATCTAATGAAGGGGATGGATAGCTGAGAAGCTAAGCAACTAGTTCTAAGTCACAGTGGGAATCAGAGCTGGGCTTTGAACCATGATCTCTTTGACTCTACTTGCCTGCCCCTCATCAAACATCTATACTATAGTCATCATGATGTGATGTAGGTGTCAGGCCCAACTTGAGGATCACCTCAGTCTACTTCTTTTTCTATTTGAAGGAAAAAGAATGGACCAGCAATGCTTGCAAGGAGTGTAGTTAAATTTCTTGAAAAAGATAATGTTCTACAAATGATTTCACAAACAGGCAAGAAAAAAAGAAACAGTCCTTTAGTCAGGTAACTAAAGTGCCATAATTCCAAATTTTTCACATATTTTCAAGTTTCACCTTGTAATATCATGCTAGACCAATTAGGAACTCCTAAATCTAGAGACTTTTGCCTCTAATCTAATAGGTATAATAAATAACTAAAAGGTACTTAGGTAGGCTAAGACCAAAAGGAACCTTTGCAAATAGTGTGGTTCATCTGGTTACAACTCACTCAAACAGCAGAACACCAAAGATTCGACTTCTGTTCTGTCTGTGCTCTGATTTATCCAACTATGGCTTTAAATGTCTCTCAGAATGTGGAGGTGGTAAGTCCGTATCACCTAACCACATGTTCTTGGGAAGTAAATGCTTACTTCTGATTTGGGAAGATTGCCTTATTGCTAAACTGGGTCCCATCAGCTACTCAACTGACAAAGCTGTCCTTGAAAAAGTGGTTAGATAATAAAGAAAGGATACTTGGATTTCAAGATTTTCTTAGCCTTAAGATATGGCACTGAGAATAATTATGAATAGGGTAGGCAGAATCAGGTGCTAAACCAGTTTGAGTATACTTGCTTCTTGCGGCACTGGTAGTCTAGAAAAGGTTAAATTGATGAATTCTGTAGTATTTGCGTGTAAGTGGTTAAAATGGTAGGAGGTGGAGGAGGAGGGAGGGAAGGAGAGAGGGAGGGAAAGAGACTGAATTGTGAAGGGGATACTTGGTTCTACCTCATCAATTTGGGTGAGAACAGAGTCAAGTTTAGGGGCAGCTCAAGGGTGGGATTGTCTTGAGGTATGGTGCATGAAGATACATAGATGAAAGTACGCTCCACTCAACCCCTGAAGCTGTGCATAGTCTTGCTGTCTTTAAGAAGACTGTCCCTGCCTGAACAAAATTGCCTTACAGACAGTTTAGCAGTTCTACAGATCACTAAACCTGGGGAGGAAAGGGAGGGGAGATCAATGATTATTAATGTGTCAGAGAGAAAAACTGTTATGGGCCTTGGTTCCAGATAAATTACTAAGTAATAAAAACAAAAATCTCTAGAAAAAGAAGCTGCCAGTCTCAAGCCTCTTGGAGTACCAACTACAACAACAGGGCAATACTAAGAACTGCTCACTTTTGCTGAGCCCTTACTATGAGAAAGCTTTTGCTAATAATATTTTGAGTTATCTCTTGTGAGCCTGAAAACAATCCTCAAAGGTAGATGTCGTGATAATCCTATTTTATAGATGGAAACACTGAGCCTTGGAAAGATTAAGTAATTTTCTAAAGGATTAGTAAATGGGGAAGAAAAAATCTAAATACCTAGTCTTATTGGAAATGATAGCATACTTGAAGTCAGTTGATAGAAGGATTGTTGGTATAAATCAAAGCTTGTAGGCTTTGTGTTGCCTTTGCTTTTATTATTAAAAGCTAAAGTAATTAAGTAATCATTATTTAATTTATTTAACATTTTTTAGGCTGATCTTGAGGACCTTTATTTGATTCTGAAGTCAACTTTATGGGATAAGCAAGGCAATAAATACTACTGGCTTTTGTTTTGGGATGAATGTGACTCCTGGAAGTGATATACACAGGGTCACTCGATAAAATGATACAAACCTCTTTTTCCTTCATCTCCAGATTTTTGTGTCCTTTCTGTGTTTGATTATTTTAATGAGCAATTTGTAGCTCAAAAGCTGGTTTCTACTTTCTCGCCATTCTGTAATATAATCCTCTGCTATGATTGCTGGTGAGAAGTAGGAGGTATTCAAATGGGCTACAGGCAGACAGCCTCTTGGTTAACGAACATAATGTCATGCTGGACCCAAAGGGAAACTCTTCTGTGATTTCAATGACTCCTCATAACATTTTAAAAAATAACTTGGTCATGCAACTGATGCACAAAAACATCCCATAAGGATCTTACTGAAAACTATTGGAGTGCTTGTGATACTCCTGCCTCCCCTCCCAGGAGCCACTTCTCACAGCTGCTTCTGATGCTTGACCCTAAAGGCTCACTGATACCGTTTTCACAGTTTATGAAACACTGTCCAGATCTGCAACTTTATAAAAATGTTTCCCTGTGGGCAAACACCTTGTAAAATCACCCCGACTCCTCTCTAGCCAGGCTGTATTTAAGAGATTAAGGCTATTTGTTCCTAAATGGTCACTGACTACAGTAATCAAATAGCCACTGGTCGGGGCTTAAAGCAAGGCTGACTACTGTCTGAATTTTGTGCTATTCAACTCATGATAGCCTATGCAAAAACGGTGCCTGGAAAAGTACCAATAAACTAGTAAGGGCAGAAAGAGGAGAGAGGAAGGCGGAACCTGTGGAGCTAGATCACTGATCGAGCTGGAAAGGGGGGAAGAAGCAAAGTCAAAGAAACAAGAATAGGACATTTCTATTACATGGAAGGCTTAGCTGGGGGTGGCCGCAAACACTCACAGACTTGTAGAAGACAAGAGCTATTCATTCCCCCCTCCATGATGTATAGGATTCCTATTGCTCCTGGAACAATCTCTACACCACTGTTTGGTTGGCTCTTACATTATGTCCTAATCAATGTGTGCAGCTCTCTGTTCCCAGTGGCTAGGGACAAAGTAGCAGCCACTAAAAATGGGAAGAGGACTGTTATCAGCTGCAATCTGAAGAATAATTAGTGTTGAATCTTGTGCACACATAAAATAAACAGTTGGCAATTTTGACCTGGCAGAGGGGGAGGGACTTTAATTGGGAACAGGGCTTAAGAAAGGGAAAGGACAAGGGAGAGTCCAGGTTAAAACAAACTCACTAATGACAATGTGCACAGAAAAAAAAAAATCCGAAGCATGAAGAGACACAGGGATTCAGCTGTGCCTTCATTGTCCCCTTTATTTCTTTATTCATGTAAATAAGAGTAATGTTCTACCCAGACTACAATCTGACATCTACATCTTTTCTGAAATATCCTGCGTATTCATAAGTGCTAACACAGCAACACAGAAAGATAGTATTATCCCTCTTATATTACAGACAAGGCATGGAAAGTCACGGAATGGTGGATTCACTTCTGCAAGATCATACACTGTTCCAAAGAGTGAGGAGTTTGAACTCAAGCCTGCCTGAGTCCAAAGCCTACACAGACTTCTATACATTACATGCTGCACCCCATGCTTCTCTTATGAAAATTGAAGATTGGTTGCAGTTGAGAGGGTGGATAGTTTGTGAAGCTATAAGAGATTAGCGTTAGCTCATTTGCCAGTTGTGTAGCAACATTTGTATGGAGTTTGATGCTCGAAGTAACATACAATATAAACAAATTATATCATTCCCCCAAGCTGCCATCTCCTTGAAAGTGTGTAAAGTTATGGAAATTTGGCATTTGATTTATCAAGGGAAGCCAAAATATAACAGAAAAAAAATACTACACAAAATGCCTTCTTACCAAATTTAAGACTTTGTGCATATCTCCCCTTATCCCAGAACACAAATTATGTCAAAACTGAGCAGGTTCAGAAGGCAAAGTCAGCATGCAATTCTCTTGACAAATCACACTATGGGATATAGCTGAGATATCTGACAAGAATAGTCCCCACAACGTCACAACTTACCCAGAGGAGACACTTGATGAATGCTTGTGAAGTCAAATTGAGTGGGGAGAAATCCCATCCAGGGAAGACAATGAAAAAAGAGTGTTTTCAAGTGTCCAGGAATCCAGTTCTTATCAACTGGCTCTTAAAAGCCATAAATGTTGTGGGAGACACTTGAATATTTTTATATATCCAAGCACATATTTAGGCAAAACAAATTTAGTATAGTAAAAAGGAATGTAGATTTTGGACTCAGATAAGTGTGGATTTGAAACTGATCCATCACGTACAGTATTAAGTGTGTGTCCTTGAGAAAGTCATGTAGTTTATAAGCCTCAGCTTTTTTATCTGTTAAAAACAAGTATAATAACATTCAGTGCTAATAAGGATGATGATAAGACATGAAATTGTGGACGGTGAGGGTAGAAATGTAGTATGTGCTTCTTTCTCTCTGTGATTGTGAAGGTAACACTTCTGGACCTGGGATTAGAACACAAGCACAGCTGTCCATGAGGCTACAGCAGGGCATTGTGCTCCATGCCATATCAGTGTTTTGTCCTAAATTTGGGAGTGTAATTTATATATGAACAGTACAGGATCAGTGGGTCTATAGTAAACCAGAGATTGTGCTACTTTGGGATTTTGTGAACGTAGTCCATGGAAGCTGAGATTCTTTACTTTTTTTCACAAGTAAAAGAACAAGGATCCCTGGGTAAGGAAACAAAGACTCCAAATAGAAAATCTAACTGAAGCCTGTAAAGGAATTTGTGACTGCTGTCTCCATAATGAGCGTCATCTGCTGAGAGATGTGAGGTTGTGAGGAAAAGGAGAGCTTCAAACATCAGGAGAACATCTATTCAGGTACAAATATTTAAGGTAAGTTGAAAGGAATCTTAGGTCTGAGAAAGCTGTGTTAGAACAGTTACTGAACACATATGCTTGTGTCACTTTAACTTTAGAACATAGGTATTTCAAATATAATGTGCTCTAGTGTTTGTATTAAAACAAAAAGAAAGTTTTCAAAGCCCTGAAAGGCTGACTGATTGGAAAACATCTTCCTCTATTGTATTCCTTTACCCATAGATAGGGGAAACACAGACTCAAGAACTGTTAAAATCTGACCACTACCATTTACCTAGTAGGAATTATACTCAAAGTATATTGTGATTCCTGGCCAGTTATACAGGAAGAGAGCCTATCATTTAAAATCTAACCCTGAGAACTTAAAACTAGTTCAATGCAGTATGGGTAGATGTCACAAGGACCATTTTATCGCACAGAAAACTGTTTGAAGAGTAAGATTTATCTGTGATATTGCAGGACATATCCCAGAAGCCTGCATCTACAAAACAACTTCTGTCATCTATTTATACTAAATCAAATTAGAACTCTTGCCAGGAATTTTATTCTGTTCTATTTGCACTGCTGGGGGGTTGAACGTAGGGTCTTGTGCTTGATAGGCGGGTGCTCTACCCCTGAGCTTATGCCCAGGCCCTAAATTCTTTTGTACTCTTCTTTATCACTCACATGCTTTGGGGAAACCTAAATGTACAGTTCTACACTGGGAAATGGCGAATGCATGTTCTTATTTTATTTGTGAGGATTTGGAAGTTTTAAGAGAGTTGTAGTGAATTATGCCTTCAGAAATCCATCTCCTTGCTCACAGCAATATGGGATGACAACACATTTAAGCTATTCCTTACAAATGTTTTGTTTTCTTTTAAATTTCTAATTCCTTTTTTTTTTAGTGCCAGGATTAGAACCCAGGATCTCATGCATGTGGGGCAAGTGCTCTCCTGCTGAGCTGTATCTCCAACCCTATTCTTTTCTTAACATTTTCATCATTTTATATTTGCTGCAGATAAAGGAACTGTTCGTTCTACTTTGCTCTTAATTCTGCCAGGTACAACTAAAATTTTGCTTTATTAACACAAGATCAGTGCAAAAACAAAATGATTGTAAATATAGAGAGTTAGTGTAGGGAGGACAGGTGTAGTCTCTGCTAATGAACTTTCTCTGGCTGTTACAGGAAGAATGGTTACAAGGAAACTCGGTCGGCCTACAACCCGCATGGCTTTCTTTGAAGGACAGAACTTCTACTTTGTTATCCCCAACTTCAGGTTTTTCTCATCTGGTGATAAGGTGAGTCTCTTATTCAGGCTCACTGGTGACTGAACTGCTTTTTGCTGAAGAGTAGCAACTTAACGTAATTTTAAAAAATGCCAAGAGAAAGAGGAACTGAAAACTTCATAAACCTCAGGGAAGTGTGAATGGGGACAGTCCTTCTGACCTCAAAATATGTACAGTACGTAGACATACTATATTCTCAGTCAATGACTCAGAGGTACCTTGGGGTCCCTTTGATTGATTTCAATTTCCTAATTGAGTGCCACATAAACGTGTCTTCTAAATAGTGTATTCAGAGGTGAGAGAGCATGTTGATTGGTGTCTTGAAACTAGGGTGGACACAGGGATATTTTGGATGAAAGAATGTGATGCTGGCTGAGAGAAGATAGTATATTCAAAGCGAGAATCTGTAGTTAGAAGAAAGCCTGACAGTGAAGGTGAAATTCAGTGTGTAAAACCTTTTACCAATGGAAAAAGAGTCTTAGGCACACATTTGCTTGAAGTCAACATGTTTAATACGCTTTGTCGGATTTGTTCTTTCAACGACAAGTAGAATGTCATTTTCATAACTCAACGGATGCATTCAGAGTGCCTTTCCTTTACCAGTTTTCAAACTGCAGCAAAATGTCCTGTTTTCCAATAGCATCCGTCTCTAAGAATGTCTAAGTAGGCTGTAGACCATGGTCATTTTGTATTAGCATCTTCTGTATGCTTCTTCAGACAGTGTGTAGATATATATTCAACCTAGACATAAGCATCTTAGCAAATTGATAGAAACAAATAAAAATATCAAAAATGATGACATTTTCCACAGATTTTTCACAGTCCCTGGATACAATTCAACCAGGAATCTTGACAAAAATATATTGACAGCATTCTTAAGTTTTCCTTAATGTTGTTTTTATTTATTCTTTGAGAATTTCATACAATGTACTTTGATCATATTCTTTCCCCTCTCCCAACTCCTCCCAGATCCTCCCTGACTTCCCTAGTCACCCAAACTCATGTTCTTTCTCTCTACCTTAAAGGAAATGAAAACTTAAAAACTATGGAGTCCAGTTTGTATTGACTGACTGCTCCAGCCCTGCCCTGGAGTGAGGTTGATATACCCAATGTCACTCCATTGAAACAAACTCAGTTTCCCTCTCCTAGAACCCGTCAATCTAATTGCCAATAGGTCCTTGTCTAGGGGTAGGACTGTATTCACTTCCCCTTTTCTGTGCTGAGATTTTTGTCTGGACAAGCTTATGCAGGCCTTGTGCATGCTGTTATAGTCTCTGTGAGTTCATATGTGCATCTTCCTTGTGCCTGGAAAATGCTGTTTTCTTGAAGTCTTCCACCACCTCTGGCTCTTGCAGTCTTTTTGCCATCTCTTTTCCACAGATCCCTGGGCCTTGAGGAATGGCATGAGGCAAAGACATCCAATTTAGGCCTGGGTTCCGCAAAGTCTCTGTCTCTGCATGTTGTCCAGTTGTGGGTCTCTGTGTTAATTTACCGTCTACTGCATAAAGAAACTTCTCTGATGAGAGCTGAACAATGCACTGATCTATGGGTGTAGCAACATCATTAGTTGAGTTCTGTATTCCAATCCTACTAGAGCTCCCAAAGAGGCTGTTTTGAATCTCTTTTGAATGAAAATACTTCATTTATTTTCACAATCACAAGACTATTCCTTCATAAATAAACAACTTAGAACAGCTAAGAGTTAAGATACGTGTTGAATGGACATTTTTCCATAGTCATTCTGCTTAAGTTGGGGTATTTTACTTATATATAAGATTGAATGCTACCTATTTTTTAATTGAATATGAAGTCATTCAAGCTGACATAACTATATTTCAATGAACATATTAGACATTTTACAAGTTAGGTATAAATGTATTATCACTAGTCATATCACAATTGAGAACTTATTACCACAAAATCTTGAACAAACAGTCCTATTTCTCCATTACAGTTTAATTCTGGTCTCGGTCATGTCTATGGAAAAAGAAAAGACATTATGTCGGGACATGATCACCAAAAATAGTGTTGAGTTGCTCTTTTTGACTTTGCTTCTTTCTCAAACTGATGAGACTGGTCCTAGTAGGTCTGTGTGGATTAGGTCCTCCGCTCTAGACAGGACTCTACAGAGGGTTTATGTATAGGTTTCTATTTGCTGAGTAACATGTTACTGCAAATGTAGCAATAACTTCCATTTCTCTCCCAGTTTCTGTAGGTTACAAGTCCGGCTTGGGTGAGTCTCTGCTTCAGGGTCTCATCAGACTGTGAACCAAATGCCTGGCAAGCTTGAGGTCTCATCAGTGGGTGGGGCTGGAGGACTACTTACTTGCAAGCTCTCTCCTAGTTGTTGGGAGAATTCAGTTTCTTGTGGTTTCATGCTTCAGTTACATGCTAGAAGCCCTGCTTTAGTGTACAAGTTACCCACAGTTTCTTGCTACATGGCTTCCCCCAACATGACTTATTTCATGTAGTTTACCTATAAAGCTAATTAAGTGGAAAGAGTCTGCCTAGCTTACTTGCCAGTGACATTATCATTGAAGTGATATTCCATATTCTATTGAATAGAAAATAGAGTCATAAGACTCAGGAGTAAACACTAGGAGATAAAAATCACTGGAGGTCACTTTAGGGTCTATTTCCCACAACCTATCAATGATTCTACCCACAAGAAACCATAAACCAAACCCTGGAGCATATATTCTCTCTTTGATATCCCTGCATGTGAGAGTTAAAAATCTTTATGTCATGGGCTCTACTAATTTTTATTTATACACTAATATATATTTACAGTTTTAGGCACAAAACTACACAGATGTGACTAAATGGGAATTCACTTTTCTATACAAAGCAAATAAATTACTTCCTACATAAAAAGCAAAACACAGAGCATTCAGAAAAGTTACTGCTGTGTTTAAAATGAAATGTTTATAGACTCACAAGAAGTAAGTATGCAGGGAAAGCCCAGTCATCCTTCACCCAGTCCCCCAAAATATCTTGTATAATTAAATGCAATATCAAAAGAAAGAGATTGACATTGATACAGTCCACAGGGTCCATCAACTTTTTCAGATTTCATGTTACATGAACACTAGTGTCATGTGTGTGTGTGTATGTGTGTGTATGTGTGTGTGTATGTGTGTGTATGTGTATGTATGTGTGTGTGTATGTGTGTGTATGAGTGTGTGTGTGTGTATGTGTGTGTATGTGTGTATGTGTGTGTATGTGTGTGTATGTGTGTGTATGTGTATGTAT
>LZPO01116989.1:424800-443392 GCA_001675575.1 Neotoma lepida | reverse complement strand
AGAAAGGAAAAATTAACCATGCATGTAGTTTTGGCTGTTACCACATCAAGATACTGAACCATATCACTACAAGACCCCCTTAAGCTGTCTGCTTATAGCCATGCTCACTCTTTCTGCCCCCTCTACGCCCAATGGCTCCCACCATCTCTAGAACTTGTTTCCCTATTATTACAGAAACGGAATCATTCAGTACATATTCCCTGGAAACTGCATTTTAACACTTGGGCTCCTTAAAGTCTCCATGTTGTTCAGAGTATTCTATTGTACAGATGCACCACAATTTGTTTAACTATTCACCCACTGAAGGACATCTGGGCCATTTCTAGTGTTGGGCTATTATAAATAAAGTTGCTATGCATATTTGAATACATATTCATGCATGAAAATAAATTCTTAAATCTTTGGAGGATGTGTCCAATGGTGTAGTTGCTCGATCACACAGTAAGTTTTAAATTTTAAAATAATTTGAAAAACTATTTTTCAGAGTAGCTGTATTAGTCTAAATTTCTTCCAGCCATATGTGAGAAATGCAGATTCTATATATACTTCTCAGCAAGTAATATTGCCACCATGTTTTATTTTTGATATCTTAATAAGTATGCAGTGGTATCTTATTGTAGTCTTAGTTTGTATTATCCTAATTGTTAATGATGTCCCACAGTCTCTTTTGTGTTTATTTGTTACCTATATATCCCTGTGGATGAAGTGTCTGTACAGAAGCATCTGTCTTTTGTCCATTTTCTCATTGGAAAATTTGCTTTTTCATTGTTAAAATTTTAGAGTTCTTTATAAACTTTAGACACAAGTCCTCTGTTGGATAAGTAATTTGAAGATATTTTTCTCCTAATTTGTAATTTATATTTTCATTATTTTAACAGCCTTTCATATGAAAGAGAAATGCTTTATATTTTGATGAGGATTATTTTATCAATTTTTAAAAATTTTCATTTATATATGTATATTTTTAGGTATGAGTGCTCTGTCTGAATGTATGCCTGCATGCCAGAAGAGATCATCAGATCTCATTATTGGTGGCTCATGGTTGTGAGCTCCCATGTGGTTGCTGGAAATTGAACTCGGGTCCTCTGGGAGAGCAGCCAGTGCTCTTAAGTGCTGGGCCATCTCTGCAGCCCTCAATTTTCTTTTCATGGATTATGCTTTTTCATAGCACAATGTTGTATAGTATTTATATGATACTTTGGAAGAAATAGTCCCCATGGAGTTTTTTCTGTTGTTCACATCTTTTGAAGCATTTATGTGGGTGCACTTGTGTATCTGTATGTGTGTGTGTATGTATCTGTGTGTGTGTGCACGCACACATGCTTACACATATGTGTACATGCACTGGCTAGCCTAATTAGAAGAATTAGAGCTGAGCTGAGCTTGCTGCTCTGATTATACTTGTGAGAATTATTAATTTATATACACCGTGATGCAATTGATGGAAATACATAATCTAGTTAGTTTATTTATCACACCTGGTGTGAGCAGAAAATAAATAACTCAGAAAGCTATGAATCCTCTTCAAAGTATATTGCCCTCTATGTAGATTAAATAACGAAGCACGACTACTGTATGTACAAGGTTATATAAATCTGTGGAATTTCCACCTTGAAATGGATGTGGTTACACAACAGCAAATCTTCTAAAATCTAAAATCCCTTTTCTTCTAGAAGAAACAGTATTTACCTTTACAGCAGTTGAGCATCAAGGCCTAACAAATGCCTAACACATCTACTTTGGTAAGATACCAACATGAGTCAACACCACCTGAAACTCACGGGGAAGACTGATTTGAAGTGTTTTTTACAGGGAAAATCAGATTCCAGGTTATATTACAAAGCATTGACCAGTTATCATATCAGCCAACTTTTGAAGCTCCACTTAGGCTCTAGCAGTACTGGCTTTCTGATGCCATACCTCACTCTGTACTAATACATAACTGCAAATTCCTGTTATTTTCACAATAATCACTTGCATTCAGGACAGAGAGTACAAGCGACTTGCTTGGATTTACAGTGGGAAATTCTCTCAAGAATGATGGGACGGAGCTTTTCCATATTCAGTTTTGAAAACCTTCTGGGCTTACGTGATACTTTTTCCCAAAGAAGTGGCATAATGATGACCTAAAAGCAAATACTCAACACACTATGTGCACCGAGTCTATTTCCAGGTAAATAGTGTACCAAGTTTATTATTGGGATCGAGATAGAGCTTTGGCCCTTTGTTAAATGCAAAATAAATAGGTTTTAGCCTCTGGGTAGCTCAAATTCAAGAACTATTTGTGTGTTTTTCAACATTGAGACATTAATTAGGCAGGTAGCAAGGGTTATGATATCCTTTTAAGAAAGACTATCTTTGAAAGGTTTTACTAAATTTCCTTTGTCTCTTTCCACCTCATCTCCAAGATCTCCATCTATGGCCCCAATACTTTTTACTAGATTCTAAATGGCTGATCTTAAATCAGGCTATTTAATCTTCTGGGAACTCCCTAAAGTGTTTTTGATTTGAATTGGCCCCCTTTTTTTTGGGTAATCAGCACAGCATGCTTAGGGACATCTGGAGGTGGAAAGTACTTTCTAAACAAATTGCTGTACTAATTCTCCTGAGAATGTGCCTCACAGGATTTGACTAAAAAAATACAATGCTAAACTCCTACAGAGAAACACTAACTCATACTGGAAGGAAGAGCAACACACTAGCCAGAGTAAATCTATCTGAATGTGCATAAATATACAGAGTCTGCTTCCAAATAAATTCACTTTGCTCTTTTGAAGGTGTGTAAAAATCTTAACTATAAAGAGCCCACAATGAGCACCGGATGACTAAGGCCCCTTTTTAGTGGTAACGCAGAAGATCAGGTGCTTTATGTGAGTCACAGTCCAAGGAATACCAAAGGTGGAGAAGCTGGATTCCACAAGAGCTAAAGGCTCCTACTCCCTGACCTGGAACTCCCCCTGCAGGATTCCCTAGGAATAATAGTCTTAGCTGCCCTAGAGGAACTGCAGACACCTGTGAGGGGAAGGTTGGGACGTGGGCTCTTTATTTATTCTGCCAAAATAATTGTTAAGATTATGAGAATGAACTACGTGGCATCTATACACACAGTGAATCTTTGGTCCTTTTATCTTAGAACAGGGGAGAGTAAGGCAAAGATCACTGTTGTCAGCCCTAATAGCAGTTCACATTAATTTAATGTGTCAAGTATCAGTTGCCTCTATAGAGGTCACCAGTACACTGAAGGTGCTTGACAGGAAGTCCAAGTTTCAAAGTGAGAATTACAATATGGTTTTGTCAAAAAACAAAAACCACATGCCCCTTAGGATGGTAGCCCAGAGAGAAGATAGATGAAGTGCAAAGCCTCAGTGATACTACCCATTTGAAGGCTACTGTCCTTCATCACACCTTCCATTGTTCCCCTCCGCAAACGAAGATGGGAAAAGGCCTTCTCAAAGTTGACAAAATTCTCAAATGCCTCACCAATAACCAAACAGTAAAGGGGATGCCTGCTGTGGTGGAAACCACCAAAACTGCTAAGGGAGAGCTCCGTTCTGGAGCTAGAAGATACCGATGAGAGAGAAGGCTAGATGCTTTGATCATTTGTTTCTTTTTCCTCTCTATGCCCAGAGATAGAAAAAGCCACATGCCAGAGAGCAGAAACTCTATGATGCTTCTGAGAAAGAATGTGATGGGTCATGCATAGACCTTAAGGTCCAGGCTCCTCAGAAAGAAAAGCCAGTAGTAGAATACTCTGACACTAAGAGTAAAACAGACTTACTATTATATCTATGTTTCAGTTTACAAAACTGGTGTGATGCCTACTATTGCTCAGCCATACATCCAAAGGGACATCCAACAGCCCCTACAACTGAATTGACGTCTTCATGGCTGACTTATGAGACTACGCTGCTGTAACTTCCTCCACAGAACACCCTGAAAATCAAGGTTCCCTTTGGAGGATTGACTTTGACCTAGAGTTCAGCTTTATTGTTTTTCTCTCTCAGATCATGGAAAATGTACTCACTAGCCTTCTGTGCTACAGATGAGCTAAGTACCAATGCTACACACAAATCTTAGCCTTGAAGCCTCTCTAGCCCATTATTCATGCCACCTGGTACTTTTTTTTTCAACAAAGATTTGGATTGGGCTAAATGTGTAAAATAGCATCCTGTTTCTGAAAGCTCACGCCATACGCTGTCTTCACCGTCTAAACTTTCAGCAGTCTCATCTTGTCATATAGCAGCTGTGTTCAGTTTGTAGTTGTTTTTATCCACACGGCACTAATTCCGGTGGGTAGAGTGCTGGTGAGAACTTGAATGTTGCTGCCCGTTTTGCTGACCTTGTTCCACTTGTGGGCTTCAAGTAGCAGCTTTCCATTGTGTGTCATCTGGGGAGAGAATCTGATCCTGCTGTAGGGTAACACATAAGCTGGGTCTACTTCACACTTTCCACAAGTACTTTGCTGTCTCTATACGGCTATTTATAACCATTTGCCTCAATTCTGAGCTGTGTTTAGAAAATATAAGCATTGAAAAGCAGCATTGTCTACCAAAATAACCTTGGATGATATGAAGGAGGAAGTAGGGAAAATAGGGCAGAGGCTTTCACTGAGTTGAGGATAAAAATACAGAGGGAGAAAGAGGAAGGAGGGATAAATAACACAAAGGATGCTTGAAAAGCCATAGAGAATTAATTATTTTATATTTACCCAAAACATTATAATATACACAAACGCGCGCTCGCACACACACACACACACACACACACACACACACATATACATATATATATATATATATGTAGTGATGTTATGCCATTTGGGGAGATAATTCCTCCCACCCCAAGAGCCATAGACAATCTAAAAGAAAAGCCAGTACCAGGCAAGAGAAACCTCCTTTTGAGTTTCTGGTTGGGGGAGTCCAAGCAACCCCTCCAAACAATATAGACTATTGGTTTTGTTCTTGGTTACTTCCCCAAATTGGAAGGTAAGCACACACTTCACACACATTACTCAGATGAATCAAACTAGGTCTGACCTGACCAGCTTTCAAAGTACCAAAAGGTATATACAAGCTTCCAAGGGAGAGAACCAGTCAATAGCCCTACATAGCTATTACACCTATCAACCACAATAACGATCAATGAAGCTGGTATGATGTCCCTAAAGGTGCAATAGTGACACTTACATCTTGGCAATAACCAATGACTGTTTACTTGGACTTAAGGCCTGCTCGATAGGAGGGAATTTATGCCTGGTATAATAAGGGGCTTGAAATGTAACTCAGTGGTATAGTATTTGCCTAGAATATGCAAGCCTCTATGTTCAATTACCAGTACTGAAAAACATCAACAATGAAGAAAACTAAGGAAAGGGTATAGGATATGTGACTCTACATTGTCAAGTAGTTGTTCCTGCTTTTTTTTTTTTATTCTGCATGGGGGGTCACACCTCTGAAATGGAAGAACAGTGGCAGTGGGCAGGTAGAGCATTTGTTTTGAACAAAATCAGTGTCTTAAACACCGTAGCAGCTACCTTGTTTTTAGGAATTGACTAGGTACAAAGCACTAGCCTAAGTACTTGATTTTATTTAATCCTTAGAACCTTACAAAGTAGAAATTATTCATCTCATAAGGTTAATGGGAAAAAAGACTCACAGGGAAATGGGGGCTTTTGCCTATGGTCACCTAGATAAGAAATGACTAGGCTGGGATCTCAACTCAAATGTGTCTTACTTTAAAGTCCACTAACTATACTGAAACTCCTTTACTTTAGCCTCATACTCCACACCTTTAATATCTATTAACGAAGCAGAGGCATTAATTACTCTGGTAGGAGTAGATCTTAATAAGTCCATTTTATTCACAATGACATTAAAATGTTGGACATAGAGATACTATTCAAAAAAGCTTATGACATTTCCCCTCCCACAGCCCATACATTAAAGGGGGTAAGTGCAATAAAGAAAGCCTTCTTCACTCCCTTAGAAAATTTCCTCTCATTGATGATAGCCATCTTAGCGCTATACCACTGCACAGTCAATACCCTATGAGATGATTCAGACTGCTGTGATAATACCACCTCGGGCAGAGGTGGACGTAAAACATAGTCCTGAGCTGATTAAAGAGCAATACTCTTTGTTCTAACTATGTTCATATATTTGTTTATTTATTTGCTTATTGCCATGCTGGGGTTCAAATCTAGGGCTTTATCAATGAGCTACACCTTAGCCCTCTCTACTTGTTTTTAATGAAAATTCTACTCTGTATTGATGTCATATTCATTTTGAAGGTATGCAAAGCACTATATAGAATTTGTTAAGACTCAAAATATCTTTGAACATAGAATTGTAAAATGCTTCCTGGATATCTTGATTAGAAATATGTTTATTTACAAATATGAAGTGAAAAGTTTGCCTCAAATCACAAAGGCATAGTGGAATAGAATCAGTCTCTTATATCTCAATTCTGGGACAATACCACTACACTAGTATGTTTGTAAACAAGATTTATTTATTTTTATTTTCTGTGTATGGTTGTTTTGCCTACAAGCATGTCTGTGTGCTACTTGTGTACAGTGCCTGAGGAGGTCAGAAGAGGGCATTGGATCCTCTGGAAGTGTAGTTACAGATGGTTGTTAGCCACTGTGTAGGTGTTGGGAACCAAGCTGGGCTCAGCTCTCAATTGCTGAGCCATCTCTCCAACTCCAAAAACTAGTATGGTTTTAAGCTCAAGAACTGAAGACCCTTTTGAGAATGTTCATCTTGGGCATTACCAAACAATTTAAACGATGAATCATTGTAAGCATTTTAGAGTTAGCTTTAACAAGTCCTTGCAACTACCTTAACTGTATATCATTTTAAATCTCTGGGTTTGGTTAGCTTTAAAGAAGATCCTAAAATGAAGGCAGGTATTCTCCATTATCTTAGTTTGTTTACAAGATTCTGGATAATTTGTGTGATCAAAGGGACTATCTTGGGCTAAGTAGGTGGACTGGAGATTTATTCTGAAGTTGGGCATCTTGGACTTGAACCTTGATGCTTATTCTTAGTCCTTTAGCTTAGGTTTTCTCATCTGCACAATGGGAGTAAAATTGATTGCACTGGGGTGAGAATGCAAGGTTACAGGGCTTTGAATTAAGGCTCTATAAAAAGTCAAATGGCAGTGTAAAAAGACTGCCATATCATTTCATGGTTATCACATGCCTGATTGGGAAGTGGCTCTGAAGACACAAACTCCAACTTCAATATCAGAGGCATGTAGAAAGGTGATCAGTAGTAGTATTCTACAAATGCATGACAAGGCCTTCCAAAGGTATGCCAAGCAGACATAACAGTACACAAAGCAGACTAAAAGAATCTCTAGTGCGCATGCTACAATATGGGTGTAGAGATCTGTTAGAGAACAACTTTGTTGAATCAATTATCTCCTTTTACCTTTATGTGGGTTCCAGGAATTGAATTCAGGTTGTCAGACTTGGCAACAAGTGTCTTTACCCACTGAGCTACCTCTGGGCCCTCAGTGTAGTTTTAATCTGCATTTCTCTGGTGGCTAAGAATATTTAACCATGTTTTCATATGTGTATTGGCCATTTCTTCTTCCTTTTTGGAGGACTGTCTGTTCATTTCACAGGCCCTTTAATTAATTAAACAAACTAATCATTTTTCTTTTTGATATTTAGGGTTTTTTCTGTTCTTTCTTTATATATTCTGAGCACTAACCCTCTATTAGATGCACAGATAGCAAATATTTTCTCCTGTTCTATAGGTTGTCTCTTCACCCAAGTGTTAGTTTTCTCGCTGTGGAAAAGCTTTTAAATTTCAAGCAATCTCATTTGTCAATTATTGGGATCATTTTCTATGCCATTGGAGTCCTTTTCAGAACATTCATGCCTATATCTATATCTTGAAGTGTTTTTCCCTACTTTTTCCTCTAGGAGTTTCAAAGTTTCCTATTAGTGTCTTTGATTCATTTGGAGTTGATGTTTTGGCAGGGTGAAAGACTGGCTTCTTGGAAGTTATTAAGGAATACATTTTATTTAAATAAATAAGGTTTACTCATAATATAATATCATAAATATTAAAGAAAATATACCCTTTCCTAAAAATATTTATTTGCACCTGTCACAAACTGTCATATTAATTTTGTTAGAGCACTTGACTGCCATTTACCAGACAACTGTTAGAACAAAGCATACTTATGATACCTATGACATGAAAGATGTCACCTTAGACATGACACCTTGATGTAGTATACAACAGACAAAATTATAATGTAGTAATGCCTGCATCTATTCTAGAAATGGTAGAAGTTACTGTTGTATGATATTTTGTTTGTGTTCTGACAAATAAAGCTTGCCTTGGGGATCAGAGGGCTGAGCTAGCCACTAGTTAACCATAGAGGCCAGGCAGTGGTGGAACACACCTTTAATCCCAACACTTGGGAGGAGGAAGCAGGAAGATCAGGAGTTCAAGGCCACCCTGGGCTACCTAAGATTGAGCCAGTCTAAAAGAGAAACAGAGCCAGGCAGTGGTCATGCGAGTCTTTAATCCCAGTACTAGGGAGGTGGAGACAGGATCTCCAACCCCTATTCGGTCTGAGAATTCATAGAGATAAGAAGTTTCTAGTGGCTGCTGCTCTATTTCTCTGATCTTTCAGCTTTCACCCTTTACATCTGACTCTGGGTTTTTATTGCTAAGACTAATTAGAATCACACTTAATCTGATGCCCAACGTGGGCCCAAACCCACAACCCTGAGATTAAGAGTTTCATGCTCTACCAACTGAGCTAGGTTACCCATCTCATTGAAGGGAAATGATCTTCCTTCTGATTGGATATGAGATGGCTGTTAAAGTTCTTGACATTCTTTCCCCTGACTAAGCCCTTTTCAAGATCAGGCTGCTAATTTGATCAGAGGCATTGGTATAACAAATTAAGGCTTTTCCTGTAATCAGTGGAAAGCTGTTTGGATACAACTTGGACTACCAAAGGAACATCAAATCTTAACTGCTATAGCTCAATCCTGATGAAAAAACAACCTGGATACTTACCTCTAGATTCAAGTACAGCCTACAAGAAAAATTTTGAGTCAAGAGCTTTTCAATTAAGACAAAAAGAATAAAATAACTAGATTAAATTCTGATTAACACTTAAGATCAATGAAATTACCAAATTACCAAATAATACATCGCTATTTGCTTGATGTTACTCTTTGTGACATCACATTGTAAATATAAATAATTAAAATTATATTTATATAAAAATAAATACAATATACTTTAGTTTGTGACTGGGCCTATAGCTCAGTGATAAACTGTTTGTATTGTATGTCCTAGGATCCATCCCAATACTCAAAAACAAACAAACAAACAAAAAAACTCTTTAGTTTGGCTATGCTTGAATACTTCAATAAATTTTTAATTTGGTTTTTTTTCAGGGAGTGGGACTCTCTTGATAGATCATTGTTTTCATTTTTCAAAAATAAGTATGTTTAAAACTAAAAGATAGTAATTCAAGATGACATGGTCAATACAGGGCTGAGCCAAGTACATAAAGTATCTCTATGGAGAGTTAGAAAAATCTACAACCCTTGTGGTCTATGAAAGGGGAGGAAGAAGCATAAAGGGAGAGAGAGAGACAGATGAGGAGGTAGTAGCAAGAGAAGATAATGTGAGGAATAAACATATCACATTTTTTCTGTTATATTTAGAATTTAGAGATCTATGTACACATGAATTCATATGATATGAAAGCAGAAGGAAGAGGAGTCTTTGGAGAATGGAATAGGACTAGTGAGAATAAAGAAGGAGGGATGGGGAGAGGGGACAAATAAGTAAGATTCAGTGATATATTCATGAAAATATTGTAATGAAATTCCTTACTCTGCATACTAAGAAGAATAAAATGTTTTAAAAGATAGTACTACCTAGTCACCATCCCGTCACCTACTGGTAAGGCATGTGAACTACAAAGTCTATTTTACAGGACCAGATATATTAAAATTTATCTGCACACCTAAGCATCGAAAGTGGTCATAAGTGAATATCATACCACATATATGAATGATACTGTAATAAATGATCATTGCATGTTCCTATTTTTATGTGTGTGCTTAAAGTCTAATTCTCTAGTAAAATGCCTGAGGTGACAGATATGCCAATTCCTCTGATCTGATTGTTATATACTCTATATAGCTATTGGAAATTCAAATATCCCATAAATATATATAATCAACACATGCCAATTAAAGATAAAAGATTAAACTCTGCTTTTTGCTCCAGCTGTTATTGTATTCTTCTAAGGGAGCTCTGCTGCCATTTGTGGAAGGGCAAGCAGTAGCTGGCCTGCAAAGGCCTTATTCTTACAGAGTTCAAACTCTTGAACCTCTGGCTACAAGGTACCATGGGGCAAGGATTTCTTTGAAAAGGTCACCGATGTGCTTCACAGTAGGATACACTAGAATATCAGAAAAATGCAGGCATACCAGAATAACCCGAGCCTACAGCCATTTAGGACAACTAATTAACACCCATACCACAGCCTTGGCAGCAGCCTTTGTGTCTTCATTTTGTGGTTGCTACAGCTTGCTATAGGAAGATATAAAGCATAAAATGGGGCATCAGCTCAATTCCCTCAAATACCAACTCAAAGAGACCTAAATCTTTCAAATCATTCCCCAAAGTCCCCCAACCACTAAAAGCAGCAGAACAAAAGTAGTCCTAATTGAATTTGTAATTCATGTTATACCTAGCATGTGTGAGTTTAGGTCTCATACACAGCTGCTTTGAATTAGTTTTGTCCTGTTTTTATTTGTGCTGAATTGCCCTCTTTTATTGCATTTGATTTTGTACGCTATTTCATATTCTTTCTGGATGCAGGCACAGTATAAATTCTGAATCAATAATAAACAGTACATCCAATTTATGTACAATTGGCTCTTTTATATGCTTCGTGTACAGTTTATAGTACACTGGGGCCTCTTATAAAATCAATGCGTATTCTACACTTAGGCCCATTTTATAGGAACAACTTTTTCTGCCTTAAATGTTTACAGAGGCCTACAGGTTTATACTGGCTTTTATCACATATTTGTAGTCATATCTACAGTTTACCTGGTGTGATGCTCTTGCTCAGGAACACAACTTCCAGTAATTATGTTCCTATAACCAAAAGCAGTACTATGAAAATCCACTTTATGAGATACATATTCTGGGGTGGAGGAGATGCACAGAGTCTCTCAAAAATGGCCCTATTGCTATGAGAGTATTATCTATCTCAGAACATAGTAAGCCAAATGTTGAACTCTAACTTGCTCCTTTTTCCCCCTATTTAATGTGTTGTTATATCGCCAGCTTCCTTGCTAAAGATCCAGTAATAAATTACGTGTGGAAATTCCTGGTCATATCAGCCTAAAATAAATAATTGAGAAGGCAATTCAGTTACAAGCTCATTTTAATATATAAGAGAAGTAAAGAATTGTTATTTGTTTTATCTTAACATCAGACTTTCCTTTATGATTTCATTAAGAAAACTACAGGATTCTATTACTAAAATGCTTTTTAAAACACTGTCTTAAATGATTCCCAAAGTCACTCTAACACATTCTATGAGTCTGGAGTACTGAAGGCGATACGAGGTTTTACTGTATTCTAAACCTGGTTTCTTATTCTCACTATATAAAACATTGTGATGTGGGGTCTGGAGAGGTGGCTCAGAGGTTAAGAGCACTTGATACTCTTCTGGAGGACAAGCATTCTGTTCCTAGCACCCATGTTAGGCAGCTCACAACCACCTGTAACTCCAGCTCCAGGGGATCTGACACTCTTTTCTAGTCACCATGGACACCTGCAGTCATGTTGCTCGTACACACACACACACACACACACACACACACACACACACACACGCACATGCACACGTACATGCACACGCACACGAATAAATAAAAGTAAAATAAGTATTTAAAAATTTAATGTAAAAGATTTCACAGAGAAAGTAGACCAGACTTATGAAAGTTGGAATATGGGTTAAAGATAGCCTGAAACAGTAAACATACAAACACAAACAAACAAAATTTCTATGTTTTAGCTTTACCAGGTTCAAGTGGCATGCAAAGACATTGGTAGTGGCTCCATGAACTCACATTCCACTTCAACCATGTAACATTAATCATAGCCCTATGATGGCTACATATCAATAGAAGGTATGTTTGTTAGTTACCTTTCTGATTTCAGTAATCCTTGCCTCATCAACTTTATTTTTTACAATATTTCAGTATATATCCTGTAAGTCTATCAAAGTGGCCCTTTGAATAGCACAGGGTCTCATTCTTCTGTCTCCATGACCTTGCTTCAAATCAAGTATAATGTCACTTCTACAGATAACTTTGATGGTCACCATCTAATTGGTGTGTGTGTGTGTGTGTGTGTGTGTGTGTGTGTGTGTGTGTGTGTGCTACACTGTCCTCACTTAATTCAAACAAAATTCATCACTTTGTCCTCCTAAACCTTTTATATCAACATGAATTTGTTCTCAGGAAATCCTTCACACCTGAACACAGTTCATTCCTCAAAACTAGGTAGATAGTGAACTTTGGAAAGTAGAAGTCTTCGTTCTTTTATTTAGATAGAAAGAGTAATAGTGCACTTGTATATCAAAAAAAAAAACCACAGTCAAATTTTTCAGGCATTATTAAGTGCTCTTAAATAGCCATGCAATAATTCTGCATGTGTCATATAATATGATCCAGAATTGTCATACACAATCTGTCAATGATGTTGTACTACATTGGATAAAAGACCCTGCTGTGGCAGTTTGAATGAAAATGGCCCCATAGGCCCATAGGGGGTGGCACTGTTAGGAGGTGTGGCCTTGTTGGAGTAGATGTGGATTTATTGGAGGAAGTGTGTCACTGGGGATGGGCTTTGAGATTTCAGAAGCTCAAGCCATACCCAGTCTCTCTATCTTCCTGCTGCCTGCCTATCGGGATGTTGATCTCTCAGCTCCTTCTCCAACACCATGTCTGCCTGCATGCCACCATGTCCCGCCATGACATTGAGGTACTAAGCCTCTGAACTGCAAACCAGCCCCAATTAAATGTTGTCTTTTATAAGAGTTGCCATGGACATGCTGCCTTTTCACAGTAACAGAACATTGACTAAGACAGAATTTGGTACCAGGGACTGGAGTATTGTGATACGCCTAACCTCGTTTCTTGGCAGAATGTAGGCTTTAGGACTTTGGATTAGGAAAGTAGTGGAATGCTTTAAGCAGGGCTTAATGGGCCATATTAGTAGAAGCAAGGAAGACAGTAGTGCTGAGGGTGATTTGAACTGTGGGGGCCTGATTCAAGAGGTTTCAGAGAAGAATATTAGTATGTGGCCTAGAGACACTTCTTGTGATATTTGGTGAAGAACATGGCTGCTTTCTGCCCTTGTGAAAAAAAAAACTGAGGCTAAATTGAAGAGTTATGGATTGGCAGCTTTGGCAAAGGAGATTCCCAGACAGTCTAGTATTGACTATGTTACTTGGTTATTTGTGGTCAGATCTATAATGAAAAGGTGAGCAAGAAAAAATAGAAGATGTACACTTTGAGGAGAAAAGGAGCACCTGGAAGAGTAATGGAGCTGTCCAGTGCTCAAGGAGATAAAAAGTTTAAAGAAAAACCTGATGCTAAATGGAATAAAAGGAGTGATAACCTCAGGGCAAGACCCCACCCAGCTAAGCTTCTAATCTGTGAAAAGGAATTAAAGAAAAGCTTAGGACCAGGTGTGGTGGCACACACCTTTAATCCCAGCATTCAGGAGACAGAGGCAAGCAGATCTCTGAGTTTGAGGCCAGCCTAGTCTACAGATTGAGTTCCAGGGTAGCAAAGCTTAGGCAGTGAAGAAAACCATCAACAACAGAAAGCTGGTAAAAATGAATGTATTTGAACAAGGGGGCCATGTTCCAGCCCCAGCAAGCAGCAGAATTTGCAGCTTTAGCCATGTGGTTCTGGCTTTAGAGTCAAGGATAGAAGAAAGGGGTTATAGAATCTCCCTTCATGGCTAAGGAAAGCTGCTGAGGCCAGGCATGTGTCAGGGGTGTCCCTGATTGGAGGCTCAGAGAGGCCATTGTGTAAGCTGTGAAGGTGAGCCTGGATTGTCTTAGAAACCCCAAGATGTTGGAGATGCTAGAGCCATGAGATACCTGCTGAGGAAAGCTGCCAACAGGGAGTGGAACTAACCCAAGAGAAAGAAGTGTGTTGCAGTCAACAGAGCTGAAAGGAGTTGGAGATCTGAAGAGCACTTTGATATCAGACATGGAGATGCAGCATTTGGAATTTGCCCAGCTGGTTTTTGGTCTTGCTTTTTTTCCTCACCGTTTCTTTCTTCCCTGTTGGAATGGTGTATGTTGGAAGTATGAGATCTGTTTTTTTTTCTTAATTTTGATTTACAAGGGATTAGAGTTAATAGATTGCCAGTCTCAGGCAATAGGGTTGAGACTGATAGACTTTAGGGACTTTTGAAGTTGGACAAAATGCATTTCTGCATTATAATATGGCTACAAGTCTTTGTCTCCTAAGAGCTGGGATTACAAACATACCTCAACATGCCCTGCTCGAGGTTGGAAATGTAGTGGAATGTGGTGGTTTCAAAGAAAATAGCCCTCATAGGCTCAAAGGGAGTGGCACTATTAGGACTAAGACATTCTGTCAAGCAACTTTTCAATGTTCCTAGCTTTATTTTCTCCTATTAGAAGAAAAGTCAAGAACTTCTTGAAAAGTCGAGTGCTGCTGGGAAGGGAAAGGAAAGCTCTTTGGGGAGTTGTACAAAAAGGACTCATGGGTGAGAGCTGATGAGAAACCCATTGACTGATGGGCTTTTATTCCATGGGAGACTAAAGTGAACCTCACTCCCCCTGCCCCCCAAAATGGTCCTGGAGATCTAGTCACTGGATAAGTATATTAAAACAAAAGAGGCCATCTACCTGTAAAGATCATCATTTTCATTAGTTCTAGCAGTCAGGCAGAATAAGTTGTTCTCTGCTAAGGGTAAGACAAGGAAGAAAGGAAGAGAAGTAACCAAAAATGTGCTTCTATTTTCCTCAAGCCTGATAGGAGGGAAATTTTCAGTCATAGAAAATATTAATTGAAGTTTGGGAGAAAGGTACCAACTTGATTAGATTTTGAAATCAAAAAGTCTGTTCTGGCTAGGCATCATGCTTCATACTTGTCATTCCAGAACTTGGGAAGCAGAAGCAGGAGGATCACCATCACCCTAAGTTCAAAACTATCCAAAGCACAGAGTGAAAGCCTGTCTCAAAAACCCAAATCAACAAAAAGGAATCTCTTTACTGCTTATGTTTAGATGCTTTAATAAAATTACATCACACCACTCTTTATACTGTAAGGAATATGTTTAGTGAAGTAAATAAACAATGGAACAATATATTAAATGTCAATCATAAATGCAGATGGTGCTTATCAAAGGAAATTAACACTGAAGCTCCTTATAAACTAGCACTCAGAGACTACTATTAGAGTCAGGGTTTAGAGAGAGAAGACTTCTCCAACTTCAGGAGACTGAAGACTGACAGAGCACAGGGTTAAAGGAAACCCTCCCTGACTTTCAGGCTTTGCTAGTCAAGTTTTGTTCACCAGGTGGTTTTTATTTCCTGGCTCAAGCTTCAAAATCCCAGAAGAGAACAGGTAGAGACATTATCTACAGGAGAAAGCAAATAAGTAGTAAGTTTCAAATTTGTTGTTATTGTTATTATCAGGGTCTCACTGTGTAGTCCTGGCTGGCCTGAAACTTCCTACGCAGCCCAGACCGGCCTCGAACTTGCAGCAATCCTGTTGCCTTTGTCTCCCAAAAGCTGAGCTTACAAACGTACCTGACCATGCTAAAGCTCAAGGTTGGAAATGCAGTCAGTTGATTCTGATAAGCAGTGCTCTATGAAAGGTAGTGCCTAGCAGTGTCCAGGCCCATTGCCTCATTTCAGAGGTATTCTGCAAAGCTGTAGGTATTGATTGGGAGCCTCTGTCCCCGGTTCTGTGCTTGAAGAAAAGGAGGTAGGAATCCTTGTCCCCAGGGGCCAATAATCTCTCTTATAGGCTCATTAAAGCAAAAGGCTTAAATAGTAAATGTTATAATGCTTTGGAAGATGAAAATTACTAAGTGCTGCAGACAGGCTGAAGACTATTCTCATCTTACTTAATAATGCATTACAGTTGCCTTTTAAATTTCCAATTCAACCTTGTTTGGATTGTATATAGTTTATTAATTCTGAATTGTCTACTACATTTGGTTAATGAAAGCTGGATGGATTGGATCTGCTATGTCTTTACAATTGTTGATAATATCATCACATGTAGGATATATTTTCTTTCCCGGTCAGTGGCACCTAACTGAATATGACATATAACTGTGCATACAGACAAAGTCATCGGTCATAGTTTCTGAAATTAGTCTACCTTCCTGCATTACATTGGTTTGCTTTTTGTTTGTGAGAAAGCATGCTGAGAGAATTAGCTATTAACACAGTGAGTACTTTGGCAAAGCATGTGGTAAAACAAATAATCCCCATGCACAGTTTTGTTTTGGCATCTAGGTATCTCATTTGCCAGCTTACTCAAAATAAGTCTCATTTTTATTCTGCATGTGGTAAAAAGCAGTCCAATAGAGTTGCAGAAATTTAATTTTTCCTTTTGTGAATGTACATGAGGAAGAGAGTGGGGTTTGTTCAGCTCATTTTCTTAAAGGAAAAATTACAAAAGCTAGCTGAACAAATGAGATCTGAATATCTACCAGAGTGTTAAAAGTAAACATGAGATGAAACTGCCATTTGATACAGAAGCAATCATAACAATTGTTCTTTAAAGGATGGATACTCATATTGCTCTAAACAGCAAATACTTACCTCAGTTGCATTTCAAATGCATGCATATCAATCAAATCATAAGAAGTTCAACTAGATAAACTTTAAGCTAAAATTATTATGTGTTTCCTAAAAACAATTAACACAATGTAATAACTGTGTGTGTGTGCAGAAGGGTGATTGAGAAGGGGAAGGGGTGACATAGTTGCACATTCGTTGAAGTCTTACTACATAGACTGCAAGAATACATTCAGTGAAATAAACAGAAAAAATGTAGGAAGGAATTAACAATTATTATTTCTCAATGGAGCACTAGAAGAATTTCATTTAATTTTAGAAGCTTTCTTGTTTTCTCAGAAATTAAGACATCTTTATTATGCTGATTTTTTGTTTGTTTGTTTGCTTGCCTGAGATAAGGTGTTCTGAGACAACTGGTTATTCACAGTGAATACCTTGTCAAAGGATGTGGTATCTGGGTCTCCTATTTATCACTTTTGATATATGTAAGTCTCATCCATGTGATCTTTTGAACAGGTAAGGAATCTTCAGTTTTTAGCACAATGCTCAGCACTTATAGCACAGAAAGCAAATACCCAATTTATTTTTTAAGAAAAAAGTGAATTTAAAATCATTTCATCTTATAAATAGTATTTTATGAATCCATGAAAATCAAACCCTACAAGAAAAGATATTGAAACCAGAACACAATGAGAGGACTGCTCAAAGATGGTATGTCAGTCCCCATGATGAGACTGGGTAAGGGTCACTGCCTGCTAGGTATATGTCTTATTGGGAGTTGCTAGTAAGAATGTTACTGTCTTAAATTCTATTTTGAACTCTAGATTCTTGGTGGTATTACATGAAATAGTGATGCAGCCATTAGCCAAGTCATGTTGGTTTGATTTGTGAAGGAAGTCTATGCTTTTTTTCAGTAGGTTTACCTTACTAATCATTGTTCCTTTAGATAGGATCTGCCTTCTTGAGCATTCAGCTTTCCTGGATGATGGGGTATGTAGCCAAAATTATTTGGCGGAGGCAGAATGCCATGTTGGGATTGAATATGTACTGCCCTTTAGCCTTTGATGCTAAATTTGAGGTTCACTGGCATGGTTCAAAAACGGTATTTATTACCTTTTCCCTTATATTTCTGAGTCTGTGGAGGGGCTGGGTGGAAAAGGAACTTTCTATTTTCAGATGTCAGGCCTGAAAAAAAGACCTTTTACTTTTCTCTTTGTTTTGAAAAACATCTTTAGGGCAAGAAAGATCAATGATGTTATTGAGATTATGACCAATTTGTATTGGGTTGGGGGAATTTATCTTTTTCTTTGAAAATGCATTCTCTCTTTAGTGTGGAGAGAAATAAGATCCATTGCTTTTACAAAGCTCTCAGTATCTCTTGTTCGTGTTTTTTTTTCTAGTCTGTCTGTCTCTGTCTCTGCCTCTCTCTGTCTCTAATCTATCTATCTATCTATCTATCTATCTATCTATCTATTTATCTATCTATCATCTATCTCCCTGTTTCTCCCTCTTTCTTATTTATTCTTACTTTCATGGTGCCAAGGAAGTACTTCCTTAGGCTTGGAGGGTTTCATTTTGAAAAAGAGACCCCTACAAAATAGGAGAAATTGTTTTCCAGCTATGTTACAGCCAAGGGGTTAATATCTAGAATATATAAGCCGGGCGGTGGTGGCACACGCCTTTAATCCCAGCACTCGGGAGGCAGAGGCAGGCGGATCTC
>LZPO01116989.1:401979-423234 GCA_001675575.1 Neotoma lepida | reverse complement strand
TGTGATGTGCCTTCCACCTTAGGTTCTAGGGATCAAGCTCAGGTCATCATGCTTGTGTCCTTTCCTTTTCTTTAAATGAAATCATTTGTTTGAAAAAAAAATTAGATTTAAGATACTTTTCCTTAAAAATTCTTTTCCTTCTTTTCCTTTCTTTTCCTTTCCTTTTACAAAAAGATGGGCTATGGAATACTTTTGCAAAGGACACAGGTTTGGTTCCCTGTACCTACATGATGGCTCACAACCATCTGTAGCCCCAGTTCCTGAGGATCTGAGGCCCTCTTATGGCCTCCAAGGTTACTGCACACACATGGTACACAGATGTACATTCAGGCAAAACACATCTACACATAAAATTCAAATAAATAAATCTTTTAAAATAAACATTTAAGCTCTGGGCATAGAGTTTCATATGAGCTTTTAATCCCAGACCTCAGGAGGCAGAGGCGAGTGGATCTCCGTGAGTTGGAGGCCAGCCTGGTCTACATAGAGCGCTCTAGGAGAGCCAGGGCTACATAATGAGACCCTGTCTTGGAAAAACAAAAAACAAAACAAACAAACAACATTTTAAAAGAGGAAGGCACATGTGCCTGTAATTTCAGTACTTGGGAGGTGAGAGTGGAGGATAAGGAGTTTAAAGACAGCTTTAGCTGCACTGGAGACAAGCTGAGGCTCCATGAGACCCTTTATTACAATCCAAAACACAAAACAGAACAAAACAAATATGAGAAAATATAAACAATGGCCCTGGGATTTAGGTGTACCCCTACCACTTGAAGGGGTCATATAAGATGATTTTGTGTTTTTTCCACTTTGTTGTGGGTTGGGGTGAGTTGACCTGCCACAATATGCATTTTGTCTCAAGTAGTGTAGATTGGATGGGAATGTAGATGTACCTTAGTGGCAGGGTGCTTGCCTAGCACAGGTGAAGTTCTGAGTTCATGTCTGGAGCAGAAACAAGCTCTCTGTCTCTGCCTCCCCCACGAGTCTCTCTATGTAGTCTTGGCTATCCTGGAGCTCACGATGTTGACCAGAGACCCTTACTCTCATTTTATTTTTTCCTTCTCATCTTTCCCTTCCTTCTTCCTAATCTCTTCCTCCTTCTCCCACTGGAAAAAAAAGTATCTAGAACTTTGGTGAATTCAGGGGCATCTCTGTCAGCCAAAAAAGAAAAAGGTTTTTTAAATTCCTATTCATGTCCCATCTTCTTTTCCCGCTCTAATTCTAAAACATTTCCCAAATGGCTATACTACCCAGAATGTACCTGATCATGTCTAAATAACTTACTTATTTTGAGAAAGAAAGTAGGGGGCTTTGTTAGGCTGGGGGTGCTTTTACTCAAATGGACATTCTTGTATTTGTTTCTGTTTCTTCCCTACTACTTTTTCTATTTTTCACTCGTTTTTTTTTTAAATCACATATTAATAATAAAACTGTTAGGTTTGGGTGAATGTGGGTCAGTTCCCACTAAAAATAGTTTCTTTAATTTTTCCTTCTTTAAAAAATTGGGTCAGTAAGATGGCTCAGTGGGGAAAGGTGCTTACCAACAAGCATGATGAGCAGAGTTCGATCCTCAGGACTCACATGACGTAAGGGCAGAACTGGCTCCCCAAAATTGTCCCCTGAGAGCTAAAGGCACAATGGAACAGGTTTGTGCATGTGCACGCATGTGCACACGCATACACACACACACACACACACACACACACTCAATAAATAAATAAATTGTATTTTAAAAATGTATTTTGGCAGAAAAGTTCATGACCCTTTGTGAGGCTGGGGCATTTGTGTTCAAGAAGAATTGGTTTTATTTCACTAACAATAGTCCCTCCACCATCACGTGTTACATTTGGGGAGGTGACTTAAGGTGTGAAGTGCTTGTAGTGCAAGTATGAAGAGATGGAAAGGCAGGAGTGATGATAGATGCTCATAATCTCAGTGCTGGGGAGACTATCTCTGGAGTGTATCTCTAGGGTTCGCTGACCACACAGCTTCATTAATTAGCAAGCCTCATCTTCTAGTGAGAGATGGAAGCCTCATAAGCGCACAGAAATTTGACTTGGTGAATAGGTTCTTGGGGCTGGCGAGCTATGGCATAGATATTAAGAGCACTCGCTGTTCTTTCAAAGAACCAGGGGGTTTAATTTTCAGCACTCATATCAAGTGGCTCACAACCATCTGTAGCTCCAGCTCCAGGGGATCTGATGTCCTCTTCTAGCCTTTACCAGAAGCTATATGCATACATGTGCATACACACACACATGCATACACACACACATGCATACACACACACACACACACACACACACACACACACCTTTAAAAACTAATTTTTTTAAGAGAGACTAGGCACCTGTGCTTTGGTCACCTGGAAGCAGTTGTTATTTCTTTTATTTTTCTTTTCCTTTCCCTGGAAATTCAATGTTTATAAGATCAGGGAATTTTTCTTTTAATATTTATTATTTTTAAGTGAAAATGCATGGGGCTAGGTACACATATGTAATTCCAACACACTGGAGGCAAAAGCAAGGAGACTGACATGAATTTGAGGCTAGCTTGATATACATAACAAGGTTCAGGTCATATAGGGCTACATAGTGAGACTCGGGAATGGGAGAAGAGAATGCATACATGAAGAGACAATACATTCCATTGATAGGGGATTTTGAAAGTATTTACCCTTTAAAATACTTCTTTTTTGTAAATAAAGTTAAATATTGGGGATGGGAGTGAATAAAGAGGTTTTTGTTTGTCTTTTTTTTTGGTGAAGTTAAGAGAATCTCCTTTTGAAAAAAAATCTCTTCTTAAATAATTTTGCAATTTCCTTCTTTTATGTGTTTGTGGGGGATAGCAATTCATTATCTTGAGGCTGAGGATGATATTTTACTTTTCCTTGTCTTTAAAAATTATAGATATGGTGGGCAGTGGTGGCGCATGCCTTTAATCCCAGCACTTGGGAGGCAGAGGCAGGCGGATCTCTGTGAGTTCGAGGCCAGCCTGGGCTACCAAGTGAGTTCCAGGACAGCTCCAAAGCCACACAGAGAAACCATGTCTTGAAAAAACAAAAACACCCCCCCAAAAAAGAGAACAATTAAAAAAGCAGATGTAATTCACATATAATCATTTTAATGTGCACAATCTTGTGGCTTCGAGTGTGTTCACAAGGTGTACAAGCAGCAGCATTAACTAAGCCTCAAACTTCTGTCCCTCCTAAATGAAGTCCTGTACACCTTAAGCTCCTCTCTGTCCTTCCTCCTGACAGCCACTCACCTCCTTTCTTGCTTGCCTTGGACATCTCCTGGAACTGGAAGGAACAATGTGGAACAACCCAGAGACTGTCAGAGATTTCCTTTGGAGTAGTGGTTTTCGCCTCCATAATTTGCATCAGAGAACAGGCATGGGTTACCAAGTATGCACAAAATGTATAAATTCCATGATCTTTTAAAGAGTCCAAATACTGTTTAAGATGGTTTCTCCTTCTTTTCACTTCCTAACTTTTCTTCAACAGACAGTAGCTTTGTGGGCCTGGATGACAGCTAAGAAACAATCCTTCTTAGACTTCCTTTTGATAATTTTTAGATTAGGGATCAATTTAATAACTAAGGTACTTGTATCTCTAGTTTTTAAAATACTCATTAATTGAGTTTTTCTATTTTGAGACTAAAGTTGATTTGCCTTGATGAGGATGGGACAGCTCCCTGAAATATATTGCCTTCTTAATTTTTCAATCCTTACAATTACTTTTTTTTCAATGAGGCAGTTATAATTTGTGAGCATTGGCAAGGTTGATCACTTTGCCCCTATCCTTAGCATGATTTTTATTTATTTCCGTCCCGACCCCCAAATATCTCTGTGATGAATAGATTCAAGATCTTACACTTCTACTCTTTTCTTTTCGGGGTCTTGCTCTACGCTAGACCCCTCTGGGAGCACCAGAAGTAGAACAGGAATCGGTGCTTTGGAACTACGTCAGCGCTGTCCTTAGATAAATGAGGAGTCTATGTGTTGCACAAAGCAATATATTAATAAGATAGACGTTCCACAGCATAGAAATTAATCAATAGATACTATTAGCCATCTGGCTTTGTCTTTGTCCTTAGCTACCCTACTGCCTTCTTCAGAGTAGTAAAGAAGTTACTAACATAGCGGAAAGCATTCTATAAATTGTAAAGAACCATGCTACCAGAAAAAATTTTGCAAGCCTTCTTACAATGCTCTTTGGCCTTTGTAGATTTTTTTCCCTCTTCTTGGGAGGCATTGTGGGTAAAGGTTCTGCCCCTTGTTTTGGACTACAGGCTTGCAGAAGCCCCAGCTGGAGATCTTTATAAATATATAAGAATTGTACATTCAGAAAGAAAAGATGCACTGACCAAATACCTCATTATTTTTTTTTGAGGACATCCTGCAGCAAATACTCAGGAGCTCTCAGAATATACCAAATAAATGGTAAAAAGAACCCAAGAGAAAAGAAAGTAATTTAATCTGACCTTCAACAGGTTAAATATCTGACTCTGTAATCCTAAAGCTGTTTACAGTTACTGCAGATATTCTGTACACTTAAGAAAAAAAGTATGAAACAACAGCATCATTCGTCTGCTGCTGCTTCAAACAGGACACTTTTAGCTATTGAAAAATTGCTAGTAACATTTCTCTTAATTATATTTTCAATGCCAGTTCTGAATATTGGTAAATTGACTTCATTTCTTTAAAGGGATATATATATATATGTACATATGCATATATACATACATATTACATATATTGGGGTATTTAATATATATTATTAAATTGACTTCATTTCTTTAAGGATATATATATATATACACACACACACACATATATATCAGGCTATTTAAATAAGCCTTTAATTCTCATGTTGAAACTGATGAGAATGTATTTCTTTTCTTCTCAGCAGCAATCTCTGTGTTGCTGGAAATGGAGTTGATAGGTTCCAAGCTTCAGCAAGTGCCTATTGAGCAAAACCAAGGAGTACTGCATTGCACCAGTCACTGAGAAAGATAGTCCCTACTTTTGAGAAACTCAGAAACAGGTAAGCTAATAAAATAATCAAGTAAGACTTACCCCATATCATATATGATAAATGTTTGCTACTTTGATGGTGCCAAACCTTAGTTTATTTTTATTTTATTTTCAGGAAATAATAAAAAATTGTTTTCATAGTAATAAACACACATGATGATAAAATTTGAAAATATGTGCCCCAAAACATCAGCTCAGTGAGCAAAAACTGTACTTTTATAGCTTTGGTGTGATGGTAATTACTATATAGTCATTAACAGGGATCCACAAACCCCTCCACCCACAAATCAGTCACCAATGTGTGTTCCTCCCCACATTTTCATCAGTCACTCATACAGTGTGATTATAATTTTATAACTGCTCCAAATCCATTAAATAAAAAATACAAGCTGGCTTTCTTCAGGCACAACTGAGGGGAGAGAAGCAAATATAAGTCCCACGCCCCCCAAGAGAGTCCTAGTGTTGTTAAAGAACCAATTCACACGTCCTTACTTACGTTTACTGCCTCCAGGTGGGAGAACAAAGCTCATTTCCCGGGAATCAAACCATTGTAGAAGGGAAGGAGCAGCTAGGTTTGCTTCACAACTCTAACCCTGGTAGCTACTGGGAAAGAAAACATGAGCCTCCTCTTAGCAGTCGCTAGTGTCTGCATGGAACTGCAGCTAGTAGGTCCTGAAACCTTACTGAACGCTCCAAAGAGAGCAGAGTACAGGCAGGGAGATGCTCATTATTTATTTGTTTGTTTGTTTATTGAAATACCAGCTAGCAATAGTACCTGGGAAAAACTTGCAATCATATTCTCAGCCACTTGCTTTTGCCTCTTTCTTCTTTTAAATTTTCAAGCTGGTTTCATGCTTGCTATGAAGGATTTCTTTGGATACTGAGACTTGTGTTGTTTGAGATGGTGTGTGTGTGTGTGTATGTTTTCCCAAGCTTTCCTCAAGGAGGCAGTATCTGAGAACACACTTACAGCTAATAAGGCAGTCTATTTGTATTGAATGTTAAGATGCAAGTCAGCTGTTTGTAGGTGCTACTTGCTTGAAATAATGCAGAAGAAAATGGCCCTATCACTGAATATCAGCTATTGCCAACTTCCCCGGAGGGCAATTGCGTATCAGCATGGAAGCTATTGGAGAATTGAAATCCTTAACGATGTTGGCATTTACCTAGATGCATCCTTGGAATCTCCAGGAGCCTCTAGTGGTTTATCTACAGGTCCTTCCGGATGAATAGTTAGGGTCCTAACTGGATAGTTAGGGTTCTTAACTCTGTTTTACAGATACGTGGGTTAACAAATGCCTGGCTCTTCTGAGGCCAAAGTCAACTCCCTGGGGTCTTTGTCTCCTATGAATGCTGTCACAGGTCAGTGAGCCACCCAGCCACTATATGTGAACTGGTACAATATAAAGGAAACTACTCTGATTCCCCTTGCCTTGATCCTCATATCTGGCAACAACATTTTCTAGTCAAGCTGGTAGAAATATGCTCTCAGAGCTAAGGAATGATTTTTACTGGGGATTGGGAAAGGGGGTCCTGGCCCCACTCTGCCTTCCTGAGACCAAAGAGAAAATGCCTTAGCAGACCATCCAGGTAATCAAGGAGCTAGGCCAGTTATTCAGCCTGGTTCCCCAAATTTCACTTAAGATGGCCACAGGTCACGTGATTCTTGCTCATCTCCCACCCACCAGCTTAGTGCAAACCCTTCTGAAGAGACAACAGCTAGCCTTGGGGGTAGAATGACCTTCCTGGTTAGCTGCCCACCCTCCCTTTCTTGAAATCTCACTGAGGAATGGTATCTGCAGGAAGGGGAAAGATCCATCCCTGATTCTTTAATTGTCCAAGTCACTATCATCCCATTTTATTTATATAAATAAATTTCCACCCTTTTGTCTTCTTTGAAACTTTCACTGCAGACTTTATCGCTGCAGACATTTGGCAAGCTATTTCATGATGCCCGTTCTACCCCCCAAACCTCTGCATTCTGCATTCTACAAGTGTGCAGTCCACAGCAGTAGGATTCCCAAGACATGTTCCCAGCCCTGCCAAGCAGCAGGATAGGCTGGCGTTGTTGGCATGTTGTATTATTTGCTTGTGCCTCTACCTGTGTCTTTTTCTTAGGGGGAAGCTAACGTGAGGCATACACATTATCGTAATTTTCATGGTTTTAGACTGTGGGGACCAGAGACAGGGAGAAAATCAGATAGACCACAGGTAGATGTTGAAAAATCTTCCTCCCTCCTCTGGCTTGGACTGGTGCCAAAGGACCCTTCATTCACAAGGAATTGATGTAGAGCAGTAGAGATGAAAGTTGCGGTTCACACACTCTGCTCACAAAACCCAACTCGTGTTTTCACGTCTCTAAACAAGGACTGCAGTACTATTCCAACTGGTCCTTGCTCGGGATGACAGTTGCCTGCTTATGATGCCTCGCATCACTGTATCACTGTGTTTGCACCTACCTGCTGGGAAATCCTGCAGACAGAATGGTGGCTTCAATACACGCATGCTCCCCCACTCCTCCCAGCGAACCTTGCCCTTCCCCTGCAGTGTGCGTGGGCGCCGCCCTTCCCCTCACCTCTGCCTGGAGTACCAGTGCCCAGCAGTGGACAGAGGCACCAGGGACCTCCCTAGAGAGTCTTCAGCTGCGTCTCAGCTGATGTGCCCCCTCCTCCTCAGTGGCAGGGAGGGGGCCTAGCAAGCAGAGGCTCTGCAGTTTGGGCCTCTGCTGCAGTGACTGTGGCAGAGGTGTGTCCCATCGCCCTCCCCCCTCAGTGTCATCCACTTGAGTACCTTGAGCCAGCCCCAAATACTTCAGGTATCTTGCGTTCCCTGGGGGTGCCTCTCATTGCTTTTCCAAGATATATTAGATGCCCATTGCACTGTCACTTCCTCCCATGGGGGAAACTGCTCTGACTCCCACCTCTGCTGTCGCCTCTTTTCCTAACCCCAAACAGCCTACTCTTTTTTTCCCACATGTTGCTTCCCGCCTCCCAACCACTTCCCGCTTCCTTGACACTTCCCGCTTCCCCAGGCTCTCCCAGTCCCACACCTTTCTGGTCAGTGAGTGGCAGCCAAATGGATGCAAGGGATGCCCGGAGTCCAGCAACCTCCATAGCCATCCGACTTCACCTTGCCGCCCCCCCAGGGGTCTTTTTCTTACCTTTATTCTGGACCACGTTATTGGCGTTCTGGGTGATGGCAATGGAGATGGCAATGGAGATGGCTTTCGACCTTTCTCTCCAAGGACCACCTGCAACAGTTGTAGTGCTGAACTCATGTTTGGACTCTCTGGAGTTGGCTCAGGGCACGACTCTGAGGCCCTCTCCGTGGCAGGTTCTGGGGCTGACTCTAGGATCAGCCCTGTGTCAAGATCTGGGGTTGGCTCTCTAGTTGGTTCTGGGGCCAACTCTAGGGTTGGACCTGGGGTAGGTTCTGGGACCGGCTCTGGGGCCGGCTCTGGGGCAAATTCTGGGACCGGCTCCTCGGCCGGCTCTGGGACAAGTTCTGGGTCCGGCTCTAGGTCCGGCTCTTTGTCTGGTCCTGGGTCCGGCTCCGGGGCCGGCTCTGGAGTTGAATTTGCGTCTGATTCTGTGGCTGGTTCTGGAGTCACCTCTGGACAGGGTCCCAGAGCAGGCTCCGGTTCTGGTTCTGGTGGAGGAGCCGGCGGCGGTGGAGCCGGCGGCGGAGCAGGAGGCGGCGGCGGCGGCTCTGGGGACTCAGCCGGCTGCTCTCCATCCTGAGGCTGGGCAGTGCCCTGGGCCGCTGAATCTACACCGTCCATTGTAGCACACCGTCTGGGGTCCTGGCAGCCGGCGCCCCTAAGACTGGAAGGCTAAAGAGCCCTCGGGCGGTCCGCCCACTCTTATCTGACATCCCTTTGCTGGGTGCCAAACTTTGCACCCGCTTCGCTCCATGGCTAGCGCAGCTCTGAGGTCTAACCCAGGGGCGCGCAGCGTCTCCTGGAGCTGGAACACGCCCCTTGGTGAGCGCACACCTCTTCGTAAGCAGCTATGGGTTTGATGGGCGGGAAAGAGTAAGGCTTGAGAACGCGACTGGGCAGAGCGCTTGATGACCTCTTAGCGACGTGCGCGGAAAGGGAGGGGGGCAAAAAAGAGGAGGGGGAGTGGAGTGGCTTGTGGGGAGGACTTGGAGCCGGGCAGGGATTAACTCTTTAGTGACAAGAATGGGAGAGAGACAGAGACAGAGACAGACAGACACACACACACAGACAGAGACAGAGACAGAGACAGAGACACAGAGAGAGAGAGGCAGAGAGAGAGAAATTGAGGGTCTTTGCAATCCTTCTACACTCTACGGAGCTGCTGCTGGTCTTACCAGCTTCCATAAGGTAGTTGTCTTCTCACTCCAGCAGCAGGTGGATCTACCCTGGGACCAACCTCTTGCCCTCCCTATCCACTTCTTCCCAATCTCCAAGTCAGCATGGACAAGTAATCCCTTTCATTTAACCCAGGAAAAGAAGTTAAGAAATTAACCTGCGGAGATTGGAAAAAGAGACGGGGGTGGGGGTGGGGAGACCCTCCACCAAGAGTCTCCCAAGTCTCCGGTTTATTTTATTATTTTATTTTGTCTGTGCTCTTCTAAATCAGAACAGTTGAGGAGGTTACTATTCCGGACCGGGTTTGCGGTGCTTTGGGTAAGGAATGTGATGAGGGAGAACTGGAGCCCTGGCTTTCTGCAGCCTGCAGATGCAGCCCAGCGCGCCAGACAGCAAGGCGAGAGAGAGTGCCCTGGCAGTGGTTGGTGGCTAGGCTGCGAGCTCAGCAGCTGAGGCTATGCTGATCTCCGCAGCTATCTGGCATCTGTCTAGCTAGGCTTTGCCGTAGGAGAGACTGTCTTCTGCTTTTAGCTGGACTTCCTAGGCATCTGCAGGACTTCTATTCTAACTTGTGTGCGTGTGCGTGCGCGCGCGCGCGCGCGCGCGTGTGTGTGTGTGTGTGTGTGTGTGTGTGTGTGTGTGTGTGTGTGTGTTTGAAAATGATCGTGTCCTGGACTGAGAAAAAAATAATTTCAACACCCACACCTCTTCTTTTTAAACCTCCCGAAGCACTCTGACATTAGGGATGGAAAAATGTGTTGCAGAAAGGACAGACAGGTTGCTGCAGCAGCACTCTTCCCTCCACCGACATTCAGAGACTTTAGAAGCTTTGTCCTTGTTAGTCATGCACTTATACCTACAAACCATCATCTTAGACCGAGACTTTAGACGCCAATATGCTGCCACATAGAATTAAAATTTGAGAAGTCTTCCCATCAAGCCACAGCCGGGTGGGGGAGGAATACCTATAAACCTAATTTGAAATATGACAAGTGAATTTATCTCCCACACAGAGAGTGCTGCAGTTTGGATGGCAGCCCTCCATCTGCAGCCCCTCCTCCATCCATCTTTTTCCAGAGTACAACATCGGCTGGTCCTTATTCCTTTGTTAGCTGATATTCACTGATAATTTTCTAGAATCTGCAGTATTTTTCTGTTCTCAACACCACCTCTTAGCAATGAATACCACTGAAGACAGTCTTGTATATCCCCCTCCAAAGACCGGAATCTATGATGCAGTCAGCATTTCTCCGACACTTGCTGCAGCATCTTTACTTGAACCTATCATTCTGAATACATATCACACTGCTTGACAGCTACAAAGCCCAGCACAGGGACCATCTCTAACCTTTAGGCTTGGAGAAACCCAGGGGAGCTGAGCCCTTCAACTCTCTCACTTAGCAGGGCCTCTTTCTAATAAATCCACTTTATGTGCCCACCTGCTTCCCCCCTCTTTGGGATTTTTCTTCTCTCTCTGATCCCACACTCAAAAACAAACAAACAAACAAATAAAAAAACAACAACAAGCTGTATTAACCTTGTCTGTTCATAACTGAAACCCACAAGTGTCACATCTAACCAGTTTTAACCCAGACTTGGAGTCACTTTTCAGGGTTTTACATCCTGGTAAAAACAAAACAAAATAAAAGAAGCAAACAACATCCTGCAAAGGAACCTGTGTCCCACATTTAAATGTTTCTTTTACAAAGCTTCAACACGGAGTCATTGCTGAAGGCTGTGCAGTCACAGAATGAGATGACCTCTCAGATTTTGACACAGATGATTTGTCCTCAAGCACGACAGCACTAGGAGACAACTTGGAGTTATCACTGTATGTATAGTCAGTGAACTCTTGTTTACAATTCTGTCTATGCTCAGTCACGATGTGGCTAAAATTTATGGTGTGATCTCTTGCTCCAAAATCAGTTGGGTGTCACGTACAGCTTTTGCTTCACTAGGGTAGGTTCCTGGGCCTAATGCTACTGGAATGGTATTATAATTAGCTTTGAGTCTTTTAAAATGATTTCTTGGTGCTTCAAAAGATGTCTGTCACAGTTCAAGAGCAAGGGCTGATTTTATTCGTCTGTTTTGATCTTTCTTCTTCTGACTAGTTTTACATATGTCTTTTTTGGTAGCAGGGAATCAGAACGGTTGATTAGTGCCTGATTTGGGAGGCACTTTGACTGCAACTAGTATACGTCCTCTCCTCCATAACCTGTTTTTATTAAAAACAAAACCAGAAAAAGCTTTGCTTAGAATAGATGCTAGTGTATCTTCCTCCAACTCTAATCCAGCCATGAGGCCAGAGTAAGATTTAGGAAGTGTTCACTAATCAGCTCATGCATTACAGGTTACTGGGTAGGGTATCTTTTTTCCTACAGGGCTTTTCAGCAGAATTTGGTGTTTCAGATAGCCAAGGATCATTTAAGAAGAGGCCAGAGAACCATCACAACATTGAAGCTCTTCTTTCTTTTTCTCATTTCATTTTCATTATTGAACATGAGCAATAGTGCAGTGCTAGGGGACCCCTTGGCTTTGGACCAATAGTTTAAAATTTCTTAAATCCTCCTTTTTACAGAAATTTTGAACGAATTCGGTACCTTTTTCTGAGTCTTAGCACTGCCTACCTTCCCCATGTTGCCACTTTGGCAATATTCAAAGCCAAAATAGAATCTTTTATAATAATCTTCCAAATAAAATGAAGAGCTGAGGTCATGAACAACATTTATGGAGAAGGTAGATGAGTCTGACAATTTAGATGGGATTAGAATGCGAACTTGTTATTCTTCACTCAGTTTGGTTCACAAGGGTTTAAGAGATACGGGGTTGTAGATTTAAAAAGTTGTGTTCATACAATGCATTTTGACTTCTAAACTACATCTAAATACACTATTTCTCTTGAGCCTCATAACAAATGTGTGAGGAACGAAGTCTGGACTTCCATTGCACATTCCTACCCTTTGACTTTTATAGACAAGAAAACACAAGCCCAGTGAGATTAGCACCATGTCTTAGGTCACAGAGATAATTGGTGGTTGAACAGCTATCTAGAACTTGTGTCTCTCAACTCCCATCTGAGAAAAGCCAGAGCACAGTGCTGATCTGGAAACTGTAAGACAATGGCTGTGTAAATTCTTCCTGTAGCTCCGTGTACTCTGACACAAAATATCAAGTGATGCTGTGAGTGAAGCAGTGATGACTTATTGAAAAAAAGCATATCCTGAAGCAGATCCTGATTAGTCAGTTAACAAAGATCAGCACGGGGGAAGTAGGAAATATTTTTAGGCAAAAAGAAAGGAAACAATGGAAACCCATGGTGAGAGTGAGCCAGGCTGACTGAGAACAGGACCACAGCAGGGTTGAGCAGAGAGGTTAGGGCAAAGTAAGTAATAGAAGTAGGGGTGTTAAATTTGAAGACTACACTTTTTTTTGTTTTAAAGTTAATTGAGGTCCAAAAGAAGTTGTTTGAGTATAAGGGTGATATGGTAAAACCACTCAGTTAGAAAAATTATTCTTTGCTTGTTTGTTTGCTTGGTTTTTTTTTCTTGAGATAGAGTTTCTTTGTGTAACAGCCCTGGCTGTCCTGGAACTCTCTTTGTAGACTAGGCTGGCCTTGAACTCACTGAGTGCTGGGATTAAAGACATGAGCCACCATGCCTGGCAAGAAAAATTACTCTTGACAGTATATTTTATTCTGGAAGCATCTACTAACCTACTTTGGTTCCTTGAAGTCATTTTCAGTTCGTTTGGACTCATTTGTAAAATAACTCTTCATTTTTGCTGCAACCTGTAGTTTGGGGTCTGTATTGCCAAGGCTTGTGCTCCAGCTCCAGACAATCAGCTTAACCACCTACCTATCCATTTGAACTCACTCCACAGTAGCTTATCCATGGACAAAACATGCTACTGGAATTTCTAATATGGAATTCTAACTAATGATAAATGATCAGAGGATGACAGAAAAGGTCTTTGTAGGCAGGCAGTAGTGAGATGGTTGTGGATCTGAGGACAGTTTGAAGGAGGTCTTTGTAACATCTTTGACATACTATGGCTTAGATATGGCAGAAAGGGAAAAATGGTAATTTGGAGTTGTAACTCAGTGTAACTTGTCTAACAAGCATGAGACAAGAATGGAAAAAGGAGATTAGAGGGAAGGATGAAAGCAAGGAGGGAGGGAGGGAGCAAGGGTGTGTGTGTGGACCTTGCCTATAATTACAGCACCCTAAAGGTTAAAGCAAGAGAGTTGTGAGTTCACAGCTATCCTGGGCTATGTAGAGCATTCTTCATGTTTCAGAAGATGGCCAAGGCACCCAGATAGTTGGAGTTGAATTGTTGCTGGGCCATTTGAGGGTGATCAACTGTAATGGGTAGGAGATAAAAAAATTAAAACAGCTATTAAGCACACAAAGACTAATAGTATTGTTACTAAGATTATAATATACATAACCTGTTGCACCCTGGAAATCTAGAGATTCATCTCCAAAGCTTTTTGCCAGATATGGTAATGCTTAATATAGTTTACATATGATTTTGTACATCACATAAAGCAGATGAGACATTAGTAACATTTTAAGGAATATATACTTTGAGTTGAATTAAAAGGCCATTGCAAAACATTCCATCTGGTAATCATTTTTTAAGATGAAAGAACTAGCTCTGACATGGTTAATGTACTGTTGCAAATTATTACAATCATCCTCTTAAAGAGGAGATAACTGGAAATTCAGAAGTACTTGAAGTGAGCGAGAGCTCAAAGACCCAACAGCTGTCATAATTGATATCTCTGGTGCAGTTTTGGACCCATATAAGGAATGAATTTTTATTTTGGATATAGGAGGACAGAAAAGAATGCTGGCCAGAATCAAAGACACCTGCTAAAAAGGTATAACTTTACTTAACATTTAGATTGTGTTTGGTATTATAAGTAATCGAGATTTAAATGTAAATTTGATTTAATATGTAGACTTAAAAATTTTATTAGCATGTATTACTTATACAAACTAATGGGTCTCATTATGACACTTCATACATGTATATAATATATTTTAATCATCTTTAATCCCATTATCATATTCCACCCCACCCCCAGATGCTGTTCTCCTTCCTCTACCTCAAAGCCTACTTTCTTTGATGAGGGGTGAGAGCTACACTTTTATCTATACCTCTCTATATATTTGGATATAGGCATATATACATAGAGAGAGAGGGGGGATATGCTTAAGTATTTAGAATGCAATTAGAAATTATATTGGTTTAGGAAAGTGGCAGTAGTAGGTTCTCCTCTAGGGTCCATGACCTCACCAGCCATAGGTTTGTAGGACCAGACATGAATTCCCTCCTCTTGAGAGAGCCTTAAAACAAATTTGACAGCCATTGGTTACCCCCAAGATCTAAGTGCCTTTTGAGATATCTTGCCTGGCTGATCATTGCAGTTATACAGTATTGTTTAGGGAATTTTGTTAAGGAAAAAAGTCTTAATCTTCCGTACAAATGCATTTCCCTCAAAATATTTTTGATCCAGGAATTATTACATCCATGTACATAAAACTACATATACTTTGTATTTTTCTAAATTGTTCAAGAACAAACACGAACTATTTCTGTAAACTTACTGTCAACAAAATCTTGTTCAAATTATTATATAGTGTTTTAATAAGATAGAAATTTCCGGTTTTCAATAAAACTAAATGTTGATTAAAGCAGAATTTTCAATCCTCCTTTGTATGATGAATAACCATAAATTAACCATCCAAAACCATTATAAATCTTGGATACTAATGCTACTTTCTAACTGAGGAAATAAGAGGAAAATTTTATGTTATTTTATCACTCATCTCAATCATAGAACAGGTGAAACTTAGACATCTTGATTTACTTCTGTAAAACATGGATGCTTGTTATGTGAGTAATTCTAGGAAGTCAAATCATCATTTCTGTTGTAGCAAGGTAAAACTGTGAAAGGTTTTATGAGGAGACGAAGTAAAGAAAAAGAAAATGCATAATATGTTATAAGTATATCATTGATAAATACTTTTACATTTTAAAAAATGATTAGCTTTTTAACCACAAAGAAATAAACAGTAAAACTTTTAATCACTGTGCAGTTGAACAAGGATTTAATACCAATACCACTTAATGACTTTCCCAAATATCTAAAGGAAATTATTTCTTAAGAGGGTCTCCCTTACAAGTTTTAAACCAGAAGTGATGAATCCAGCTGACAATTCCTGGGACATTGATGGCACAATGATGATGAAGAAAATAGGCTTATAACTTGGTGGAAATACCAGAAGTTATCATTAGGATCTTGCTCTTGGACCCTCATGGACCCTAGTCCTTATGATCTCTGTTCAAAGAATTTAGATGAACCCCTCAGAGCATGGTATAGAAGACACTTTATTCCAGAGTAGAGGAGAATATACTCCCCAGGGGTGAAAGTGGACAGTGGCCAAGAGTCCACTGTTACCCAGCATTCTTCACAAACACCTCTTTTCGACATCAAACCCAAGGAGAGAAAGGTGGTAGGAGAGGGAAACAGATAGGTAAAGAAACTTGAGATAAACAAAGAGGTGCTTACATGCTGAATTGTGAGGAATATAGTTTTCTTCTCCTTCTGTGAGTAACCCACTCTGTTCCTAGCTGCTTCCTTGTCCCTGTAGTTCTCCTTCTTTATTGAGACAACTCAAAGTGCACACTTTCTTGGCTCTGTGTTAAAAGGAATCATGGTGAAAATATTTACACAATTGATGCGATATACAAGTACAAAATGCCACTTAATTCGACTGCTTTAGATGAAATTAACACATTGAAACAGCCAGTTCCAGGCCAGAAAGATGACTCCGTGTGTAAACAAGTTTGTCATCCAAGCCTGATAAGTTGAAGTCAATCCCCAGAACCCACTTGAAGAAGCCAGATGTGGTGGTATATATACATCTGTAATTCCAGAACTCCTAAAGTGTGATGAGTGGCAGGTACAGGAGATTGCTCAGAAGTTTGTGGACCACGTAGCCTTGAGTAAGAAACAGGGTAGAAACAAGAGGGATTCTACCTCAACAAGGTGGAAGGAGAGAACTGGCACTTGAAAGTTGCTCTCTGACACCTATGCATGTGCCAGGGCATGCATGCATAAATATAATATAAATAATATTATATATATATATCACAGGTGTGCATGTGCACACACACACACACACACACACACACACACACACACACACACACACACACACACACACGGGGAGAGAGAGACAGTTTCAGGACTGTGTCACCAGTCACCTTTTGGTTTTAAGTCTACTTCCTCTGGTTGTAACCCCTGGGATTACTGAAAATTTTGGTAGTGACTGTTCCCATCAGCCACATTCTACATGCTACAACTAGACCAAGTGTCCCCTTTCAGCTTCACAGAACTCTACAATAACAAAGCCCCTTTGCAACTGGGTCTCAAGACATTAACTTAGCTTTGGGACAAAGAGGACACTGCCTGACTGTAGAGTTCCTTGGGATCTCCTCATATCCATTTCACAGTTAATAGTAAATATCAGTGACACGGTAGATACTTGTTTGAATGCTGGTGATTCACCAATAAACAAGGCACACCACCATTCTTGCTCAAACAACATCTAAGTATAGGGCTGGGGTGATACACACAATTAGACAGACAAGGAAGTACATATACAGAAATTGTTTCAGAAAAATGGTAAATGTGATGCAAACAACAAGAACAAAAGAAACCCAAACAGGATAATAGGATAGGAAGTTCATAAAAAGGCTTCTTTGGTTGATGTATCTATTCATTTGCTTACTCATATAGCACACTAAAAAAAGTTTGAAAATAACCTTACCAATACTAATATCAATAACAAAGCTGCTAGGTAAAGTTCCAAATTGTTTTCTACTCACTTGATAAGCTTCCAACACTTTGGAGAAGTGTAAGAATAATAAAATGAACACATGTGTTTTTACCATTATTCACCAAGCATTAACATTTTGGCATATTTGCTTAATATGTAGTCCCTTTCTCTCTGTCTCACCCTCTCTCCTTCCCTCCCTCTACCTTCTGCCCCCTCCCTCCCTCCCTCCTTCTCTTAACCCCATTGTTCAAAGTTAGTTGCAGACATCTTTTTTAAATATTTTTCTTATTATTATTTTATTCTTATGTGCATTGCTATTTGACCTGCATGCCTTTGTGAAGGAGTTGGATCCACTGGAACTTGAGTTACAGACAGTTGTGAGCTGCCATGTGGGTACTGGAAATTGAACCCGGGTCCTCTGGAAGAGCAGCCAGTACTCTAAACTGCTGAGCATCTCTCCAGCCCCAAGTTGCAGACATCTTAATTTTTCTTCTAGAAGTATTTCAATATGTGTCTCATAAGGAAAGAAGCCACCCTATTTCATATAGTATGTAATAATCAAATTCACAAAAACAGTGTTTAACATACAATACATACCCTGTTTTCTCCATTTGCCAAAACAATGATCTCTATACAAGTTCTTTATAAGAATTGGATGGGCCGGGCGGTGGTGGCGCAAGCCTTTAATCCCAGCACTGGGGAGGCAGAGGCAGGCGGATCTTGTGAGTTCGAGGCCAGCTTGGTCTACCGAGTGAGTTCCAGGAAAGGCGCAAAGCTACACAGAGAAACCCTGTCTTGAAAAACCAAAAANTATATTGCACTTAGTTTTTGTCTCTTTAGTCTTCTTTAATCTCGAACAGATTCTAACTTTTGTTTTATCTTCATTGCATTGGTATTGTTGAAAAAGCAGGGCAAATGACTTAGAGATTGGACTTCAATTTGTATTTCATTGAGGTTGTTTGCAGTTATATGTTTATAGAGTGTTTTTCTGAAGAAGCTACTTTCTGATGAGTCCTGAATAAAGAAGGAGTCAGCGATAAAATGATCTAGAGAAAATGATTCCAGGCCGAGGGACGAGCAAGTAATAAAGGTCCTCAGATGGGAACAAACTTGTTTGTGGGAAAGAACACAGGCCAGAGTGACTAAAGCCTGAAGATCAAGGGCAAGAGTAGTATGAGATGAAGCAAGTTCATTCCACAGGATTCCGAATGTAAAGAACCATATAAACTTGAACATATTGAATTACTTAAGGTTTTTTCTCTGATTTTTCTATTGTTTTCTAGACTTCGTATAATTCTTATGTGGAACTTCTCTCACTGATACTGTAACTTGCTGGCTATATTTTTTGAGTCAGGGTCTCATTCTGTAGTCCAGACTGTTCTCAAAGTTACAGTCCTCCTGCTTCAAGCCTTCCAAATGCTAGGATGACTGGTGTGTGCTACCAAGCCATGCCTACTTTTGTCTTTTTCCCATTTATTAGTCTGCCTGTTTGCTCTACTTCAGGAAATATTTCTCAGTTTTATCTTCTAACTTTTCTGCAATGCTGATGTATAATTTTGACACTATCCAAAGTGCAGACTCCATTGGTTAAGGGCATGGTACCCAGCAAGGGTTTCCTCACTTCAGATGCCAGCCACAAGATCCTAAGCATCCATAGGATATTCAACCTTCCGACCAACTGGCTACACATTTGGGATTTTCAACAATCCCCTCAGGCTTGAAAATTCTCTAGAATAACTCATATAACTCATGTGAGTAGTAGGTGTATGGTAGCAATTTTATTATAAAAGAATTCTATAAAACCAATTCAATCACAACTAACAAAATGAAAAGACCTATATAGGATGAGGTCTGGAACAGTCTCTATTGTGGAGATTTTGTGGTTTTTCCCTATGAAATCTGAATATATCATCCTTTTGGAACGATAATGTTCATCAACTAGGAGGCTTGCCCAAACTAGAGTTTCTATTGGGGTTTTCTTACATAGGCCTGGTTGATTGAAATATCTTATTGAACCCAGTGCCCAATTCCAACTCTTCTTTACCTTGAGAGGGGTTAGTTTGGGCTGATATAATTTAATTCAAAGCCTTAACCCTTTAATCATGCTGTTTGGTATTTTGAGGCCAGGTTTCATTTTGAAATAATAATCCAGGGGCTCACCATGAGTCACCTCTTTGACAAAAGTTCAAAGGTTATTCTTGAGGCTTAACATGAAAAACAAAGAATTGTCTGTCATTGAAGAAATGTCAAAGGTTTAGAATTTGTTCCAGAAACCTGAGGAAAAAAAGTAATTATTTTTATTATACAACAAATTATAATAGGGATTTCAGGAACAGGAATTTTCAGAACAATTATGTTTTCTGAGTTTTTTAATAACACGTTGTTCTTGTTTGATAGATACAATATATTCACTCATCTCTTTGAGGATAATGGTGGTCATTAATGTTGATCTGATTATTTTTACCCATGTTTTTTCTTTTAAGTGTTTGGTTGGTTTATTAGTTTAGGAACTGCTTTCATATAAATTACAATCATTTATATTTTATGTTTATGAATAGGTTCCTAAAAGCTTAATTAGAAGGGCAAACTACTTAGTACTTGAGGCTGGGAGTGTGTTCACTTTCTATTGCAGTGTAGCAAGTTACCACAAACTTAGTGACTTAAACAATACACATTGACAGACTCATAATTGCTGTCAGGAATTCATGTGTATGTAGTTGAATCTTCTGCTCAAATTCTCTGTAAAATTCAATATACGTGCTAGGATACAATCGTGTTTGGAGTTTAGAATGGAGAAGAATTTGCTTCCAAGATCATTTAGGTTGATTCCAGAATTTATTTTCCTATGGCTATATGACTGAGATCTTGACATTGTGTTGCTTGTTGACTGGACCAGTCAATGTTTCTTAAGGCTTCTGACAGTTCTTCGCCATGTAGGCTTCTTCAGCATTACCTCTAATTTCATCAAATCCTTAAACTAAGATCCTGGCTTTATTCTGCTAAGGCAGATCTTTCTGTAATGTTAAGTTAGTGACTTTATCTTTACTGCTGTCTTAGAAACAATGCATATAATCCCACCTGCATTAAAGAGACTTACGTACTTGATTTTTTCAGTTCTAAGACAGAATTGTATTATATACCCCAGGCTGGCCTTACACTCATGGTCCTCTGTATTCAGCTTCCCAAGTGTTAGGATTACAGGCGTGTGTCACCACATCCTGCTTAAATCAACACCCTTTGTTTTGTTTAGAGTTTATCACATTCCCAAAGAAGAATCTACCAACACTCTGCTTAGAGTTTGCAACTCTCTAAGAACTAAATGGAGTAAAGAACTAGGAGCCTCATTAATATATATGAAAACTTAATTTTCCTGTTATAGAGATAGAGATAGATATCTTTACTATGCTGTTTTTTCCCAGTCCATAGACCTTTTCTTTTATTCACTCTAGGGCAGTGGTTCTCAACCTTCTTGATGCTGCAACCCTTTAATATAGTTCCTCATGCTGTGGTGACCCCTCAACCATAAAATTATTTTCATTGCTACTTCATAACTGTAATTTTGCTACTGTTATGCATCATAATGTAAATACCTGTGTTTCCAATGCTCTTAGGTGACCTCTGTGAAAGGGTCATTTGACCTCCAGAGGTCGTTACCCACAAGTTGAGAAGCACTGCTCTAGAAACTAAATCTCACAAGCAATGGGGTTTGTAGCACAAACAATCACATTTTTGGCACACCTGTACACCCTCTGTGCTACAATTGACATCATCAAAAGAGCAAATATAATACTGCTAAAATCACATTATTACCATAGGGACACCCTAACTTAAGCAATAGCCACTCCCAAAATCACAGCTACAACAGGTCTCATTTACTGCAAGACTAGTTCCACATTAAGGAATATCTATATTTTCTTTCATTTCATTTTCTTAACAGTCCTGTGAAGTAGATACATTCGTTACCATAGAATCCTTCAAGTAGGTTCTTTCTAAGTCAATCAAGTTGTGAGGAAGATTGTGTCACTACAAAGT
>LZPO01116989.1:344955-381443 GCA_001675575.1 Neotoma lepida | reverse complement strand
CTCCCATGGTGAGTCCCCGGAGTCTGGCACACTCAGCCAAGGCAGGACAAGACCATCCTCCCTGCGCCAAGGCTGCGCCAGGTGTCCCACCATAGGCATTATTTTATTGAGTATTTTTGCATCAATGTTCATGAGGGAAGTTGGTCTGTAATTCTCTTTTTTTGTTGAATCTTTGTGTGGTTTTGGTATCAGTGTGATTGTGGCTTCATAGCAAGAATTTGTCAATGTTCCTTCTGTTTCTATGTTGTGGAAAATTTTAAAGAGTTGGTATTAGCTCTTCTTTGAAAATCTGGCAGAATTCTGCATTAAAACCGTCTGGCCCTGGACTTTTTTTTGTTGGGAGACTTTTGATGAAAAGTTTCTGTAAGGCAAAGGACACTGTCAATAGGACAAATGGCAGTCTACATAATGAGAAAATATCTTTACCAACGCTACATCTAACAGAGGGCTGATCTCCAAAATATATAAGGAACTCAAGAAACTAGACAACACAATGCCAAATAATCCAATTTAGAAGTGGGGTACAGATATAAACAGAGAATTTTCAACAGAAGAATCTCAAATGGCCAAGAAATACTTAAAGAGATGTTCAACACCCTTAGCCCTCAGGGAAATGCAAATCAAAATGACTCTGAGATTCCATCTTACATCTGTGAGAATGGCTAAGATCAATAACACAAGCAACAGCTCATGCTGGCAAAGATTTGGAGAAAAAGAAACACTCCACCATTGCTGGTGAGAGTGCAAACTTGTACAGCCACTATGGAAATCATTGTGGCAGTTTCTCAGAAAACTGAGAATGAACCTACCATAAGACCCCGATCTCCTTGAGAAGGGGAAATAGAAGAGATTTCATGAGTGGACTGAAGGCTGGTGGGTAAGGAGACAGAGGGGGAGAGTATTGAAAGAGACTACTGGAAAGAGGGTGAATTTTGGGGTCAGTTAAAAAACTTGGTGCAAGGGAATCATCCAGGAATCTACAAGGAAAACCCCAGCTTAAACTCCTAGCAATAGGGGATACAAAGCCTGAACTGGTTATCTCTTGTGTCCAGATTGGTGACTAGTCCAATTGTCATCAGAGAGGCTTCATCCATCCAGCAACTGATGGAAACAGATGTAGACCCACAGCCAAACATTAGATGGAGTTCAGGGAATCCTGCAGAAGAGGGGGAGAAAGGATTGTAGGAGCCAGAGAGGTCAAGGACACCACAAGAAAACTCACAAAATCAACTAACCTAGGCTCACAGGGGCTCACAGAGACTGAACCAATAACCAGGGAGCCTGCATGGGACTGAACTAGGCTCTCTGCATGTATGTTACTGTTGTGTAGCTTGGTCTTCTTGTGGGACTCCTAACAGTGGGAACAGGGGCTGTCTCTGACTCTTTTACTGGCTTTTAGGACCCTACTCATACTGACTCACCTTGCCCATCCTTAATACATGGGGAGGTGCTTAGTCTTACTGCAACTTGATATGCCATGTTTTGTTGATACTCATGGGAGATCTGCCCTTTCCTAAAGGGAATCTGAGGAGTGGAATGGGGGGGGTGGGAACAGAGGGTGGATGAGGAGAGGAGGGAGGGGAAACTGAGGCTGGGATGTAAAATAAATAAATNTAGGGGGAGGGGCTGGGAGGAGAGGAGGGAGGGGAAACTGAGGCTGGGATGTAAAATAAATAAATTTAATTGTTATTTTTTTTAAAAAAAGCTAGTTGGAAACAAGCCTAAACTAAAATCCAAAATTTCGTAATTAATAATAAGTCTCCATGTCATTATTTGGGGGCTGATGATCCAAACAAACCCTGACAAGAAAGCTGGCTACACAGATGTCTACAGAGCATTGCATCTAAACACTAAAGAATACACATTCTTCCCAGCAGCCTGTGGAACTTTCTCCAAACGAACCACATATTAGGAAACAAAACAAGTCTCAACAAATATAGGAAAATTGTAGTCACACCCTGCATTCTATCTGACCATAACAGAATAAAGCTGGCTATCAGCAGCAACTTTCTACAGAAAGTACAAAAACTCATGCACAACAAACTACTGAATGATAATTGGATCAAGGGGGAAAAAATCAAGAAGAAAATTTTAAAAATCCTAGAACTGAATGAATATGTAAACACAATATACCAAAAGCCATAAGATACAATGAAGGCATCCTGAGAGGAATGTTTACAGCACTAAGTGCCTACATCAAAACAGAAACATGAGAGTTACAAATTAATAACTTAATCATGCAGCTGAAAGCATTGGAAAACAAAACCACTCCCCCTGGACAAAGTAGACAGGAAAAGAGAATCGAAATCAGAGCTGAAATTAATTGAATTGAAACAAACAAACAATACAAAGAATCCATGAAACAACGTGTTGGTTTTTCTGAAAAGATTAACAGAATGTATTTCTTGAAAGGAGTGTCATCTCAGCTCAGACACAAGAATATGACTTGGGTGTATTCTGGGATAGGAAGGAAGGTCAATCTAGGAAGAGGAGTAGCATATAGCAAGGTTTGGAGGAATGCACAGGGAGACTCAGAAGAGGATGAGTGAAGATAAACAGTAATCTATTGATACTCTATCAGGTAAATCAGCTTGAATCTCTAGTATGAGAGGTGTAATTCTCCTTAACAATCAGTTTTTTTCAACCACTCACAAATGTTTTTTAAAAGACTAAGTTCATAACCAATTTGCACAATAGCTCTGCCACCTAATTCAAAACCCCAAACTTATGATTACATTAGTGCTTATAATTTGTATTTTGTATGAACCCTTTATTTTAGGTCTATATCTAGAAATGATACTGCTGAATTATAAGGTAAATAGATGTTCCACTTTAGTAGATAACATCAGTTTCCTAGAGGGGTTGAGCCAATTAACATTCTTACTACTAGTGTATGAGCATCCACACACTTATCAACACTTTGAATTCTCAGTCTCTTCAATTACAGCTATTCTGAATGGAACGATAACTTATTATGATTTCAATATCCATTTCTTTGATAAAAATATGGTAAAATATCATCTTGTATGTTTAATTGGCCTTATCTGTTCCATGTGTTTGCCCACATCCATACTGCAATAAAGCAGCGCTACTTTTGAGTAGGCATGAAAATTTACATAAGTTTGGGTCATAGCTCAGTGGCAGAGTGCTTGCCTAGCATTCACAACACCCTGGGTTCCATTCTCAGCAGTGCAAAGAAAACTTGCACAGAATCATGTAAAGGTTTGTTTAATAACCTGATGAGTCTGAGTTAAAAGTGTACATGGAAAGCTATGAAGGTTAATCAGGAGTCAAGGTCTTTCTGTTCTTTCAAACTTTGAGTGACATATTCGTTGCCTCCTAGAGGTTGAAGGTATATCCTTATTGCTGAAGATATCATACACTTCAGACACAAGACTTGGGGGCTTCTTCCCTGAAGATTAGCTTTCATAGTGCCAGACCATTCAATAGTTCAACAGTCCTACATAATGCCTATTATCTACAACAATGACCAGCATGACAAAGTATCCCCAAATGTGCAATGATGGCACTCATATCTTGGTGGTATCCAACTACTGTATATGTGGACATAAGACCCACTCAACAGGATAGAAATCATGTCTGGTACTAGAAACTTACTCAAACTTTCTGGGGCTAGCAAAGTAACAGATTTTAGTATCATCACTTTACTAAACCAAAATAATTCTTAACTACATCCTAAACTTTTATCCTTAGTCTCACAGGAAAGTGAAACTCTCATTCCTAATCAACAAAGCTTATCTTTTCAATAGACAGAGACCATTACAAAAAGCCACAACTGCAGAGATAAACTAACAGTGAGGTGCCAGGTCTAAGGGATACATCTACAACAACTGCAATACCTAAGGCTCAGGGAACATTGCAGAAGAGGGGGCAGAAAGATTGTAAGAGCCAGAGGATCAAGAAATCTACTGTGACATCCTGTTCCTTAGAAATGACGGAGAAGCTACACCCGTGAAACTTCAGCAATATGCTTACCTAAACAAGACCTGAACAATGCCAATGCAATATACATGCTAACATGGAAGGGAAAATCTCACGGGCCTCACCCAAAGACAGAAATTACAGGCAAGTAGTGACTGATCAGAGCTGGAGAAATAGTCCTCCCCAAGGAAAAGCCCCTTAATTGGTTATCCAATATCAATTGATCAACCCGAAATCATATACATACAAGTAACACTAAATGGATCGAGAAAATTGTATTTAATACATTTATGCACATGTGTGTGTGTGTAATGATAACAAAGAAAAGGAGGCCATAAATTTGAGAGGGAACAAAGGGGCAGGGGAAGTATAGGAGCAATTGGACAGAGAAAAGGGAAGGGAGAGATGACATAATTATATTTTATTTTCAAAAGATTGAAAAAAATCTGAAAGACGAGAAATGTTGGAGAAGTATGATCAGTTTTATACTTTAGAATGTTTTCTTTGGACTCAGTATAAAGAATGGATTAGAGGATTTACAGTGAAACCTGTTTGGGGCTTTTCAGTAATTGAAATAGGATGCTATTGGAAGCTGAGCTTGGATTGGGGCAGCAAAAATTAACAAAACTGGACAATTTTGATATTTGTCAAAAACAGAGAAATATGGGACTTTGTAGCTGATCTCTGGGGAAAATGCCTAAGAGAAAGAGTAAAAACTTCTTTCCAGTTTTCAGAATAAGGGCCACAGATGGTGGAGATGAGATACTATAGATAATAAATTATATTTTTACTGTTGTTGATTTCTTCAAATAGTCACTGAGAGTATGAGTTTGGGATATGTATGAATGTATATATGTATGCACATATGTAAGTATGTGTGTTTGTGCTTTCTTTTCTGTTGGTTTTTTTCTTCTGACCCTTCCTTTCCCTCCTTCCTTTCCCATCTCTTTTTTCTTTCTTTCTTTTTCTTCTTTTGTTCTGTTTTTCTTTTGAAACTGGTCTCAATATGTATCCAAGGCTAGCTTTGAAATCATGCTCCTCCTGCCTCAGCCTCCCTAGTGCTACAACTATATCCTACTTCATACGCTCAAAATTGTTGTTTGACAATGAAGGAAAATATTTGTTCGGGAATGTTGAGTACTTGCAGTTACTTTAAACCATGATTTCTCAGCTTTAGTAAAATTGTCATTTGGGATAGGAAATAAAGTGTTGGTAGTAAAGTAGGCATTTAGATGTAACTGTTATATGGAGTAGAGCTGAACATTGTAAGATGTTTAGCAATCTCTTTCTACTTCTTGCAACAGAATCACCTGTAAGTAAGGTCTATTACTCCAAATGTTTATTTCAGTATTATTGGTGAATATATGATAGCAGAAGGCATGAGATTAGATGAAAGAATCCAGGAAAGTCATAAATAAAAAGGACAATTTGGGGTTTCTAGATTGAATATGATCATGAGAAGCCAAATGAGATGAACGAAGAACAATCAAAGCATGAACCAACCAAAGAGTCATCAAAGCATGAACCAACCAAAGAGTCAGGAAGGAAACTTTCTCAATGAAGAGAAATGAGCTGGGAGATGATGCTAGTAAAAAGTATGGACAAGTAGACTTAGGGAGCTTTGGCAGGAGGGGAGATGAAGTAAGCATGCTCATAATAGGGGGACTGAGTTATTTTATGAAATTCAGGACAGTGCCAGACAGTGCCGTGACCTGTCATATATCATCTTCTAAGGGGCAGCACTGTCGCCAAGGGGAATTGTAAAGGAGTAAACTATTAGAATACTTATCCCATAGTGCAGTAATACATTTTTAATGCATCTGCTCTTCTTTATGAATGTCTAGAGGCAATGTCTTATATTGTACTCACCTTTGTGTCTGGAACACCCACTGAGTATGTGGCTTATAAGTGACTCAATAAGTATGTGTCATATGAAGATATGAAACTATATTTTTCTTCTGTTATATTACTTTAAGACAGAGAAATAACCTGAATTCTTTTAGTAGCTAGACCCATGAAATTGGAATGTGCAAAGAAACGATGATGAGTTGTTTAAACAAGGACCATTAAAGTTGAGTTAAATCTCAAGGTAAATCAGAAGTTGATACAGCAGGGATGGAGGAAGGGCTTAGATGTAGGTTTTAGTCAAACAGAAATATCTCCAAATAGGAGATGTTCACTAAGCCCTTACTATGGGTCAGAACTCTGTTAGATTTGTAAAGCACAGTTTAATAAAATGCACAAATAAGTATGAATACATTGTTAAAATTTTTCCTCAAATGGCTTCATGGAGATGAAATGAGGCTTATAGTGGGTAAATGACTCATGTTCATCTGACCAGACCTGGCATGAAGGTTAGTGGGTAGCAAGAATAAGCCAGATTGGCTCAGAGTTATCATGGACAGGGGCCCAAAGGAAAGAGCTTTAAAAATATTTATCAGGGGAGTATGGCAAGATGTTCTTGCTGGTGGGACTGAGGAACAGGAGTTTGTAGACAGAGTTGGTATTTGAAATATATATAGGTTTATATTTCATTTAATAGTAATAGGTCACTTCAGTTTTCTGAACTACAATTTTTAATCTTAAAACTGATAGACTAAATTAAACCTCACAAGATGGCTCTGAGAATTACATGTTACAATGAATATGAGGTATTTTTTAGACTAGGTTGTGCTATTCAAATATTAGCTGTCATTATCATTTTCAAGTCCCTTGTCTGCTAATAAACTTCTAGGGACTCTTTTCAGTGTGCAAGATAATATCCATCATATAGACAACATTGGAACCCTTTAATAGAATATGAAGACAGAATTATTTCCTTACAAAATACAATAACGATGCCTTAAAATGGGCTTTTGTCCTAAAATATGTGATCAAACTTTGTGTACCCCAAAGGATTTATGATCATTGTAGGCTGACTAATTGTGGGATATTGCAGTTCTCTCTATGACCTTTGGGGTCAGGATGCTCTCTGGGAGGAGAAAGGGGTCAATAAACAGCCTTGTGTACATATTCTCCAGAGAAATAAAAGCTAACCTTCAGCCATCGTGCTAGAAGGTTGCTACTCTCCTTTTGTAACTTAACATAATTCCTTGGAGAAGAAAATCAAGCTTCTATTTATCTAAAAAAAATATTGGGTCATATGGTACATCTATTTTTAGTTTTTTGAAGAACCTCTTCTACACTGTTCTCCAAATTAAAGAAAACTTGTCAATAGTTCATTTAGTAAAGTGCACAAGAGCTCAATTAAAAATGAATTCTGTGATTTTCCACTCAATTAATCCAGATGCTCTGTATTTTCATGCACCTACTGTGTGTCTTCATCTGTGCTAGAGTAATGTGAGTGACTGCTCCTTATCCTGAATGAAAGAACAGAAAATGCGGTGAATCATACAAGCGGACTCAGAGCAAGATGGATGCTATATATAGAAAAGCTGTGGTCCTGAGAAGAGGGGCATTATTGGGGCTTGGTGTAATCCAGAGGGCCAAGCCTTGGTGAAAACAGAGGCAGGAATACATTTGACTAGGGTTTTTGTTTCTCTGTGTAGAAAAATTTTGAGCCCTCCCCCAAGTTTCTATAGGAATATGTGTGCGTATGTACATAAGCACAGATCCTGACTCATCCAGATCTTCAACACTCATAATGTGATGGGCCTTGAATTAGGCATTGAGTGCATAATTATGACTGGAGTTGGCTCATCACATCAAGCACCTCTTAGAATAGCTAAATCTCAAGTATTTTTAGCTTCATTTTTTACCACATGCTTTCCCCTCCTCACCTTAGTTTCTTTGGGACTTCATTTTCTTATTTTCTTTGTGCTCATCACTTATTTTCACCATTTTGCCACCATTTGTCTTTCTTGGGTCAAATCAGTGGAGTGCAAATCTCTACAGTCCATCCCTGGAGACACACCAGAGCCACTGATCACTGTGCCCTTGTCATCCCCTAGTCTTGTAGCAGGCAAAACTGCTGGGTTTTGTTTTGTTTTGTTTTGAGCATATTCATCATAATTCATCAAACATTCTGAGGTATCTATTGTCCCCTATCAATTTCCTTCATTGTCCTTTTCTCCTAGGTTTATTAGTTCTTCACCCTCCCATCCACATCTTTAGGTTACACAAATTTTTAGTGTTCTAATGGCAATGAGCAAACAAGTAATCCATTCTGTTTCTCTGGTGCTGTTATTTTTGAATAACTTTCTGATTTCTAGTCTGGTCTCTAGACAGATAGCAATTATACACTATCTCTGGATAACTAAAATGTATGTTGCTATCTGAATTTTATCTTGTTACACATTTATATATGCTTTAGAATGCTTTCAGAGAATCAAGTCCACACTTGATACACACTAACGAGATTATCTGTGGTGGTGAGAAGCTTGCAATTATCTTCTTTAGGCATTAAGGTTTATTTATGTCTTTTATTACTTCTTCTATTCCTAATTCTGTTTTACTTAGGCTAGAATGAGTTTGCATTTCCTGAGTACACATTAATTGTTGGGAACAGGAGTAGGGAGCCTAGTTGTTTACAGTGCAGGAGTTTGGATGTAGCCTCTGCAACTGGGGCAAAGGCAAACTTGGGCTCAAAATGACCACACATATTTTACAAAATAAATGATCCACAGGCTGTAATCAAGCAGGGAGAGTGCTTTAAACACTGTATTAGCCTTCAAGCCATGATGAAGTGTTTTTCTGGAGCAGCTCTTTTTGCAGATGTAATATTGCTTTTCATAATAAAACAGTATAGTACTGATGATACTAACTGGGATGCAGAAGCTAGCCTTTGAGGAGCCACCAGCAATTCCAGTTCATAGTGTCCAAAGGATAGGGCATCGTTAAAAAGCTCATTGAGACTAAGAAGCCCAAGAGTAGTGTCTTTCTCAATGCCAGAAGCTTCGAGGCAATTAATTTACTTACTATAACCTCTAATTGATGAGTAGTAGTGTCTTAGTGTTGTACATATTGCTGTGATAAAACACCATGACCAAGGAAACATAAAAGAAAGCATTTAATTTGGGGATTATAGTTTCAAAGGATTTGACTCCATGACCATCATGGCAAGGAACATGGCAGCAGGCAGGCAGGCAGGCAGGCATGGTGCTGGAGCTTACATCTTGATTCATGAGCATGAGCCAGAGAGAGCTAACTGGGAATGGCAGAGGCATTTGACAACTTCAGAACCTGTCTCCGAGTGTCACATCTCCTTCAACAAGGGTACATTTCCTACTCTTTCACAAACAGTTCCATCAACTGGGGACCAAGTATCCTAACATATGAGCTTGTGGTGACCATTCTCATTCAAATCACCATAAAAAGGTTCAGAGATGTGAGTCCAGCTTCATCCATGTGGAGTAGGATTAATAGTAGAGCCCTCACACAAGAGGAACTGATGTTAAGAAAGACCTCTAGGCAGACAGACAAATGCATAGACAGATATTTTGTTATACTGCCTGGGCTAACAGAGAAACTGGCAGAAATTGGAAAGGCAAAACAGAAATACTAAAAATCAGAGGGTATTTATTCAAAAGTTTTGTGTTTAGCCTTAGCACTGCCAATAGACTGATAGTGAGGTAATGTTGAATCTCACTGAATGGTGGGATATAGATATTAATTTTTATCCATCTAAAGATATAGATAATAATTTTTCATCAAATTTAAACACATACTTTTCCTTGAAGGCAAATGGGTCTTTTTAATCAATAGCATCTCTCAATGGCCCTCAGTCACCTTTTCATCTTGACAATTATGAAAGTTTTATGTAATTTCTAACTGGATGCCATCTTAGATTTGAAATGTTCTACATGGCTTCTCAGGATTGTCTCATGCTGATGTCTGGAATCAGCTCTCAAGAACTCTAGCTGTGAAGGGTTAAGCTAATAAAAGAGTTATTATATTAGAACTTTGACAATCATATCCCATTTTTGGTTCTAATGGGAGTCACTGTCAAATCACAAATCTACTTAGTTTTCTTTTCACATGGACTGGTGTGAAGACACAATTTATTATCTTGGTCCTTAGGACCCATGAGAAATCTATTACATTTATTCCTGTCAAGTTCATCTTCCTTTTAACTTATTGTACAATTCATTTATTCATCAAATAGTTAATGGGCCTTAGTTACTTTCCTATTGCTGTGATGAGACACCATGACCAAGGGAATTTATAAAAATAAAGCATTTAATTGGAGGCTTGCTTACAGTTCAGAGGGTGAGTCTATGACCAGCATGGTGGAAAGCATGGCAGCAGGTAGGCAGGCACAGTGCTGGAGCAGTAGCTGAGAGCTAACATTTGATCCATAGTCACAAGATAAAGAGACAGACAATGAGACTGGGCATAGAATGGACTTTTGAAACCTCAAAGCCCACCCCCAGGGACAAACCTTTCCCGAAAGAGCCACATCTCCTAATTTTTCCCAAAGCAGTTCCACCTTCTAGGGACCAAGCATTTAAATATATGAGCCTATGGGGGCTATTCTCATTCAACCCACCCCAGCCAGAGCCTATGCTGCATGCTGAAATACAGAGATAGCTCCCAATGGCCATACACCTGAGTGGAAATAGGCAATGCCAAAGCTGATAAGCACTAAGTTTGAGGTGTGTTTAGAGTTAAGCAGAAGCACATAAAAGAAGGACTCAGTCTAAACTTGCATTTAGAGGAGATAAACCTAGAGTAATAGAGTCACTTAGCCTCTTACTAGTTGTATAATCCCTCTATGCTTCACTCTCTACCATTAGAATGGTGATAATAATAGTGTGATGCATGGAACTGTACAGATAAAATGAGTTAATGGATGTGGAGCTTTTAGGATACTATCTAGAGAAGGGAAAATGTTATGTAAGTGTTAAATGAACCAAGAGAGGCTCTTCAGTGGCTTGACTTTCAGTGTTTGGGCAGCTCCTTAAAAGATGAGAATTACTCTAAAAGGGCTGGGCCAAGTACAAATAGTACCTGGTGCATTTTGAAAATTGCAAGGTTTGTAGGTTCTAGTGTAGAGTATGCATTGGTAAAGGAAATGGACTCAGTGACAGGGAGAATATCAATGCGTGGAACTAACCCTTATTTGTCATGACAGTGGGTTTGGATTCGACCTTTTAAAAAAGCAGTACTTAAAGAATTTTAAGTCATAATAATCCACTTTCCAGCCTGTGAGGTAGTTATTGTTGCTATCTAACTTAATAAATGGTAAAAGTGCTACATGTAAAAATAGAATGACTTCTCGGTAGTTATGCATCTGAACTGAACTTTAGTTTGAATTGAGGCTACAGAGGGTGAATGCTTAATCTTTCCACCACACAACTTCTCCAAGAAAATAAAAAAAAATAGATTTGAGTGGAAAATAATGAGCTCAGTTTTTTAATATGTTAACTACGAAATGCATGAAAGATATTTAAGTATTTATATCCTGTAAGCAATTATTAAATATATAGATGACGAACTTGACAAAAATCTCTGAATTTGGTATTTATAACTAAGAGTCAATGATGACAGGCTATTAATTGAAAATTTTTCAGTCTGATAGGTATCTCTATCAGATAGAGAAACATAAAGAACTTCAAAATCTCTCAGATAGGAAAAGGGGCCCATAATGTTGACTAAGAATGAACAGAACAGTAAGCAAGAGACAAAAGGGCTGGAGACATGACTCAGCAATCCTTGTAGAGGACCATGTTCAGTTTCTAGAGCCAGACTGGGCAGGTCACAACTGCCTGTAATCAAAACTCAAGGGGAAGCTGATGCTTCTGGCTTCCACAGGCAGTTGCACTTACATGCACGTACCACCTCCCCAATATACATAATTTAAAGATAAAATAAATCTTTTAGAAAACAATGAAGGTATAGTTAACAGAGTCAGCTGCTGTCAGGAGGTCAAAACAGTCAATGACAGAGTTATAATTTAGGGCTCTAGGACGTCCAGTTCCAGGAAGCAAGACCAAACATTCTTTTCCTTATTGAATCCAGTTGAAAGCCCTGGGAGTTGTACCTAAAACAAAACCAAGAAGACTCTGAGAGGCACAGAAAAGAAGATAACCGAGCTAGAGATCTTCAGGCCCGAGGAATGAGGTGAATCTTGTGAGTTTCATTTGTGCTTCAAATATTCAAGAACAAGTTCTAGAGATTACTAAAACACCAGCAGGTTCAGACAAAAGTAAAACCCCCAGAAAAGCCTACTCTCTCTAGAAAAAAGTCCAGAAAAGGAGAAAGTAGCAAGACAGAAAACTGTAACTGAAGACTATAAAACTCTGGTGGCTGCACTAACCATTGTCAGTAGAGGTCAGGTGAGAAGACTGTGTGTGCTTCTACCTTGTTCAGGCTGTGACAAGCCACCCCGACCTTGCTAAAAGTAAATAATAAATTAATTAAACAGTGTCGCAAGATATTTGATTGTAGAGAGCAAAAAGCCTTGTGCACACAGATAAGCACTGGAGAAGCCAGGAAAGCTAAACACACAGCTCACCTCTTCCATGGAATGAGATGCATAACTGCTCTTCCTGGAAGGCTAGCAACGATGCAGTTTTACAACCTGGTGAGCCTTTGTTATCTGATGAGACAGGCTCTGCCGTGTCTCCCAGAATTTATGGTTTTACTTATCGAAGACCATTTTTCCCCCTAAATCTTGAGCATTGCTTTTAGACCATAAAACCCATTCCTATGAGTGAGGTCACTTGTGCTTTACAACAGCCTAAGTGACTTCTATATTAGCTTACGGCCATGCCAATCCCAATACCCACAGGCATTATGTTTACCTCAATCAAACTCCCTAGACCCTAAATCGTGGGCACTATCTCTGAGTCAACAGTACCCATATTTGTGAAAGAAGTCAGATGTACTTTGTAAGGAATCTCAATGTAAATGTGTCTTAAATTGTTATGCACTTGGGGCTGAATTAACTCTTATCTGAATAAATTTTTTTCAAAAATTGTGCTGTGGTTAAATATGGCTGAAGTAAAATGATCTGGGCCAGACTCTAGAAGTCCTGGTCCATCACCAGTTACAATAAAATTGGGCTGAGCCGAGTTTCATTCTTGTCTCTTTGTGAATCGTTTTTTTTTTCCCCCTGCCTGCTGTAAAGCCTGCAGGGGAATCACCACATTTGATTACTCTGTGTAAAGATATGCCACTGTGATTGGTTTAATAAAAAGCTAAATGGCCAACAGCTAGGCAGGAGGTATAGCAGGGACTTCTGGACAGAGAGCGGTCTGGGAAGAAGAAAGGCAGAGTCTCCAGCCAGACCTGGAGGAAGCAGGATGGGCAGTACGGAGATGAGCTGGTGGCCCAAAGGAAAGTCCGACTATAAAATAGAACACCTCAGGAGCTTCTAGGACTATAATAAAATATATAAAGTCTATGCCACCAGAGTCCAGAAGGAGGGGGCAAAGTGTAGGAGTGAAGTATTTGGAGAAAAGCAGTTTAAATTTTGCTAAATTTAGCAGGAGGTATAAGCCTCTTGATGTTAACTGAACCCAAAACATAGTAACATTTATGTCAAGTTATATTAGAGTCAAGCTTTTGAGCACTAAAGACAATGAAAAACTATTATGAAAGGAATCATAGTGTAATAACCTCATTAGAAAACATGGTGGCCAGAAGGAAGTGGTATGTGATATTTCAGTGTCTAGAAGGAAATAATAGCTAAATCAGAATTCTCCACCCACTGAAAATACTCTTTAGATATGATAGAGAAATCAAAATATTGTCAGGGGAAGGAAATTAAGAATTTGTGATCTTTGAACAAAGTTACCTTAAAAGAATAAAGCAAAGGAATTTGGAACACTGAGAGGGAAGATGTGAAGGCACAAAGGGCAAGGATATTGTATGTAAGACACTTTCCTATGGAATGAACTATGTTACTCCAAATTTCCGTCGTTGAAGACCTACCATGCAGTACCTCGGAATGTGACTGTATTTGGAGATTGACTTTTTAAAAGGTAATTAATGTAATGAGTTTATATGAATGAACCTTAACCCAATATGGCTGGCACTCTTATAAGGAGATTAGATATATATTTGTAGCTAGATGTGGTGGCATATGACTATAATCCCATCTCTCAGAAGCCTGTGGCAGGAGAATTGTTGGTTCAAAGCTGGTCTGAGCTATGTAGTGAGACCATTTTTTTTAAATATGGAGGAAGAGAGAGGGAGAGAGACAGACAAACAGAAAGACAGAGACAGAGAGACCATGAGAGATGGCATAGCAGGAATGTAGTCATTTACAAGCCAAAGAGAAATCTCTCAAAAGAAGACGAAGCTTCAATGTTTTTCCACTGAACTTACAACCTCTAGAAGTATATATACATTCTCAGAGGGGAACTATCTTTGTGGATGAGAAATCAGTAGGAGGTGGAAGAGGACAAGAGAGGGCAATGGAGTGTGAACATGAGCAAAGGACAATGATATACATGAATGAAATGCCATAATGAAGCCCATTATTTTGTACACCAACTGCTGTGAGTGACTATCCTCCAAGCCAACAACATTTGGGGCCATTCAGCATTAATTGCATATAACCTTGGGGATGGGGTAGAGTATATAGGCTGGGGAAGACTAAGGGAGTAAGGACCCATCTATGCAGCTACAGGGAAGTCCTCACACCTGCTAGGCAAAGCTTTTCGGGTGCAGCCTGTTGGGAAAGGAGTGACCACATCCCTGCAAGAAACCCCTCACCTATGCTCTGTAAGGAAGCCCAGTAAACTCACTGGCTTCTCAGAGTGAACTTCGGCAGAATTGTGCCTTGATTTGTCATTGGGACCTTAGAAGAATAGGTAGATATTGCTTACATTTCTCCCTGGGAAGAAATTTTAGCAATACTAACTAATTTTTAAAAAATTTAAAACAAACAACAAACAACCCAACAAACAAAAGAACAGAAATTTTGTGACATTTTGTTTTGGCAGCCATAGTAAACTAATATACTTCCATTTTATGATTTTAATAAGTTATGGTCAAAGGCTGAAGCAAATTATAATATGAAAGTTGTTCTCACTGTATATAAGGGAAATAATTAAGATGATTATAATGCAAATGGGAGACAGAAAAAACATAAAGGGAGGTAAGGTTTGTACACTTCCCTGTTAAGTTGCAAAGTGTTGATGCTAGTCAAATGTGATGTTATGTGTAGACAGTGAAGTACAAGAACAATCACTAAGATTTTATACAGAGATAAGAAAAAATTAACTGAAAAGTGTTCAAGATATCTACAAATAATAAAACAAGAGTAGAAAAACAGAACAATAGAAAAATAGATTTGTTAAAAATGAAGTTATGGACATACCCAATTCCCAGACCGAGCTGGCTTGCACATCTTGTGATGTCTGGTGAGTCCACCAGGTCCTATCCTGCCTGCACTACCTAATACAGTCTTGGTCCCACATCCAGTGCTCTGCCTAGACTGGTAAACCCCGTCTATGCCTTCTCAAACTCCAGGCTTGGGCAAGGACATACATCCTGCATACTAATCCAGCCCCCGGTGTCCACTTCATCCCATCCATGCTCTATCCAAACTCCAAGCCCAAGTAGGCCCTCACATCCCGTGCGTTGTCTAGCTTGTTATGTTCACATCAGACAGAACCAGGGAAATGGTCAACATGCCAGGTCTGATTGAATAAACAAAAAATATGAAACATCAAGTCAGTATACACCTCCCTCAGACCCATTGGTCCTATAGAAATGCTCTCCAATGAGAACTACCTAGACGAACCCCAGGACACAGGACGTAAAAGAACAATCTTAAACTTCATCAAAGAATTCAAGGAGTTTAAAGAAGACACAAAGAGACAGCTCATTGAAGGTAAAGAGACTAAGCATAAAGAGAAAAAAAACAAAACAAAACAAGCAAAGAAAACAATGCCTGAGTGATGCCCGAGAAAACAAAGATCACTTTCTCTTCTTGCTCTCCTTTGTTTTCCTATTCTGCACTTGTCCTGTCCTTAACTTAGATAGCAAGCCTTTTCGGCTTCTAGAAGTAGTATCCTCTTCTCCATGTTTCTAGAATGTTCTGTTTTATTCCATGGTTACTTTATCCCATTTGACTCTAATTCTGTGTTTATGTTTGTCTCTCATCAGATTCTCAACTCCACAAAGCCAGGGATTGGGCCCTGGTCATAGTGGTATTTCAAGTACGCTGTGCAGTGCCAGGTACATATACATCATGTAAATATGTGATGGATGAATGAGTGGCTCAAAATTCTAACCCAAGTGGCATACGGTACTGTTTTATAGCTATAGACTACAAGGGATAATAGAAGGAAAAATTTAAAACAAGGACTGACCTGGGAAATGCAGTCCCTTTGGTGGGCAAAATCATCTGCTTCAACTGTCTCCCTCACATACACAGAGAGCACCATGCGTTACTTCCACCCTTCATGGCCTCATATATACTACAGAATATATAGCAATATTTCAAAAATACTTTTTGGCTTTAATAAATAATGCTGGGGAATCATTTTGGCTGCACATGATTTGGTGGTGCATCCACTTAATAACTTCAGACAGTAAGATAGAAAGTACATTTCATCTTGTAACTGTGACCCAACCTTTCTTTGAGACATTTGCCCCTTTTGCTTTTTGCCTATTTCAGAATCTCTCCACTTCCCGATGCCTGAAGATGAGGTTAAGGTGTCTCTTTGCCACTGTTCTTAGTTCTGGACCCACACAGATGCCACCAGAGAGCAATTGTTTGGGAATGAGCATAGAATCGCGGCCTAACAGCCTGGGTCCTATAGTAATTAATTCACTGGAGAAATCCTTTCCTTTCTGAGTCATAGTATCTATCTGTCAAGGCCAGAAATCAATTAGATGATTGTTTAGTTCTAAAATTCATCTGATTCTCTCCTTTGTAGCTTTATTTCTAACCTTACAGTATGCAGCTGTTCCAGGGGCCTCCAACTTACATCAAATTCTGTTACGCCTCACATTTAAATCATATGAAGTAGATCCCTGGGAAACCTCCCAATGTATGAATTATTAATGCTACCACCACACAGTCTCTGTGTGAATATTTACTTACATTGCTGGGCATCTAATCCTGACAACAAATCACCGTTTGAACGGTTCACTGATGTTTTCTCTTCCCCTCAGTGATTCAGCATGTGTCTTCTTTTCACCTTGAGAGCTGTGCAATGCTTTTTTTCCCTTGTGGAACTCTGACACTGAACAGAAAAAAGGATGTCAACATCTGAATGCCAGCGTTACTGTCTTTCTTTTTCAATTTCTCTTCGAGATTGGTGCATTTCCCCCTCTATTCTGTATCCTCCTCCACCTCTGACTGCCTTGAGTCATTTCCATAGCTAGGGGATTGGATTTTGCTCTCCTCATTTCATAGCTCCAAGCGACTGGAGCCACTGTATTGCTCAACAAGATTCTTAATATTCTCACTGATTGAGTTATTTCCCAAAGGGAAAAAATTGTCTTCAGATATGTCAGCCTGTGCTACAGGGCTTGATCAACAGTTGCTACATCTGACCTATACCTTTTCCCTGGTCTTAGCTATCCTGTATTCCACTCTCTCTTACCCTTCCGTACTCAGATCTCATCTCCCTTCTCTTCCCCTGCCTTTCTCCCTCTCATTTCCCACTACAGTCACAGCAGTCTTCCTTAGAGCCAACATTATTTCCTGCCTACAGATAGAGAAACCTTTTATTCTCTCAGAAATTCCGGGAGTTAACCACCTTTTGCTGCCTCCACTGGGAGTGGGTGCCTAACACATTGATTTAATTAAAGGTGGAATAAATCGAGTTGCAGAAACACTTTGAATGGTAATTCTCTAGCTTGTTATAAACCACTTTCTGGACCGCCTTGCAAATTGGAAACTTTAGGAGATTGTATAATGCTTTTACTCTTTGTAAGAGGATTGGGGGTATCTACTTCAATTGCTTTATTCTTTCTGGAGATAGGGGGTGTCTCAACTATATCAGTAGGGGTTCTGGTGTGATACGCTCAACTCCAAATATATAGGTGAGCCTAAGTTGACTATTATTGAGTGTCATGCCAGTAAAGTACTACTATGTCAGACAGAAGTGCCGTTAGGAGATATGGTCTGGATGAGAGCCATTATAAAGGCTCTTGCTTGTTCTAATTGTCTATCCATTAAAAACAACTAATAAACATTACTGAAACACATTTGCCAAGGTAACATTGAAAGTGTTAATGACATAGCCAGCTATTTTGTTTTGTTTTGTTTTGAAAGCAATGCAACAGAAATGAAAAGTAATTTGTGTAGTAAAAGGGTAGCTTAAGGGAGATAAAGATTCCAACAGCCCCTGTTAGGACACATCAATAGGTCTGTTGCTGGAAGGACTGACAATTATTATGGACCTTGTTTCAGTCTAGAATACTTTTTCACTTCTTAAATTGAATCCCTGCAGTCCAGAAATAGAAAATGTCTTACCTCCCCTCTGTGTTCCACCCTGCCTTAATGAAGAGGAAATTGGCATTTAGACAGGTTCAAACTTCTCAGCCCAGGAGTCTGTACTCTTCATGATTAGCCTAGTGATGCTCCTGGTTTCCCAATCTGAGATTGTTCTGTAAGATTCAGCAGCCCATTTCTTCCTCTTCTGCTCCCACTACATGGAGAGGAGGCTTAACCATCACCATCCCAGGAAAGGTAGGGACAGGGAATAGCTACCTGTCTGCCAGTCTTCTCCCATTCTTACAGTGGAGTTAGCAGAAGCTTGCTTTTGTGCAGTTATCTGTTGTGGAATATTCCTTTACACTGTATGAAGATGTGTCACTGTGATTGGTTTAATAAAAAGCTAAACGGCCAATAGCTAGGCAAGAGATATAGGTGGGAATTCCAGACAAAGAGAGCTCTGGGAAGATGAAAGGCGAAGTTGCCAGCCAGATGCAGAGGGAACAAGATGTGCAGGAGGAGAGGTAAAAGCCATGAGTCATGTGGCAATACGTAAATGAAAAATTCTTTACAGTTATTTCTACGTGTTGCCGTAGTTTGAGCTGGACTTCTGAAAAATCACAGTTATATCTTGTAGGATAATAAGGATAGTGTTATGAGAAACTATTTAATAAAATCTTAAATGGGATGCCTCAGCATTAGTTAACTCTTGCTGCCATTACTCTTTGTCATGGTACTCATTGTGGGGAGTAAGTAGGACGATTGAAGATCAAATTTAAAGCTCTAACACCAATACACATTTCTCTGGGACGGAGTTGGCAGGCCAGTTACAGGGTTAATTCTCAAAATGATTGATAATGCCCTTGCTAGATTTATGGACATGAATTTGTGAGTTCTGTGTTCTGTAGTCTGACACATATACATCTTTCTGACCTCAGAATAAAGCAGAGTTTTGAAAAGCAGCTAGTAAGAAATGTGCTGATTTCCTCTGCTGACCCCAGATCTCATTTCTTACTCTTCATTCCTCTTTTGCTATCCAGTCACCTTCACAAAGAGAGTTTATGCTAATGATCTGCTGGGAGAAAGTAGAATGGCAAATGTCTCCTTCTAGCTAACTGGGCTTAACACGGTGTAAACAGTGTATTTGAGATGATTTAAAAGATGAATAACTTGTATTTGAATTCTGTCTCCATTATTTTCTTTGTTGTGTTATATAGGGCAAATCATGTAATTTCTTTGTATCTGTAAAATAAACCATGATTATTAGTACCTAACTAATCATTGCAGGTATTGAGAGAATTAAATAACATCACAAATATAACACCATAGGAAACTTGCTTAATGCCTAATAATCTCTGTATGCATGCCTGCTATGAGCATTCATAGAAAGAACACTGAAACTGAACTCAAACTGCTCTTTGCCATTTGTAAGTCACTTCTTCCTGTTCTCCCTATTATGCCCACAGAGGATGAAGAAATACTGATGCCATATGATTGATTCCTCTAAGATCTAGATGAAATAATATAAATAAAACACCTGTCACTTAGTCGACATTTTAATACATCACTATTTTTTTGTTTTATTCTTCTGTTCTTGAATCCTTAAAAGAATATATGTTTTAAGCCTTGATAAACCCCATGTAAGCAATAAGATCCTATGTCTATCTTGCCTTCTCTAAGAATTCTATACTCATGTGGTATCTTCTAATTCAATTATATTTGTATTACTTATTTAGGTAATGATATGGGTAGTTTTACCTCTATTATAGTTTATTGGATGAATTAGTGCTTTGTAACAATTTCTTCTGAGATTGAAACATTCCATCCTGCAGAGAAGCTCCTTAAGCAGCAAGAGAAACAACTCAAAATAGCTTCAGGAAGTCCCTGAAACTGACCACATTCACTAGTGAAAGTAAACAATGAGAACAGAGTTTCCAAGAAGACTCAGAGAAACCACTCTACAAAGAAGACTCTCAGACAAGAAAAGCTGCAAAGAAGACTCTGACACCAGACCAGCTTCCTGGAAGTAGCAGAAACCAGCCAAGCTTTCTGGAAGATGCTTAGACCAACTGAGATACCTGGAAAGGATGCTTCAAACCTATTGATCTGACTAAAGGCTGTGCAGTGTGCTCCAGGTTCACAGCTTTGTGAGGTGCCACCCATGCTGGGGAGGGCTTTGTGGATGAAGCTGTGTCTTTAAGTCATTTCTGCTCCTGTAAGCAACTCCTCACCCATATTCCTGTAAGTAACCCCAATAAAACTCATTGGTTCACCAAGTTGGACTTTGGTATTTGTTAAATAGATATTCATACTTTATTTCCTGACAAGCGCGATGCTACTAGGTATATTGGAAGTATAATAATAAATGAATGAATATTTTTCTCTCAATGAGCTTAGAATCAAGCTAGCTAGATGAGAGAAATATGTAAATAGAGATCTAAGGATTTGCATCAGTAGAGAGGAGAGTAGCAGTGTGGTTTTGGGATTGTGATGTAGACACTGATAATTGCAGAATAGAGAGGCAAAGAAGTCAAACATAAGCTAGATAAAAAGACATCATGGCTCTGATTTACAAAGTGGAATTTATTTGGGCCCAAATTAAGAAAATTGTGAAGGGGGAAAAATCAACAAAGGATATATGGGAAGATGTGCTGGCTACTTAAGGCCTAATGCATATATCACTCTGAAGGAGGCAGTCCATACAAGGATGGATTGGATAAGAGAACTGGAAATAAAAACCTGTAGAAAAAAGACATTCAGGTTGTATTCAAGTCCAGTCTTTCAAGAAGGCTCTAGTTCAAAGTTCAGTCTAGAATATTCTTTTACTTCTTAAATTGGATCCCTGAAGTCCAGCGTAGAAAACATATGCACATATGTATTTATGGGGTACCATGTAATATTTCAAAATATTCATAGGAACAAATCTAATTCTTGCAATGACTTCATCATGAAAATACTGTTATTTTATGCTTTTATAAGTGGATAAATAGACATAGAGAGGTAAAGTAACTTAATGATGCTACACAGAAAGTAAGTAGTATAGGTGTAATTGAATTCAAGGAGCATTTTTTTAAAAATTGGAAGCCCAAAGAAAAGCTATAAAATGGTGCAAGTTTGATCTGAACTTTACGCATGGTTTATTTTGGCCAATACAAGTATTGATTATTTTATCTCAATAAATAAATAATAATAATAATTACCCTGTACCAAACATCAAGGTTCTATGAGCTAGATACTATTTTAAGTTCTTCTTTGTTTCATTGTCTAATAATTCTGCTTATTCTGTTTGTTGGTATAATTGATGTCTTTCTTGCTTTAAACAATTATTTAAATTTTTATTTATTTTGAAAATTTTGTACATGGTACTATATTCACCCCATTTCCATCCCTCCTCCTCCAATTCTTTTCACGTCCATTATACTCCCTTTGAAATCAATGACTTCTTATTTATTATTGTTACATAACAACATACACACATATGCATATACACAAAACTGAGTGAATTCATTTAGTGTTGCTCATGTGTACATTATTTAGATCTGACCAAGTGGAATTGGAAAACAATCACGGAGCTAGTCTCTAGAGAAAACTCTCCCTTTTATAGTACCCATTGTTTGCTTGTGGCTCTTCATCTAAGGCTGGGCTTTGTAAAATTTCCCCCACCTACAATGTCATGACCACTAGTGTTGTCAGTATGCCTTGATTAGGTAGCCATATTCTTGCAATTTTATGGGTGCTTCTTCCCTGTTATATGTAGACAGCATTATCTCATAGCAGGTGTCCTGGTCTTCTGATTCTTACAATCTTTCCATTCCCTCTTCTGTGATGTTCCCTGAGCTTTACCTAAAGAGGTTGAATTTTAGATGTATCTATCGGAACTGGGCACCCCACAGTCAGTAGTTCTCTGTATTTTAACCAGTTGTGGGTCTCTGTAATGGTCTCTATCTACTGCAAAAAGAAGCTTCTTTGATGAGGAGTGAGAGCCATACTTATCTGTGGGTATAAGGCTAAGTATTTAGATCACAGTTAGAAATTATACTGGTTTAGAAAATGGCAGTAGGGTCTATGAACTCTCTGTCATAAGTCCTCTATGAGCATGCTTACCTGTCAATGAAACGCTAGGAGGTAGGCTCTATAATTCTCCCCATTTTACAGAGAAAAAAACTGAGACAATTAATATTCCCAAAGCTTACATGGCAGAACTGAGATCTGAACTGAGTAAATACTACTAATTTGTCCATAAGATGGGGCAGGTCATACAGGGGCTGGGCTTTGGAGATACCCTACCCTTGGAAAACAAAGCAAAACCAGCTTGAAAGATGGCAAAATTTATCTCTTCAGTATAACTTTTCTGGTTTTATGGTCCATTTCCTTTCTCTAATTACATGTTTGACATTCTGTTCTTATGTGACAGACTTTTCCTGGGTAGACATGAACAATTGTCTACTCATACCAGACAGGGAACTGACAACAGACAAAAGTATGGATACCACCAAGGTCCAACTTGGTGAACCAATGAGTTTTATTAGGGTTACTTACAGGGGCAGAAATTACTCTAAGACAGCTGTATTATCAAAGGACACCCCAGCATAAGTGACAACTCACCAAAGCTAGAAACCTAGAGCACACTTCACACCCTACAGCCAGTGCAACAGGTTGAAGAATGCCCTTTCCAAGTGGCTCTATTGGTCTGGGCTTATTCTAGGCAACTCAGATTTTGTTTCTTCTAGGCAGTTAGGGTGATCTCTGCTTCTTCCAGGTGGCTGAGCTTGTCTGAGAGTGACTTTCAGCAGTCTTGACTCTCTCTTGGGGAGGTGGGATCCTAATCTGGTCAGTTTCAGGGACTTCCTGAAGCTATTCTATTTTGAGTTGTTTGTTAGTTTCTTTCTTAAGGAGCTGTTCTAAGTATTCTAGCCCCTTAGAACATCCTGTTGTTTCACCTCCCTGTAAACATCCTGTCTTAAGAAGTTTCCCTCTAAGGTTTTAATCTCAGAGGGAACTGCTATACAACACTTGTCTATATATCTGTGACTATTTTAATTTGTACCTCGCATGTCAGAACAGGTATCCTAGTTTGATTTTGTGTTGCTGTCATAAAACACTGACAAAAGGAAACTTGGGGAATAAATGGTTTATTTCATCTTATAGTTTACAATCCGTTGTCAAGGGAAGTCAAGGCAGGAATTTGAAGGAGAAATCATGGAGAAATGCTGCTTAATGGCTTGCTTTCTCTGGTTTGTCCTCTGTCAGTTTTTATATGTTACCCAGGATGACCTGCCTGAGGTGGTGCCATACACAGTTGGCTGGGCCTTCCTACATCAATCAACAATCAAGACAATCCCTACAGACATGGCCACAGGCCAATATAATCTAGGCAATCCCTCCTGAGTCTTTCTTACCAGGTGACTCTTGGTTGTACTAAGTTGACAATAAAAACATATTAGGACAACAGGCATTTAGGAGACTAGCATTTGGGTAGAGGTTGCCTTTATACTAGATTGGTTGCTACAAAAAAATCAATTCACAATGTCAAACAGATCCCTGCTGGGCATCTCTTATACCACCCAGTGGAGCCATTGTAAATGGGATTGATAGGTTGAAGGGTTTTGAAAGTTATATATTGTGGTATTTGATTATATGTCTACCCTAACTCCCTGCCAGTTCTGCAACAGCAGTCTGGCCAACCTCAGTTGACGTCTTGTATTTACAAGAATGAAGAAAAAGCCAACTGTAGGTGGAGTTTTCCTGTCCTGACTTTCTGCTCCCAAATAACCGACACAGAGGCTTACTATTACTTATAAATGCTCAGCCAATAGCTCAGGCTTGTTGCTAGCTGACTATTACACTTAAATTAGCTCATATTTCTTATCTACACTTCACCACATGGCTCATGCTTTGAGGAATTTATAGTCCATAGTAGTTGGATAGACCAGACTAACCCACATAAGAACAATTTTTGAGTAAATATGAGACAGTTCTTGAAGATAACAACTAAAACACCATTCATACTTAAGTATGAGTAATCCTCTGAGGGATGTCAAAATGTAACTCATTAATATAACTTTAAATAAATCTATAGTACCTATGTGAGGTGATGGATATAATTAGTGTACTTGTGGTGATCATTGTACAATTTGTGTGTGTGTATGTATATATGTATCAAAATATCATTAGTATGCCTTCAATAGAAACAATGTTTTATATTTTAAAATTTAACAGAAATATTCACACATATTTTGGGGTTATCATATAATGTTTCAATATACGTAATGTTCAAATGAAGATTACACAATTTTTGTCATGTATATTTCAATAAAACTGAAAGAAAAGATCTTTGAGAACTAGTAAATCTTCCAACATTTAGTCCTTACACAAATTGCTCCAGGTTCCTACCCACTATGGTACAGACAACTTTGGTTAGGTGTCTAGATTTATTCATTTTTTCCAATAAATATTTATTGGGTGCCAATTATATTCCAGGTACTATTCTAGTCATTTGGGGATATATCAGCAAACAAAACAGACTAACAGCTCTGCATTTATTAAGTTTAACTTCCACGGGAGCTTTGTTAATAATTCTCACTGTCATCCCATGTGTTTGTACAAGAGTGCATGCCACAAACATATGCTTGAAGAAAAGATGTGAAACCAGAGACCGGAATGATATGAGGAAGTGACTTGAGGCAAGAGTTTTCCATACAAAATTGCCCAAGAAGCAGGCTAAAGGAATAGTGCCAGGCTAGTATGCTTGGAAGTGTAAAGGAGCAAGGAGATGGATTTATATTTCTATTGAGTAACTACAGTGTGTTGTTCACTCCCCTAAGCATTTGGTATATGATAGGAAGCAAAACAAATCTAGTACTTATTCTATTCTCCTGGGATTTATAGTCTGAAGAGGGCTGCATGAAAAAAATCACTTAAGTAAATCTAACGGCACAATTTTGAAAAGTACCAGGAAGAAGATTCTCATAGGATGTGACATAATTTAAAACATAATTTAGAGCAGCAGATCAAGGAAGTCTCCTCAGGGGGAATTGCAATGTAGTAGAGATATGGAGAACGAAGAGAAGTTAAGCAGGTTAGGCAGATTGCAGAAAAGGGAGAGCATTCCAGTCTGAAGCAATGCAGTGTTCAAAGTCCTTGTGGAAGTGCAAAACGGGGCAGCAAGGATGGACTGAAAAGCCAGCATGCTGAGGGTAGAGGATGGGAAGTGTATGCATGGAGGAATAATTAGAAATACAGTGGGTGACAAACTACAAAATCTATGTTAAGATGTTTGGCTTTATATTGTTTTTGTTGTTGTTCTTTTGCTTTTTTGTTATTTTGTTTTATATTGTTAAAATTAGTAGAAAACCACTGAGGAGTTTAACATGTGCCTAATGCAACAAGATTGGCTTCTGTGAAGTTACTATGATGTTGTGTGTCAAATAAAAATACAGGAATATATTGAGGTAGCTCAGTTGAGAGATGTTGATGGTTTGGACTATGGAAGTAGATGTAAAGCTACTCTGGCTGGAGAGAAATGATTATTTGGAGCTAGAGAGGTGGCTCAGCAGTTAAGAGGACTAGCTGCTCTTCCAGAGGGTTTGGGCTCAATTCTCAGCACCCACGTGGCATTTTATAGCCATCTCTAACTCTAGTCTCAGGGAATCTGATGCTCTCTTCTGGCCTCCATGAGCACCAGACATGCACATACACACATACATATATACGTATATATAGATAGATATAGATATAGATATACGTAGATGTATGTGTGTGTGTGTGTGTACACAAAACACATGAAATAAAATAAAAATAACTTAGTGAAGTTCAGGGTATATTTGTGTCATGAAGCCCACAGGATATACTGGCGTTGTGTATGTGGGAATGAAAGAAAAGATGTGAAGGGAAATTAACCATACTTTTACCTGGTGCAGATGGGTGGACGGTGATGTCATTCTTTGACATGAAAATTGACCATACTTTGAAATGAGAGGCCTTAATTTCAGATTCCTTGCATTATCTACTCTTTGCTGCAAAATTCTAGACACTCATACACATTTCTATAGCATTATTTCATCCAGCAGTTTTTCCATCCAAGCCATTCATTCCAGTAATGACACCTAAGTATACTCTTGGCAATTCCTGCATTAATGCTCTAACCCTTGCTATTTTATTTGGCTAGGATGCTTTCATGTCCTTTCTACAAAAAATGCTTTTATTAACTCTAATACATTGGACCCATTCTGTGTGAGTTCTAAGAGCATTTATTGGCTGCAATCATCATATGACATTTTTCAGTCACAAACATGTCATTTCCAATTTACAAATGGTCTGAGTAGCAAAGTTCATTTGTATGTCAGTTGTCTGAAGTGCAGAATGATTGGTAGGTTCCAAGGCTAGTCCATAAAACCAATTTAGTCTTAAATGTGGGTTAAATATAGGGTCAATTGTGATACAGAAGTGTAGAAAGTGAAATTCATAAGTGATAAAGTGAAAAAAATAGAATTGAGTGATTACATTACATATTTGGGATGTTAGTGCATAAAAAATAATATTTTCATTAATTCACAGAGCATTTCATATAGCATATATTGATCATATCACACACCCCCACTCTTCCTATTTCTCACAGATATACCCCTCTCCCCACTTCCTGTCCTTAAAAAAAATTCTCTCTACATAACCCTGGCTGTCCTGGAACTCACTATGTAGTCCAGGCTGGCCTTGAACTCAGAGGTCCACCTACCTCTGCCTCCCAAGTGCTGGGGTTAAAGGCGTGTGCCACCAAGCCACCCCACCTCTTTTAAGAGACTGTCTCACAGCAGATGTCCTGGTCCTTAGGCTCTAAAGATCTTTTTGCCCCTCTTCTGCTATGTGCCTTGAACCTTAAGTGTAGAGATTGTGTTGTAAATGTATTAATTAATCAGGTGTGAGCATCTCAAGGTCAGTTGTGCTCTTCATTTGGACCAGCTGTGGCTTTCTGTAGTGATCTCCCTCTTCTACAAAAAGAAGCTTATTTGATAAGAAGTGAGACCAATACTTATCTGTAGCTTTGAGAATAAATGTTTAGAATGCAGCTAGATATTACACTGGTTTAAGAAACTGGCAGCAATAGGTTCTCCTCCAGGCTCCATGGCCTCACCAGGCACAGGTACTTGGCTAAATTTACAGTGCTGGGCATGAATTCTATTCTACCAAGCAAGTCTACTTCCAAACAGGTGACTATTGGTTACCCCGGATATAAGTACCACTATTGCACCTTGCAGAATATCTTGTCATTCTGGTCATTGTTGTGATTCATAGACATTGCAGCTAGATAGGACTACCAATTGCTTTTCTCCATTGTCAGCTTGCATGGCTCCTTCCAAAACTATGAGAGCTAGTTTTTAGTGAGTAGGATTTCAGGTCAGATCCAGACTGACTCCTTTAAGTCTTGTGCTTGCAGCATGTGGTGGTGTCTTCAGCAGTAGGGTGTTAACCCTTCTTTTTCTGGAAGGCACCCAAGGGCAATGGCAATAGCCTATATTGATTTGGGATCTTTTGTTGTCTCTACTAAGAATTTGAAAGGAAGTTTCCTTTGCCTGGCACTGGGGATTTGTTAAATGGTATGTGGTTTTTGGCAAGGAGCATTGTCACCCTAGCTGGTATAATTAAATATATATTTAATTATATATATATATATATATATATATGAGAGAGAGGTGAAACTCACTATTTTATGAAGCAATTAGCATATGGAGGTTCAGCTATTGTAAATCAAAAGTTGTTTTGAGAGTAGGTTCCTTATAAAGGGGTGAGTTTGGAATTATTCTTTTCCTCCCTTCTGCCTGCCTTCCCTCTCTCTTGCCATCGCTCTTTTCCTCCTTTCCCTCCCTCTCTCCTCCTGTCCATTCATCCTTCCCTCCTTCCCTTCTTCGATCTTTAGCTCTTCTGCCATGGGATGATGCAGTAAGGAGGCCTTTGTCAGATGCTACTTTCTTGTACTTCAACTTTTCATTCTTCAGAACTTTGAGAAAACAAATTTCTGTTCATTTTAGTCATTAGAAATGACCTAGTCTTAGGTATTTTGTTATAGAAGCACATGGACTAAGATACAGTATTTTATACATAAAGAAACTGACACACAGAGAAACAGCACTTTGCTGTAGCTGGTGAGTGAGAGAATCCAAATAGAAACCCAGTTCTCTAGGACTCTAAAGTTTGCACGTTAGAAACCTTTGAAATGAACCTCACGTGGAGGATATGATGAATAGCATAAACGAAGTTGCAGAATCTGGGAAGGTATATACAGGAGCAGCACTTATTCATGCTGGTTGGTGGGCTCACAGAACACAGCACAGTAGGAAGAATGCTGAATACAAATGGCCTCAGATGTCAAACAATGATGCATGAACTTTATTCAGCAGACCCGTATTGGAATGGCTTGATGAATGTGTCCTTTTGAGAATGTTAATAAAGTATCGTTGTTGTGTAAGATGGATTGGAGGCAAGACAGTAAAGGAGACGAGTCAAAGCTGGCCCTCACTGCTCAGTAATCCTCTTGCTCCTTAGCGCCTCCCTTTCTCATCAGAGGGCCAAACTTTTAAGTTCTTGTTTTCCAGCTCCTTGTTTGTCCCCATGGTTTGCACTTTCAACATCAAATGTTCACAGGCAAAGTTAGAGAACATAAATAGGAATGCTTTCTTTGCTCCCTACTGCCAAATTCACATTTACCTTTCCCTGGCCTGTTCTCATTAGTAATAGCAGCTTGCATTTTGAACACTGTTATTTCATGCAGTCCTTACAACTACACTATCAAAAAGAGTTCAAGGATTCTTTGAAAAAGTGATACTTAAGTTCTGATCTTGATTTTTATAGATTTCAATGGTCAGTTACTTAGTAACAGGGAAAAACATAACTTCATTTCACAATAGAGATCTCACCTACTTATCCTCATTTGACTACATATATGTTATGTATGTAAAAGGTGTAAGCCTGTGCATATATAAATATATGGTCAATATCTTAATTACATAAATCTGCCAATTACTGTTGCAGAAGGGCAAAGACTACTGGAGTCAGAGGCAGGCAATTCTCTTCATAAGGTCATCTCCAAACATGATAGCCAGTGAACCATTCTTTCCATTGTTCACACCCTTGTACAGTCCTTTACACACTGACTTTTATCTTAGGGTTTCTATTGCTATGATAAAACCCATGACCAGAAGCAACTTGGAAAGGGAAGGGTTTGTGTCATCTTATAACTTATAGTCCATCATGCAGGGATGTAAGGGCAGGAACTCAAGGCAAAAACCTGGAGGCAGGAGCTGATGCAGAGGCCATGGAGGGATGCTGCTTACTGGCTTGCTCCTCATGGCTTCCTCAGTCTGCTTTCTTATAGAACCCAGGACCACCATCTCAGGGGTGGCACCACCCAGTATGTGCTGGGCCCTCCACCATCAATCACCAATTAAGAAAATACCCACAGGCTTACCCACAGGCAAAGTTGGTGAGGGTATTTTCTCAATTGAGGTTCCCTCTTCAAAAAAGACTCTGACCTGTGTCAAGTCAACATAAAACTAGCCAGCACAGCTTTTCAACTGCCTCAACTCATTTTTACCAGTAGAAGTAGCAGAAATTACACTTTTTAAATGCTGAAATTGTATCTCAAAGGATATGAAATTCCAGCTTTCACTACTTAAGACACATCTCCTTGAAACAGCTGTTCTGTTGTGAAAAAAAAAAGAAACCCCAAGCAACCATGTAAAGAGGCACATATGTGGGAAAACCAAGGCTTTAGTCAACAATCCAGGAAACAGCTAGCCGCATGAATGGGATCATTTAAAGCTTTCTAGCTGTCCCACCTCAACTGATAGCACGTCAGTGAACAAAATCATGAGAAATACTAACTTTTGCTGCAGCCTATCAACTTCTAAAGTAGCATTGAAATGGTTCCTTACACCCAGAAAATAACCAAAAGTAGGATGTTAGTGTCACGTTGAAGCTACATGATTTACCTTCTATATGTTTTTTCTTTTGTTTAATTTTATGATTTCCAACTGTTTTTGTTATAGTATGACTGGGATCTCCTTATAATTAGAAGAAGAAAAAAAAACATTCTGGAAATAAAAAATGAGAGAATTCCCAGGGCAGTTTTGATGTAGCAGTCAACAGAAGTTTGAGTGATCAACCTGCTAGATGCCTGCCCACAGCATCATTTGCAGATTCTGTGAAGACTACTCCAATGTGATATTGCTAGAGTGCCTTCCTGAATCAAATGAGTAGATTGCCCTTACAGATTTGGTTAAAGGCACCCCTAGTTATTTGGAATAGAATGAAGAGAAGCAAGAAAATAAACTCACTAAATACAGAAAGTAACTAACAGAGTGAAAGGTTTTGGGTCTTTCACAAGAAGAGCCAGAAAGTTTGGAAAATAGTTAAAATCTTCCTATTGGAAGAAAAACCTGGCACAGAGATAAACATCTAGCAGAATTCTGACCTCGGTCTTCCCCTTCCATTTACTGAATTTCTTTGAGTGTTAAAGGTGTCCAGGTAAACCAGGTACATTTCAGCTTCCCAGAGAAACAAATGAAAATGATGGCTGCCCAGCTAATTTTAACAATTTCCTTTTTTTCTTAGTGAGAAGACAAACCAATTGGCATACAGAAAATTTGTAACAACAACATCATGAAGAAGGGGAATTGAACTCAAAAGTGCCTTTTCTTGTCATTTGCCACAGAGGCAATAGGGTTGGAAATTGCTATATCACCTTAAAAAAATAAGAAAAGAAAGAAAAAGGTTCGATTTATTTCTTTGGCAATGTTCAAACATTTCCTCTTTTATTACTCTGTTCCATTAGCAAGTGACAATTTGTTGGTTTTATGTCAACAGACTTATTCATATTCGGTCAGTCAGAAATGTTGGTGACCTCACAATACATAGATGTAATATTAACATAAAGTATAAATGTAACTTTCACAAATATTTAGATTGGAAATATTTGTCTTAACAATATGTAAGTATGATTTCTTGCTGACCTCCAAATTAGAAGTAGGCAACGGAAAAGCCAGGTTCAACATTTAAAGTAAGACTAAAGCCTTACAAAATAGTAGGATGAGAGAAGAAATGCTTTCATAATTTCAAGACGATTAGTCCTAAGTTTGTGGTTTTGAAGAAAAGTTGTGAAACCCTAGTTGTTAAAAGATGGCAGTGGGAGAGACACACAAACGGATATCAGCAGCAGGATCTTACCTCCTATGTTCAGGATGTGGATGCTGCACTATGCATGAACTCTCACCAGCAAAAACTACCCAACTCTTCTTTTTATCCAGTCAAATGAGGTTTGAAACTAGTCTTTAGTTTTAATTTGGACCAGAATTACAAAAATTAAGTTAATATGTGAATGTGTTTCTATCCATATGTAAATGTGTTTCTATCCGGGCAAATACATCTCTTGTGAAGGTAAGGGTTATAGAAATACAAAACATTGTTTCAGTGACATCTAGAAAGGATGGCAAGGAGATAGATAGCTGAGAGATGAATGATTTTGGAGAAAATGTGTGTTTAGGAATCAATGGTGAAGACTTTAAAAACATGACCAACTGAAGAAGAGTGCCTTCAGGAGCTTGGTGATCCTTTGTGCATGTGATAGCTGAGGACACCACAACTCACACTGGAAAGAGAGGACCTAATGTATGAAGCCAGCAGAGAACTGAAAGCAAGAGTTCTGGCTTAAATGAAAACTAATATTCACGTCCAAACATTTATTGAGAACTCACTCTATGTCATGCCCTGTTACAGGGGCAGGGGGATGGCAGTGAATGAAGTCAAGTCTCTGACAAACTCCCTCTGCAATCCAAAATTACTCAATATAAAACACAGGTAAAGATAAAACATAAAAGAAAATTATAGGCCAATATCCCTGATGAATAAAGCTTCCTCAGTGAAATACTTGCAAACCAAATACAGGCATATAACAAAAAAGATTATCTACTATGACTAAGTTACCTTTACCCCAGAGATGTAGGAATACTTCAATATATACAAATAAATGTAATAAACCATAAATGTACTTAAAGAAAAAAATTACATGATTATTTAAATATATACAGAAAAATTATTGATAAAATCCAACATGCCTTTATGTTAAAAGTCCTAGAAAAAGTAAGGCTGGAGGGAACAGGCCTCAACATAATAAAGGCTATATATGACAAACTCATAGCCAACAGCATCCTAAATGGTGAAAAACTGGAAGCAGTCCATTAAAATCAGGATTAAGACAAGACTGTCCACAATCCCTGATGCTTTACTTTTCTTTTTTTTTTAAAGATTTATTTATTATGTATACAGAAGAGGGCACCAGATCTCATTACAGATGGCTGTGAGCCACCATGTGGTTGCTGGGAATTGAACTCAGGACCTCTAGAAGAACAGTCAGTGCTCTTAACCTCTGAGCCATCTCTCCAGCCCAATGCTTTTCAATATAGACTTTGAAGTACTAGCTAGAGCAATAAGACAAGAGAAGGAAACAAATGGGCTACAAATAGGAAACAGAGAAGTAAAATTATCACTAACTGCAGATAATGTGATAATATACCTAAGAGATCCCAGAAATTCTACCCCAAAACGTCTAGAAACAATCAACAATTTCACTAAAGTGGCAGGATCCAAAATCATCTTACAAAAATCAGTAGCTTTTCTATATACCAGAAGCAAACATGCTGAGAAAGAGTGAAGGACCACTACAACAAAAACTTCAAATGTCTGAGAAGATTGAAGAAGACACTAGAAGATGGAAAGACACGAATTCTTATGAATTGGTAGAATTAATATTGTAAAAATGAACATTCTACCAAAAGCAGTTTTTTGATTCAGTTCAACCCCAATCAACATCCCCAGGGCATCCTTCACAGAAACAGAAAAAAAAATGCTAAAATCAATATGGAAGCACAAAAGATCCCAGATAGCCAATGCAATCCTGTGCACCAAGAATAATGTTGGAGGGATTGCCATTCCAGACCTCAAGATTTATTTCAGAGCAATAGTAATTAAAAGAACACTGCATTGGCACAAAAACAATGTATGTAAATGGAACAAAATAGAAAACATGAAGCTACAGTCATCTGATATTTGACAAAGCTACCAAAAATATAGACCAGAGAAAAGTCTGCATCTTCAATAAATGGTGCTAGGAAAACTGGATGCCAAAATATAGAAAAATGAAACTAAATTCACATCTATAACACTGCACAAAAACCAATTTGAAAACAAATCAAAATCTCAATGTGAAACCTGAAATACTGAAACAGCTAGAAGAAAATATTTGGAAAGAATTGCATGCTATAGATGTAGGGTAGGACTCCGTTTGCTCAGGAGTAAAGGTCAACAGTTGACAAATGGAACCTCATAAAACTAAAAAGCTTCTGCATGGCAAAGGACACAATCAGGTGAAGAGGGATCCTACAAAGTAGGATTGCCAGCCATTTCCCACAACTTCACTAGATATTTCCCTAGTAGGAAGTCTTTGTAGTTGTTCCATCTCATGTTTCTGACAGAGCCCCCAAGCCATATGATACATCCTCTGAGATCCATGTGATGTACCCATGCCTCCATAGCTTCAGAACTCTGTGAACATGCAGAATTAATTGGTGCCACATGGTTGCTACCAAGGCTTGTGAATTCATCCTTCAGGGTGGCAGCATGAGCCGTATCTTGGCCAAGTTGAGCTACTGCAACCGTATCCAAGGGATGCTGCACTAGAATGTAGGGAGCAGAGTCAGCAGATGGCTCTGAGAGCCAGTAGAAGACAGCCAGGTACCAATCCCTGAAATCATTCTGTCTCCCTAGAGCATGTGATTGGGAGGAACAACCTTGAAGACCTCTAATGTTTCTGTCCATTGTCTTAATGAATGACACCCGATGTCTCTGATTCATATTAATTTCCCTATCAAATGAATGCTTGGCTCAGTATTTTCTCTTGAATATGCTTTTTTATTCTTCACACAGCCAGGCTAGGGGAGTGACAGATATTTTACATTCTATTTCTCTTTTAATTATAAATTCCATTTTAAAATCAGCAGTTATTTCTATCATTTTACTACAGATAGTTAGAAACTACAAAACTCATGCAATATTTTACTGAGAAATTTATTTTGTCAAACATCTTAAATCCTTGTTCTTAAATTCTTCCTTCAATGAAAAAAAAATCAACAAATTTCTTTGCCACTTCACAACAATGATGGCCTTCTCTCTAGTTTCCAATTAGCTATTCTTCATTTTAATCTTAGACTTCATCATATGGCATTTACTTCCTTCATTCCTGCTGGTCTCCTTGCCACGGCCATTTAAGCAATCGCTAAGAACTTTCAGCCTTCCTCTTACAAATGGGGATTCTTGGAAAGAAGCTGTCTGCAGCCTGATGGATTAGAACTGCAGAGGTGTAAAGAGGTTGGAATGTTGCAGGTCTAGAGGCTAATTACCTTATTTCAGGCCAGCTTTAGCCTTCTGAATAGTTTGCTCACCTCCCTGTTGGAACTAACATCCTGTAACTAATAGATGCAAACATTTTGGAATCAGTTAACAGACAACTAGCTTCTACCAAGCCAAAAGTTAAGAATGTCATTAGATAGCATCTGGACCTATAGGAGAACTTTCTCTGCCTTGCAGTAAAGGCCTGGGGGGCTTCAAAACAAATTGAGGCTGGATCTACATCCAGCTCTACTCTGGGAGAACTTGCCTACCATGTGCAAGCACATGGGTTCCCGTTACAGTACTTCAAAAGAAAGAAGGTTAGCCTACAATAACAAATTCTGATAAGATTTTCACATGAGATTAGGCAAAAAGCAACACTGCAATAATTTGAAGCAACAATGAAACTAGGAAACGAGGCATTAAATGTAAACAACTCATTCTACAAGGTGCCTATAAAAAGGAAAAGGGATTTTCCCACTTCCATAAAAACTAGTAAGGAATTCGAAGAAATAACTTTTTTAAAAAGCATTTAAATTACTCAAAATAACAGCAAGATGCCATAGCTGCAGGTATAGATGCCAGGTATTGTAGCCAACCAGGCAATTCTGTCATGTGGAACTATTTCATCAGACCTGGCTGCTTAATGTCTATTATTATTTTCTCAGACCCTTGGGGTTGGGGAGAACTGTTTTGTTTGTACTTGGCAGTTGGAAAACATTGTCAGATCTTATTTTCTATGACTCTATTCTGTGGAAGGCCTACACTAAGTGAAAGATACAGCCATATAATGTCTACTATGTAGGAAGGATGCAGATAGAAAAATCTAGTAAAAGGAATCTTCATTCCCTTTTACTGCATAGGTCTGTATTATAAGAAAGATGTTTCATTGCATTTGGCAGTCAAGAGTTAGTTCTCATCTTGCCAAGATTTCCAGGGATGGATATATTTCTGCTATGAGTGGCCAGTGAAACTATAGATCACATCCTCCAAAAGTTTTAAGGTATAAAACATTCATGTTTAGTAGTGTTAACATCAGAGTTGATAGTAGTTTTTCTTTGTCATACACACACACACACACACACACACACACACAGACACCACACACCCCTCTACCTGTTGGGCAGGGTTATGCATGATCATCTGGTGGAAGTGAGCAATAATTTCCCCTTTTCTGCTCCTTACTCTCAGATCAGGATTGAATTTTCACAATTTGAACAAGCCTGAAAGAGTAGTAGTATTCTGTCTATGCCACAAAGGCCAGCTGCGCCATGATAGAGTTGTGAAGCATTATTGAAAGCAACAAAAACCAGCTAGAAATTAGTTGAGGCTAACAATTGAGTATAATACTAATAAAGAAACAAACCAACCAGCTTAAGAAAAAAATACCAAGGGAATAGACAGTCAAAGAAAACCAGACTGAAAGCGCAGAAATTCCTGGTAAACAGGAAAACTAGGTGCATGCCTAAGGATGTAATCTCCGAGGAATAGCATAATAGTTGTACACTGAGTGAGAAATATATTTCATTAGAAAGTTCAGCTATGCACAAAACAAGCAATCAAGCAACCAATATAAACTTGAAGTGAAAGATGGAATTAAACGTTACAGTATTTTCAGTAAATTGTCTAAATGTCATTTTAAACAAAAGTTATGTAACACAAAGAAAAGCAAACACAGCAGGTCGGTGGTGGTGGTGCTCACCTTTCATCTGAGCACTCGGGAGGCAGAGGCAGGCGGACCTCTCTGAGTTTGAGGCCACCCTGTTGTACA
>LZPO01116989.1:306779-338598 GCA_001675575.1 Neotoma lepida | reverse complement strand
TAACCACAATGCCAACAGTGTCACTTTATAGTGACAGTGGAGTGCAGGATAGAGAACTTGGAGACTCTTTTAAAAAGGAGTTTCTAAACAGACTGCCTAAGGGAGGAGAGAGGAAAGGAAAACACCGGAACACACAAGTTGAAAGGTACGGGAGGTAAAGGAAGTATAGGGAGATGGATGTGTGTGAGGGGATTGCATCTGAAATAAACATGTACATATATGTTTTTGGTTATTTTCTCAACATTGTGAGTTCATAGTATTTATATTGTAGGACATAATAGAAATAAAAAAAAATCGAAATAAACCCAAAGACTTCAGGGAAGGCAAAAACAAGAATATCAGTGGGAATTGAAGTTCATGATACCGAGGTCTATAGAAAAATATCAAACATAGTCTAGTTCCTAGCCAGATAAATATAATGCCTCTACTAAAGACATAGCTGCTTCTCATCCCATTATTTAATATTATGTCTGAATTTTTAACCCAAAGTTATATGGAGTAATACAAATAAATGCATACAAACATAACAAGAGCTAGACTCTGATATGGTAGGTTTACAATGATCTAAGTGGGAATTAAAATAATCATGAGCAATATGCCAAGGGCTATCATGGAAAATGGAGAACATGCAAGAACAGATAGAAACTCTAATAAGATCCCAAAATAAATTCGAGCTGTCAAAAACACTGTAAGAGAAATGAAGTGTGCCTTTGATGAGCTCACAGGAGACTGGACACCGGGAAGGGAAGAAGCACACAGCTTGGAGGTAGATGAATAGGAACTTCAAAGCAAAGAGAAGAAAGAAGGTAGAAAACAGACCTGAGGCCAGTTAGGAACAATGTAGTATATGTGGAATGGTAATCACAGAAAAAATAAAGACAGGAACAAAATAAATATTTAAGGGAACAATACTTGGTAACTTGCCAAAATTCACAAATGACACAGGTCCAAGAAACTCAGAGGACACAAAGTTGAATGGCATATTCAAGTGTCATAAAATCAAGACAAAAAGAAATTTGCAAATCAAGACAAAAAGAGCCGGGCGGTGGTGGCGCACGCCTTTAATCCCAGCACTCGGGAGGCAGAGGCAGGCGGATCTCTGTGAGTTCGAGGCCAGCCTGGGCTACCAAGTGAGTTCCAGGAAAGGCGCAAAGCTACACAGAGAAACCCTGTCTTGAAAAACCAAAAAAAAAAAAAAACAAAAAGAAAATTATGAAACAAATAAAAATACAATCCCATCCCTATGTAGGAATGAGGAGATGAATTAGGTCACCCTTTCCTTCACAATCCATGCAAGCATAATGAGAGTTAAGACAGCTCAGTCCAATGAAAGCTATACACTCGTCTACTACTACTACACTTTAAACTACTGACATACCTATTTTTTCTTTTTTTGTTTTGTTTTGTTTTTGAGACAGGGTTTCTCTATGTAGCTCTTGCTGTCCTGGAACTCACTCTGTAGATCAGGTTTCAAACTCAGAGATCCTCCTGCCTCTGCCTTCAAAGTGCTAAAGGCATGTGCCACCACATCCGGCCAACATGCCTATTTTCATTACATATGTATGTAGTTCATCAGGACATGTGTTCTAGGGAAGTGTTCTTTATTTAATAAAGTTGTAATGTGGGAGAGGAAGAGAGATTATTTAAATTTAAAATCCATGTGTCTTCATCTTTTAAAAATGAAAGAAAAAAGACTTTCTCAGATGAATAGAAACTACAGGAGTTTGTGACTAGGAGATCTACCTTGCAAGAAATGTTAAAAGTTCATCAGAAAGTGGAGGAAAATGATATGATAGTGTTTAGAAACTCAGATTGACATGAAGGAAGAGTGCTAGAGAAGGATTAAATAAAAGTCAAAGAAATTTTGTCCTATTTCTTGTTTTTCCTCTTTGTAGACAATCTAAGCGCTGACTGTGGAAATAACAATAGTAACAACATATTTGATGATTGTAACTTATGAGTAAGTGACAGCAGTGTTATGACAGATGGGAGGCATGAACTGAAAATACCTACTCGACCTGGCAAGAAGGATGCCATTATTTGAAAGCTGACTTTGATTAATTGTAAATTATATTAAATTGGAAATGGAGCAAGGACATCACTAAAATTTTATCAAAATAAGGATAATTGGCATACTAAGAAAGGAGAAAAAATGAAATCACTCAACGTCTTCAGTTGAAATCAAGGTATCTAACTGGATATGTTGATCCACACCTATAAACCTAGCACTGAGAAGGCTTGCTGAGAGGCTCCTCAGTTTGAGCTTATTATGGGGTACGAAATGAATTTAAAGCAACCCTGGGCTACAAAGTGAGTTATAGACCAGTTTGGGATATATAATTAGACTTTATCTCACACAAAACACAATAAAAATATTTCACATACTTGAGTCATAGAACACAGAGAAATCAAGCTTCTACTGCCCTGGAGGCTTCATCTCTACTGGTTAGCTTTAAAAGTGCTGGAAGATGCTATGCATACTACCAGAGGAGGAAAATAGCCATCAGTCTTACCCAGTTGTGAATCTTGTGAGCTACAATAAATGACTGGACTGGTAAGACACGCCCATTGGAGCAATAGTAGCACAAATAACATAGCAGTAACTAACCCTGCTCCATCAGATGATAGCACATCTGGCACCATTATCTGGGCCAGGAGCCTGCAGCTTGGTCATAGGCCCTAGGAGAGAAACTACTACTATTACTCTATTATTGAGATACAATATTAAATTAACTCCAAAAGACTTCTCATTGTACCCATAGATCAGTCATCATTCAGTCCTCATCAGAGAAGCTTCTTCTTGCAGTAGATGGCGATTAACACAAAGACCCACAACTGGTCAGTGTACAGTGAATAAGAGAGTGAGGAGTGATCAGCCTTAAATGGGAAGTCTGTATCACACCCTTTCCTCTCAAGCTTCAGGGATCATTGTGGAAAAGTGGGCAGAAAATGTGCAAAAGCCAGAAGTAGAGGTGACTATAAGGAAACAGTGTTTTCTGGACAATTCCACATATGAATTCATGTGGAATTTGAGACCATATACACAGGCTCAGGCCAGACACAGTATGGAGATGAAGGAGGTGGGCACAGAGTTCCACCCCTAGCTAAGGATCTGTTTTCAATGGATAGCTGCTAGGAAAGGAAGAACCAGTTTTATTTAAGGATGTGGACAATAGTGTGTTGTTCACTCTCCAGTGAGAGTCACACCTGTCTCTTATACACATCTAGATGTGTATAAGAGACAGGAGTAGAATTGAGGGGAGGGGTAAATACTATCAAAATATAATGTATGAAGTTCTCAAAGAACTAATAAAAATGAGAGGAAAGATGAAAAATCCAGAGAAATTTAAAAAATGGAATCATTAAAAAGAAAAAAAATGCAACAAACAGAAAAGACTGAATATGCTAATTCAAACAATCACTTTAAATGTGTGTGGTACAGCTATATAAATTAAAAGACAGAGACTGTCAGAAAAATTAAGATTAAATAACTATATTTTTCTAAGGAATCTATAAATATAAAAACATACTAATACCGAGAAATATATGCCATGTAACTATTATCAAAAGAAAGCTAAATTATTAATATTAATTTCAGAAAGCAGACTTCATAACACAGGAATTTATCAGAGGTAAGGGAGGTTATTAAAGATTATAGAAGATAAATTTTCTAAAAGGTTATAACAATCTTGAATGCTTATGCAGACACAGAGCATCAAAATATGAGGCAAAAACTAATAGGTCTACAAAGAGGACTAGATGAATATATTATTACCATTGGAGATCCAGTTGGCAGAAAATCAGTAAGGATACAGTTGAATTCAACAGCACCATCAATCAACTAGATCTACTTGACGTTTATAGAATGCTCTATTCCAAAACAGCAGAATGCATATTATCCTCAAGTTCACATGGCACAATACTAAGAAAGAAACATTCTGGGCCATAGAAAACATCTCAAACTTGAAATAACTTATGGAATATACATTAAATCTGCACTGGAATTATACTAGAAATAAGTGACAGGAAATCTGCGTTGGAATTATACTAAAAATAAGTAGCAGAAAAAAGGAAATATACTTGAAGATTAATCAACATGCTTATAAATAAAACAATTATCAAAAGAGAAGTCCTTTATATCTTGAATGCATGTATACACGATACTGGAATTATTGTGGTTTGATTTATAGTCATAAATTTCTAGAAAATGATAGACATTCAAAAGAAACTGTACTCTGAATTTTGAAATTTGAACTTTTCCTTTGGCTAGTGATGTATAGGATCTATCACACTCTTACGATGCTAGGCATGCCAGGAAGCCACAGATCTCATCCTAACATGCAGCCATGTAGATTAAATGGCCAGTAGTCTACAATGTATATTGCTAAACTATGCTGTTTGGCAGGTTGAGTATATTAAGATATTCTAAACATTGAAATTTTAAATTGAAATAGAACCATATCATTTACATTAACACCATGATATTAAATACTTTGGCATAAGCCAACAAAATCTGTAAGTACCTATGTGAGGAAAACTATAAAACTCTGGGTTGGGGATTTAGCTCTATGGTAGGATACTTGCCTAATATATGTAGAGCTCTGTATGTAATCCCAGCACCACAAAACCTAAAGTAACTATAAAACTCTGATGCTAGAAATCAAAGAAGATATAAATTCACAGGATGATATTCCATGGTCATGAAAAGGAATACTCAGTCAACAACAACAAGAATTGTTAGGATGCCAGTTCTTCCCAATCTGATGTCTGGACTCAATACATTTTCAAAAACAATTAAATAAAAAACAACACCCAAAAGCCTGGTAAACCATATTATGGTTATTGGAAAATAATATTTGAATGTATGTTGAATATATTGAATGTGTGAAGGGCAAAATACCCAGAATAGATAGTATCATACCAAAGTAAAACAAAGTCAGAGGTCTGATGCTATGACTCTATGGTTTTGGAAGGGGAGCCATGGATTTGTAGGGAGAGAGTATGGGTTAGTTATTGTGGGGGTCCCTGCAAATGCTACGGGCCAGCAGAGGAATGATCTGCATGAGGCAAGAAGGAAATCCAGTTCGACACAACTTAGTTAGCCAGTGCTGGTTCAAACTTCTCGAGTCTGACCCCGAGCAGTTTATTTTTTTTACATATTTAAACATAGTATGACTTCAGAAAAAAGTTTCCTCTTGACAATTATCACCACAAAGCTTAAGGCCTAAGTATGATAAAATTCTCTTACAAAGCACATTCCTTTTGCAAAATACCTGTGACTTCTTCCATAACCATGGGTTCTATTGACTGAGAAACATGCTCAGCATAAGGGTCTAGAGAGGAAAGATCTGGAATAAGCATAATAGTAGACTCTTTTGCAAAGTGCATGGGACCTCCTTCATAAGAATGGTTTCTATTGACTGAGAAACAATGCTCAGGAGTCTGGGGATTCAGGTCAGGCCTGACTCTACAGATAGCAAAAGGTCACCAGGCTATTAGCAACATCCACTCCCAGCTTTCTGGGTGGAAAACAGGTATAAATCTCTTCTTTTGAAGAGAAAAGTCTGTGAATTTAACATTTCTGGTTTCTCTATTGCTATCTGTGAGCACAAGGACTTCATGCCCTTCTACAGTTATGACTAAGATACACTGTATACATGAGTGAACTTTAAAAAACAAACAAACAAACAAACAAAAAAACGACTAGGCATCCTAGAAAGCTATAGTCATCAAAACAACATGGTAAAAAATGACAGTGAAACAGAACAGTAAATTACTGTAATACTACATGTGATGGCTAATCTTGGTTGTCAATTTGACTCTATCTCAAATCAACAAAAATTCAAGCACCTGGGCACTCCTGTGAGAGGTTTTATTGACTGGATTAGAGACGGGAAGACCTACCCTAAATCTGGGCCACATCGTTTGGTGGCAGCCCACTTAAAAAAACATGGAGGAAGGAAGCCTTTGCTTTTTTGAATGGTTGCACTCTCTCTCACTGACAAGTTCACCTAGCCTGTGGCTGAGGCATTTCTTCACTGGTATTAGAACCCACTTCTTCAGGATTCCAATGTAGACTGAAGACCAGCAGCTCTCTATGAATTTCTTGAGACTCCAGCACCAGACAGGGACTGCTGAGACATCCAGTTTGGGCCCAACAACTGTGACCAGATCCTTGACCTTTCCTTCAGGAGACAGTCATTGTTGGACTACTCAGACCATAGCCTGTAAGCCAGTCTAATAAATCTCACATATATATTCTATCAGTTCTGATCCTTTAGAGAATCCTGACTAATATACTACAGTAATCATTACCATATAGAATTATCAAAGGAACAGATAGAAATCGATCAGGAAGTACAGATTTTCATAAAGTTAAATAAAGACTTATCACATCACCTAGAAATCTCCTTTCTGGTTACTCTCAAGAAATACAATAGCCAAATTCTCTGCTGCTTTAGAGCAAGGACGGTCGTACTTCAAGCACTTTATTTCACATGTTCATCTGAAATCTCATTGGAATTGCTTTTACTATCCTTACACTGATACTCTTATCATAACCATTTTAATAATCTTAGAGAAGTTTCAGACATTTAAGATAGACCTCTTCTGGGTCCCCGCTAGAATCCCCTTTAATGCTGTTCATGGCAACATAAACTTTGCCTAGGCTGCTCTGCTATACAATGTCCTTCCAGCCTCTATATATCACATACTTCCAAAGCTGCTTCCACATTTTCAGGTATTTATTGTATCAACAATTTCACTCCTTGCCCTCATTTTCTGAAACAACACATGCCATGCAATATATAAATGGAAGTTCCTTTGGCACACAGTTCTAAGGGCAATATCATGATATGGCAGAAGGGCAAGTAGGCATGTATGAGACAGAGAGAGGAGATGAGAGGAGATCTGATTTATAACAAACTCATTTTTGTGATAACAACCCCGCTCCTATGAAAATGACATTAATCAATTCATGAAAGCACAGCCCTTGTGACATAATCACCCAGGTATCCCACTTCTTAGTACCGTCACAGTGGAATTAAATGTAACCATGAATTTTGAAGGGGAATTTCAAGGTGTAGCAGATAGCAATTGATTTTTAAGGAAATCAACAGCAAACTAGACTTCCCTTCCCACGAAGATTTCTACAGCTGCTGTTTCAAGGTTTGAATATCAAGTATTGAAGTCAGGGGCCAAGCTAGATATGTTAATGTTGACATGCTCTATAGGCAACTGTAAGTGGAGCACTAGGTGAAATGTTGTTGGACTTCAGATATGGAGATGGTACCAAAGATTAGATGGTAGATTTCATGTGGTGATAGTAAGAATTCATCTTCCCTTATTATAATAAGAGTTTATTGTCCCTTATTAGTCTCCCTTGAACCTCACTACAGAAATGAATCAGATTTTTTTTCCATTTATAAATTACCCATCAAGCAGTCAGTCTTCATCAGATATTGTTCTTGCCTTCGATGATCTTAGACTTTAAAGACAGATATATCAAGGGATATTTCTATAGCAGTATGAAAAAGATTTCGATGATGGAGTTAGGCCCAAGGAGTTGTGGAAGGGACATGCATGCTTGGCTCATTTGAAGCTTTTCATGAGAGCAAGGGAAGCAGGTTTCATTTCATTGTCTTTCCAGTAGTCATATGTATTCAACAAACATTTCAATATTGACTATTCATGTTGAATAGAGCAAACCATTCAAATGTTATTGAAAATATTTCAATATTTTCCTTCATGAAAAAGTTTGCCACCTAGTACTAGTAATTGTATAAATACATGAATATGTGTAATACAAAGAAGGAATGAACACTTTAAAAGATACAAGAAGATAAGCAGAAATTATGGTTTCTTTCTCAGGTGTTTAATTTTGGAAATGTTGCTTCATGTCCTGGACCCATAGTATTTTGAGCCTTGAAATGAGAATAAAAGTACCCATAGGTAGGGTTGTGTTATAAAAGACTGGAAATGGATGAATTTACAGTTACGTGTATGTGTAGGGAGGGAGTGTGCTATTGTGCCTTCAGGAAAGACTAAAGAGGAGCAGCTGAGTAAGGCAGCAGTTACTCTTCAAAAGGAGTGTGTGATGAGAGATTGCCTACGGCGGTCCAGTCTGCAAAGACTTACTTCAGAAGGGTGCAAATAAATGACATGGTTGAAGTAGAAATGCTGGTGGGCCCACAGAAAGAAAATGAAGGGCATTTCTGAAATTTGAAGGGGTTAAAGTAACTAGAAAAAATTCTGATACAAATATATTGAGCTGGAACATGAGGGCTAGAGGAGGAACTGATTCAGTCCACAAATATTTACTGAAAACTGCTTAGAATCTTTCTCTTTGAGGATACAGATTAGGAACTATAGCCTCTGTTCTCAATGTTCACGAGTTATGGGGAAGAAAACTTTTGACTATAGTATAGTCTGATAGATAAGAAGTTGGTGTAAAGTATTCTGCTGAACTTTACATAATTTCTACATGACCTTACAAGAATGGTTGGTAGAGATGTAGACATCTGAGCCGACACTTGAAATTACCCAAGAAAGAAAGTGAGGAAACATTATTCTAAGAGAAGACAGTTAAATTAGTGCAGAATTTAGAAAAATCTCTTCATAATTATGGACTTTTATAGCTATCAGTATGAGATGAAAGGAGGTGTCCCAGAGAATGGTCCTATGAGTTTTATAGATAGGAGCTGAGAAAGTAGGCTGATGCTAGATTGGACAATGTCAGAGTACGATCATTTTGTGTGTCTTTAGAGCTCTCCCGTGTAGGCATTACTTTTTAGCTTTTATTGAGCTTTGTTAATATTTAATTCTCATAATATAAAATTCACACTTAGTATATATAGTTCAGTGCTTTGACAGATTTAAAGGTATGTGAATATTTAGACAATTGTATCATCTAAAAGGAAATTTTGTACACTGTAGCCTTCATTATCCTGTCATTTACTCCACCTACATCCTGAGTCCCAAGCAGCAACCTGTATCTTTCCTTCATCCTTAGACTTCTAGATTCCTTTCTTTTCCATGATTGTGATCATAGTACATGTGATATTCTGTGACTGGCTTCTTCCACAAGGCATAATGACTTCAATATTTGTACAGGCTGGTTTTGTGTGTCAACTTGACACAAACTAGAGTCATTAGAAAGGAAGGACCCTCAGTTGAGGAAATGCATCCATGAGATCCAGCTCTCAGACGTTTTCTCAATTAGTGATCAACGGGGAAGGGCCCAGTATATGGTGGGTGGTACCATTCTTGGGCTGGTGGTCCTGGGTTCTATAAGAAAGCAGGGTGAGCAAGCCATGGGAGGCAACCCACAAAACAACACCTCTCCATGACCTCTGCATCAGCTCCTGCCTCCAGGAGATCCTGTCTTGACTTCCCTCAGTGATGAGCAGCAGTGTGGAAGTGTAAGCCATATAAGCTCTTTCTTCCACAACTTGCTTTTTGGGCACAGTGTTTCATCACAGCAATAGAAACCCTAAGACAATATTCATGTTTGTTGTAATATTTATCAGTATTGCATTCCTTTATAGGAATGAATGGGTTGGAAAAGGAAGAAAATATAGGAGGGGGAGGGAGAAGGGATAAATAACACTAAGGAAAAACAATAGAGAAGCATATTATTTTATGTTTTCTTATAAATACATTATATGTGTAGACACACAGACACAGATAGACACAGACATACAGACAGACAGACACCCCCCCCACACACACACCCACACACACACCCCACACACACGAGTTTAAATGGAGTTTTGCCAGTTGGGTTGATAATGCTTAGGGCTGATAGCCCCAAGAGCCATAAATGATGTAACAAAACCTCTGCAGTGCCAGGCATGGCACTTTGAGCTATTGTTCATGGGAGTCCAAGAGACTTCTGAAACCACGTAGGGTATCGGGATGGCCCTTGGTTGCCTCCCAGAACTTGGAAGTAAAACTCTATTGCTGAAGGTACCACAAACTTTGGACACAGGACTTGGAAGGATGGAATTGGAACTGACCAACAGACTGTGGGGATCCTAACTCCAAATGATACATCTCTAAGGCAACCCCTACACCTAAGGTTCAGGAAAAATCAAGGAATAAAGGTGGTGGAAGGAGAGTAAGAGCCAGAGGACTGGGAAGTCTGCTATGGGATAGTGTCTTCTAGACAGGACCAGGAAATGGCACTGATGAAACCTTTTGCCTAGAGAAGATCTGCACAATGACAAGAACAGTTGACAGGCCAGTGTAAATAGGGAAAATTTACAACCTCCACCCATAGCTGAAGAGTTCCAGGCCAGAAATGGCCTGTGAGAGGGGGAGAATCAGTTTTCTCTAGGAATGAGCTGACTGATATATTATCCAATCCCAAATGGTCAGCCCTTAACGTATAACATACAAACAACAGTAAATAGACTCATTAGGAGTCTGTGTGTGTTTGTGTGGAATAACAGTAATTAAAGAAGAAGAGGTCATGAGTTTGAGAGGGTCTGCTAATCACACAAGGGGTTGCATGGGTGCAGTATAGCAGTTTCCTCTAAGATTAAAATCTTCCATCTTCTACGGAAGCTCATTAAGACACAGATTGTTAAAGGGGAGGTGAAACAACAGGATGTCCTAAGGGGAGGGGAAACATTCCATCCTGTGGGGAAGCTCCTTTGACTTGGGAGGTAAACAATGGTTTCAGGAAGTCCCTGAAATGACCAAATTCACTAGGCTTCTCCCCACAAACATGTATAAGCTGTAAGTACTAAGAGCCTCTCCAATAAACAGAGCTTCCTGGAAGACAGACCCACTGAGCCAAGCTCAGGCCAACTGAACTGCGTGGAAGAAGCAGAGAGCAGGAAAGCCACCTGGAAGAAGCTCAGACAACTGAAAAGGACACTTTCCAACTTCTTGTCCTGACTGAAGGCTGATCCGTGTTCTTTGGGTTTCTAGCTTTCATTGCTGGGGTGGGCTTTTGATGATGCAGCTGTTCAAACTGTTTGGTTCACCAAGTTGGACTTTGGTGGTGTCCTTACTTAGATCTTTTGTTGGCTCCCTATCTGGAGTGAGCAGACGTTTGTTTCTATCTCTTCAGGAATAATGTCACACAACAAAGGGGGAGATAGAGGGGCTAAAATTATGTAGATACAGTACTCACATATGAAATTCTCAAAAAATCAAAAATCAAAATGAAAGAGATTATCCATACTGTTATATGGTGACAACACATTTTGTTTACTCATCATCAACTAATGAACACTCATACTATTACTTCATTTTACACAGACCTCATCAGAGGTAAGAGGTAGAAGTCCCAGACAATCTGGCTTCAGAATGTAGAATTTTAATTACTTCTTCACCTACCTCCTTGAGTATACAAGGTGTTTCCATGAGGGAATGTGAAGATGGAGGCATGGTTAGAGGCTATTAAGACATGGAGTGAGCAAGTTTCATAGGTAAAGAGGGAGTCAACTTCCAAAGAACTTGAATTCTAGAGACTTTATTATCAAGTATTATGGAAAAAGAGCTTCAGGCATACCTTTCAATACTGAATCCACTAATTAGTTTTGTGACACGGGACAAGTCAGTGGTAGCTTTGCTTTCCCTATCTTTCTTTCCTATATCAGTTGTAATTTTGTAGAGTTGTAGTGATCAAATACATTAAAAAGTGTAGCTTTACAGAGTAGGTCACAATAAATGGAAGCTATGTCTATTGTTACTTTGTGATTTATGGAGTTGTCTGTCCAGCTCCCCAAATAGTTATTTTAGTGTTCCTAGACAATGATTCCTCAAAGTCCCAAGTAAGTAGAATTCCTTATTAGGTACATTTACTTGTTTATTTTTTTTCCCTGGTGGTGTATAGCTGAATTCACTGGGCCTTGGGTTGCTGGTGTCCTTCCAGTTGGTACATACTACCAAAACTTGCCATGAGTTAGGAAAGCTTCCCCGGCTATGTATTGACCATTCTTAAATGGGTAGTGAATCTTATTGGCTACCATTAGGATAGTGACAGCTATAAAGGAAGGCAGGTCTATCTCAACACCTCTTCTTACTAATCAGCCATATGGTGAACTCCGGAGATGTCCTCAACACCTCGTCATTTTACGCCAGTCTATTTCAGGGCACATAGCAGTAAGTAACTGGATTACATGGTCCAGATGCCCTGCTGGGACTCTGGCCTTTCCCTTGTTTCTTACACTTAGATAAAATATCATACCCCATCCATTGTAATTTGTGGATCTGCTACAGAAACTCTGAATCTGCATATCTTCCTGGAAATGTAAGTGTTAGAAGCATGGCTAGGATTAGCTGCTATTCTCAAGAATCCTGAAACTGTAAATCCCAGTAAACAGGACAAAACAAAAACCAGAGAAAGGGGAGGAGCAAACCTCTTGACCTTACATGTCTATAAATGTCTTAATGTACGTGCAGCTGTCATCGAAAAGAGAAAACAAAAGAGTTTTCTCTCTTCTCTCAAATGTCAGCCTTTGGAGCAGTGGCACTTCTTAAAAACAACTGGAAACGGGCAGAATGAATGTTCTGCCTGAGGTTATATCTGCAGGCTATGAAAGAGGTAACTATTTGAAAAAGGGGACCAGGGGACCACACTATTTTCTGCTCAGGCTCCCATGACTGTGAGATATGTCCATGACAAATGGATGCCTCTAGCCTTTCTTGATGTGGTCCTGGAGCAGCTGATCTGACTGGGATAGGGCACACTCTGCCAAACTGCCTTACATTCACTAGTGTCTCAGTAACTCTTGTCTTTAGCTCTCCTAGAACGGCTTAGAAGGCAGTAGGCTGCCTAGTGTATGTCATCATTCTGCTATATACCCTCAGATTTAGAGGGAAATAAGACAGGGCAGAGGATCAAAACAGAAGCTGCTTGAGTCAAATTAACTCTCAGGCCCAACAAGTAGTAGAATGGGGGAGCCTGAAGCAGACGTTCTTGGTTCTTCCCATTCACTCATACTGCATGACTATTCTTTCCTCACAAAAAGGGTCTATGTTGAAAATATACTCAATATTTGGCCACTTTTCATTCTTCTTCCCACTAGCACTTTGTACCAAGCTACCATTCACCCACTGTAGCTTCGTTATTCATCCCTTCAAAAATTAATTTTCTTCAAAGCAGCCAGGGAAGGGTTACTCCTAATTTTCAAGTCACATCAGTTTTCCGTTCCAATCATCCAATGCCTCATTCACATTCAAAGTCAAAACCTTTCAGTTGCTTGCAATCCCTGTGTGGTCTGTCCTCTTCTTAGATCTTATAATTACTATTTTGCTTTATGTGTGCTCTCTTTCAACCATACTGGCCTCTGAGCTGGCCCTTGGTCATGCTGGGCATGCCTCTGTCACCAGGGCCTTTGCATTATCTTGTTTCTACCTGGAAGCAATCTACCCCAAGCACTCAAATGACCTATACTGTTATCTCCTTCAGATCTGAATTATGTCTCTTTTCAGTGAATTTTCCACTACTCAATTTAAAATTGGAGCTACTTAAACTCCATATGTCTCTTTCCTTTTTTATTGTTCTTATTTTATCAGCACCTTTTCATACTTATTTCATTAATTTATCAGTTGACTATATCCCCTCTAGAATATAGGCTTCATGAGAGCAAAGATTATTTTTACTGTTTTTTGTTTGTTTGTTTGTTTTTCGAGACAGGGTTTCTCTGTGTAGCTTTGGCGCCTTTCCTGGAACTCACTCGGTAGCCCAGGCTGGCCTCGAACTCACAGAGATCCGTCTGCCTCTGCCTCCTGAGTGCTGGGATTAAAAGTGTGGGCCACCACCACCCGGTTGATGTTTTTATAAATCAATGGGTAGCCTTTACACAAACCACAAGACCTTACATTAGTAAATATTCAATGAATATATTGAATGAATTTTCTCAAGAGATGAACATGGTTCATGAAAATGTTCTTTTCCCTAGTTGGAGCTCAGTTACTCTCATTGATAAAACATACATATTAGACCAGATGATATCTTGAGTCTCATGTATCTCTTTGGCTAAATCTAAGATCCTGGTTAAAACCACTAGTCTATGAGCCAGATTTCTTGGGTTTCACCATCTGCTATCTTGAGATAGCTTATTTCATCTCTATGGGCTTCTCAGTTTTCTTGTGTGAAAAATGAAGAGGATAAAAGTAGACTTTGTCTAAAAGAATTACTCTGAAGATTAAATAAGCTCATCTATATATTTTAATTCACTCAAATAACATTGCTATTGCTTTTATGGTGATCATGAACAAATAGTCTTCCTTAGATTCAAAACTAGCTTCAGTGTCTGGTAATTATATATTAGGTATAATATATAATTATAATTAGATTATAATTATATATATATTTATATATAATAAAAATAGTCTAACTACTTCCATAACTGCAAACTAACCGGAGGTTCATATGCAACTCATATGCATACAGCTGGCCTCTCCTCCTTCCCCCACCCATTGCTAAGACAGAAGAACAGCTTGTTCTCCTGTAACCTGATGTCCCCACATAAAAGGGAGGGGGAGAGAAGCACTGTGTGATTGCCATGGCCACCCGCTGCATCTCAGCTTTGGTAGACAAGCAGGACAAGGGGCTTTATTCTCAGCTACTCTCAAAATTGTACTGAGTAGCTTCAACTAGACACTGTAGAATACATGTCATCCAAGTGACAGGGGCTCATCACAGAGGCTGTTTTAAGTGAGCAAAGGATGATGTTCAAAGCCATCATAGGTAGACATGACTCTGACAGCTGGCCAGGTCTTTAGGACCGGAGATACATGCGTAGGCTTGTCAGGAAGACAGGTTGTGAAGCGGTTGCCAGAATGGAAACTAGAAAAGGTAACAAATGAATAAGCTTAATAAGATGATAAAGTTATTAATGATAGCTTACGCTTCCTGTGAATTTATTATGTACCAGATGCTTTAGAAAGGTTTTAAATTCATTTAATTCTCCAGTGAACCCAGTGATCATCAACCTTATACATCGGAGAACTTGGGAAAAAAAATCAGTGACCAGCAAACACTGTGCCAACTGGATCACTTTCTGACAAATTTGGTCTTTTAAAAATTTCTCAGATAATTATAATGTACAGCTAGGATTGAGAAGGACTCTGTGTGTGTGTGTGTGTGTGTGTGTGTGTGTGTGTGTACCCATTTTGAAGAATTAGAAAAATAATTCAGATAGCTTTCTTCAGATTATCCATTTAAAAATCAGCACCAGACTTGGTCGATTGTCAATGTTCCCCACTGTGGGCTACAGGAAAGATGAAGTTTAAACCCAATTTTATGAGGACAGGAATGCCATGATGAGGCCACATATAGCTTGGGTGAGAATACTTTTACCATGTGAACATCTTGATGCCAAGTCCAGGATGCCTCATTCTAGAAACTGTCTCAGTTATTACTGTTCAAGTATTAACAGGCTCATCCATTCAAAAGTGTTCAATGAAAAAGTTATCACTCTGCCATCCACCCTTCTCAAGTTTCTTCTGCTCATGGGATCCAAAGTTTCCTCCAGCAGTAGTAGTAGTGACATTAAATCATTGTTTCTTTACCCAAGGTATAGGAATCCATGGAGGTACACATGATGGTGTATGAGGTAAACCAAAGAGAATTTCTAACTAATAGCTATGCATTTATCTTGCCATGTAGTAGAAATATATATCTATCTCCAACACACAGCCCATAATTTCACAGATATTAAACAAAACTAAATTGATTAAAGTATTTTGAAAAGAGACTTTAGTTAAAGAAACACATTAAGCAATTCATTATAATAGAAATGGTTGACATAAGAATATAGCTCCAAAATTCAGAATGAGGTGAACAGTTGGAGAGGAAGGGAAGGAACCATGCATTTGTTCTTCCATCAGTTATTCACTTAACAATCATTTACTAGATGACATTTATGTGCCAGGTAGCATGTTAGGCACAATAAATTATTAAAAAACAAGGAATGATTCATACATTCAGGTATCTCATGGAAAAGGCAGTTCTATAGAAACAAACATAGTGTGAGCATGTTGAGGATGGCTTGCAAAGAAGGGGGTAATGGGGATTTGCAAAGATTTCTGTGAGGTGGCTCAGCTCTATAAATGAGGGAGGAAAGAGGAACAGTGTCAAGCTGAGAGTAGCATGAGCAAGCCACAGAAGTGAGAAGCAGTGAGGTGTAAAGGTAATGCTTAGTTGCTAGGGAGAAGAAGAGCGAGATGGCTCAATTATGAGAACAAACAAACAAACAAACAAACCAAGATGCAGAAGGAAGCAGAGAAAATCCTGCAAAGATCTGCTGGGACTAATCACACCAGTGCACTCTAAGAAGAGGGGTGTGACTAATCACACCAGTACACTCTAAGAAGAGGGGTGTGACTAATCACACCAGTGCACTCTAAGAAGAGGGGTGTGACTAATCACACCAGTGCACTCTAAGAAGAGGGGTTTGACTAATCACACCAGTACACTCTAAGAAGAGGGGTTTGACTTCTGCTTTTTCGCAAAGACTTGCTTGTGTATCTAGGAACTAGTGTCAATGTCCATACTCAAGTTCTGTCATTTGTTATTGGGTGTCAGTGGGTGAATTATCTAACCTTCCTGAACTTTTTTTCCCTCATATGTCAAGTAGGAAAGTCTGTTTTAGCATTAATTGCAGAGGTTAAAGGATACCTCGTGTATAAATCATTTTTCATGGTGCTTAACACACAAAATAAGCCCTACTTAATGTCTGCTCTTTCTTAGCAGAAAAAAAAGAGAGCATATATCTTGTGGCTTTCTTCTTTAGAGCTGTCAGAAGCATGTGTTTATAACAGGAGCCAGTCTGTATTACTGTCTCATTTCATCTCCATATTCAATAAACTATTAAGGGACATCTGCTATGGAGCAAGACCTTTTACCTATTTTATTTCACTTAATTTGCACAAGAGTCCTGATGACAGGATGACTGTGTGGTGGAAAGCCCATTGAAAAGGGCATGGCTATTATGTTATCCTGCTGTCATTGGAACCATGACACATAAGAATAGGACAGGACCTGCATGATAAACTTAAACAAGGAGACTGCTGAAAATAGAAAATTTAATGAGGACTGGGGATTGTCTGATGCAATAGCAGAAGTGAGAATATTTTTCAAAATGTATTAAAAATAACCCATCGCATAAGAACTAGGAAAATAATTTGAATGAGACAACTAAATGACACACATACTCAAATGAATCATATCTTAGAATTATCAGATAAATGCTTCAAAGCAGTCATCGATAAAGTGCCTTAATGCCACATTAAGAAAAAGGTGCATGACGCACACAAGGATCTCTCTATATTATTTTGTATTTAATTTTTGTGTGAGACTCTGTAAATTGAATATAATACTATGTGCTTTCTCTACTCATTCCATAAAACTGTAGGTGAATGAATCACTCTCTTAAATTAAAAGTTCAATTATAAATTAAGTGGCTTGAATGTAGTTCAGTGTTCGACCATTATGCTTACTGTTTAACCCCCAGCACCCAAAATAAGTTAATTAACTAAAAGGCAACCTATGTCCTAAATGCTTAACTACAATAAAATTATTTGGTTTGTGAGATTGAGAAAATAGCATTTTATAGTCAGTCATGATTTTCTTTTTCTTTGTATAAATGCAAGTAATGGCATAAACTTGTAACATACAAGTTTTGTTATTATCCAAATAACTTTGAAAGTTAACTTTCTGAATAATTTTGACATACAGAATCTGAAGTTTCACTACAGAATTTATACAGTGCCAGTACACTTAGCAGCTAAAACAACTCCATATACTAGGTCTTTCAATGATTAGAAATTACTTTATACATATATATGTTTTCTCATCCAAATCCATTTTAAAAGTACAATAAATATCTACATGGATTATATTCAAAAAATAAAAATTTTACATTAGTTCCTATTTGGCAATGCTGAACAGAAGCCCCAAATCAATTCTTTAAGAATCCCTTTGCTATCCATCAACTGGCTGGGATCGTTTTGCTCTACCTGTAAAGAAATCATGAGCCTGTGAGGAGACATCTAGTGTTGTCAGTCTCCGGCCTTTGAGTACCCATGACCTAGCGGATATCCATCAGGTATCCCAACATGCTTAAAGTTTCAAGTCCTGAAAGTTAATGCCTTATTGTCCCCATTTAATGGAAGTCAGAGATTTATGACATTAGGTATTGACATTCAAGTTAAAGGCTTATTGCTCTGAGATTTAATTACCAGAAGCCCTGGTGCTTAGAAACTACTGTGATCATTGGCTTCAAGCAGCCATGATCAGCAGCACCAGGCAACACCTGAACGTTTCACATCTCCTGAATAGACCTCAGTTATTGTGATTCGCAGTTCCGAATGCACATAGTGTTAAGCCTAGGGTGACAGGATCCTCAGAGTTTAAGGTTTGACACCTTCTGAAAATCTTCCAGTGAGTGCACCGCAATACTAATGATAAAGCTTAAAAACCGGGTAAGAAAGCAGCACTGGAGGGAAGCCTTTAAATAAGATTAATGGAATAATACCTGAAAACAGCGTGTGAGGGTATCTCTTGGCTGACTCAGAGTGAGCTCAACAGACTACTTATACATACAGAGGTTAATGTGTGGCAAGGGTGTTTGCAGCACTCAAGGCACTGCCTTTCATGTGAATGAAGAGCTGGGTGTGGATGAATCACGAAACAGCCCTTTCTGCAAATGAGTGATAGTGTTCTCCGATCATTTCACATCCCTTCAAGCAAATGAAAGATTGTGCTTTCACCAGCCACAGAATAGCTATCCATGAAAGTGAAGGATTGTGCTGCTACAAATTATGGCCTAACCTGCATGCAAATAAAACATTATGCTCATGCCTATCGTATCAAAGCCCTTTCACACAAGTAAAATTTTGTTCCACAAGTCACGCCACAGCACTTCAGGCAAATGCAGGATTGTGCCTACAACAATATCCAATTTGAGCTGAATTTGAAGCAAGCTTGATTTTTATTGGGGTGCACCCAAGAGCTGGCCAGCGACTGCCTCCTAAGTCAGGTTAAAGAGAACAGTCCGGAACCCACCTCTTGGGCCCCTTTTAAAGAGTAAAATCATGAGTAGTTTTACAGAAGGGACACAATGGGCAATAAGGAAATACAAAAAAAAACTTAAAAAAAAATCATGTGGTCACCCACCGATATGATTAGGGAGGGTCAGGGAGGGTCAGTGTCAGGGTATTCATTAGGGAGGGTCACGGAGGGTCAGTGTCATGGTATTCTGAAAAACAAATCAAGGTCATGGGTTGGGAAAGGCCAGGTTCCAGGAAACAGAGCAACTCAACTCTCACAGTAAAGAGAAACTTGCTTTTAAAAACACAGCATAGTGGCTCCTGCCTTAAAATGGAGTCAGGCAGGTTCCTCACATCATGCATATGTAGGATTATGTTCTTATCAACCATAGCATACCCTTTCATGCAAATGACATATTATGCCCACACTAGTCATAGAAGAGTCCACCATTCAGATGATAGATGTGCCTAAGCCAATCACTGCACAACCCATCATGCATATGAAGGATTGTGATCCCAACAATCAAGACATAACATTTCATGCAAATGAAGAATAATGACTGCACCAATCATGACAGAGCTTCATGCAATTTAAGAAATGTTCCTACACCAATCAAAGAACAGCCCTTCATGCAAATGATAGGTTGTGAGCCCACTAATCAAATCACGGACCTTCATGTAAGTGAAGGATTGTGACTGCACCAATCATGACAGAGCTTCATGTATTTTAAGGGATATTCCTCCACCAACCAGAGTAAGCCTTTTATGCAAATTATGGGACTTGATCCCACCCATCAAGGCACAATCCTTCATACAAATAAAGGATTGTTACCCCACCAATCATGGTAGAGTTTGATCCAAATTAAGGAATGTCCCTGAACCAATCAGAGAACAATCCTTAATGCAAATGATAGGATGTGATCCTACCAATCAAGGCACAGTCCTATATGCAAATTAAGGATTGTGACTGCTTCAATTATGAAGAGCTTACTGTAAACTAAGAAATGTCACTGTACCAATCAGATCATAGCCCTTCATGCAAATGATGGGTTGTGATCCCACATCAAGGCACAGTCCTATATGCAAATTAAGAACTATGACCAAACCAATCATAGAAGAGCTTTCTCTGAACTAAGAAATGTCACTGTACCAATTAGATCACAGCCCTTCATGCAAACAATGAATTGTGATTCCACCAATCCCATCTTCACGCAAATGAAATACTGTGTACCAATCATGGCAGAGCTAGATACAATTTAAGGAATGTCTTGCACTACTCAGAGCACAGCCCTTCATACAAGAGATGGTGTGCTTCTGCTAATCATAGCACAACTCTGCATGCCAGTGTAGGATTGTTCTTGACCACTCTTGTCACAGTTCTCTATGAATGATTATGGTTCTACCAATTGCTGTACAGTCCTTTATTTAAATAAAATTTGTTCTTGCACCACTCACAAGGCTTTTCTGAGACACCAGGGAATGTGTCTCCCTCTATTCTGGGTGAAAATAACCACATGCAGATTCATCTGTAATTCACTGAAATTTGCAATTGGAAAAAGACCAGAGTGAGCTGTTTGAAATAATCATGGCTATGTTGGTGTCATTTGGAGCCAGAATTCTACTTTCAAAGCAAGGAGCTACAGTTGCTATGTAGCTTCATGAAACTGTCCATGAAATGTTTAATTCGTGCAGGCTAAGAAGACATACCTAGTAGCTTCCAGAGATGGGTTGCTAGGGAGATACTGTTCTCATCAATGCAGTAAGGCATAAAAAAGGGCCCAATTAAGCAGCATGCTTTTAACGGTTTCAGTCATTTACGTAAAGAAAACATTAAAATGGGGCTCATGAAAACAATTTTTCATATGATGCTTGTTTTGAAGGCATGAATGATATAAAACTGAGAAAGTTGTGGAATCTTATACCACAGTTCCAGGGAGCAACACAGACTAGGCAATGTAGGCAGGATTGGAGACTACAAGGAGCCCCTGAGAAATCATTTCACAAAGACGTGAAGGTGAAGCCTAATATGCAATTGAGAATCCAGGATGTTGGAGATGCCAAAGGCACGGGAAATTTGCCAAGTAAAGCTGCATATAGCAGTCGAGTTTACTCAAGAGAGTGGTTTGTGCTTCTAGCAGCAGAGGTGGAGAAGTGCTTCCCTAGTCCCTTAGGATCTCAGTTGTTTCCATCAAGGTGCCAGGCATGGAGTTATAGGATTTAGTGTTTGACCTGATAGGTTTCATTCTTGCTTTTGTCTGATCTTTCCTTGTTATTCCCCCTTCTCCCTTCTGGAATTAGAGTATTTAACCTGTACCATTGAGTATTGGGAGTATGTAACTTGTTTTTAGATGTTATAGGAGTCCACAGTTAAGGGACAGCTTGTGTCTCAGAAAAGACTCTGGACTTAGAATTTTAAATAGTGCTGAAACTATGTTAAAGACTATGGAGACTTTTGAAGTCGGACTGAACATAGTTTGCATTATGAGATGATCATAAGTCAAGAAGAGGTGGAAGGTGAACTGTGATGGCTAATCTTGTCAAACTGACTATGTCTTTAATCAACTAAACCCCAAACAAATGGCAAAGCCTGTGAGACTTTTTTTGATTGGATTATTTGAGGTGGGAAGACCCATCATAAGGCTACACCTTCTGGGGGCAGCACACATGAAAGGGCTTAGAAGATGAAAGATTTGATTTTTGATTTCTTGCCCAACTCTTGCTGACACATTCATCTGTCCTGCTACTGATGCATTCATCTGCTGGTACTAGAACCTATTTCTTTGGGATTCTGAGGCAGAATGAAGACCAACAGCTCTCTAGGAATTCCCTGGGACTCCTGCACCAGACTAGGACTTCTGAGACATCCAATCTGTGTACTGACCAACTACTGTATTCTTTATCTTTCTGTCAGGAGCCATTATTGGACTACCCAGACCACAAGTCTAATAAATCCCAGACAGATATGTATATATACATATTAAATATATTTATATACATTCATTCTATCATTTCTATTCCTAAAACAGTTATGAATTTAAAGTGATATGTTTGAGTATTAAGGTGGCAAGAAGTGGTGTTGTGGTGGTTAAACTCAATTGTCAAATTAATGAGCTGTACCATTACCATAGAAATAAACTTCTAGGTGCTTATATAAGGGAGATTCTTGATAATGTTAATTGAGGTGAGAAAACCCACCCTAAATGTGGGCAGAGCCACCCTAAATGTGGGCAGAGCCATTCTATGTGGGGGATTCAGGGCTTAAAAAGGAGGAGAAAATTAAATAAGAACCAACAATTCTCTCTCTCTGGTTCCTTACTGGGGCAGTCATGTGACCAGCCGCTTCAAACTCTTGTTGCCATCCCTTCCCCAATATAATGGATTATAACCTAAAACTGTGAACCCAAGTAAACACTTTGTTCCTTTAATTTGCTGTTGTCTGATACTTCATCACAACACCAAGAAAAGTAACCAATTCAGATGCCTTGTAATGCCTCTTTTGCAGTGGTGGCACATGCCTTTAATCCCAGCACTTGGGAGGCAGACACAGGGAGGATCTCTGAGTTGCAGGCCAGCCTGGGCTACCAAGTGAGTTCCAGGGCTGTTACACAGAGAAACCCTGTCTTCAACAAACAAACAAACAAAAACCAAAAAAGAATCTTATTTTCAATATTGACAGAACACATAAACAGAGCTGATTTTTACATTTATGTTCTTTAGTATATAGTTCTTTATTGACAAATGAATAATGCTGTCTAACACCACTGTAATCAAGATATATAACAATTATATCACTTTCCCAAATACCCACCAATATCATCTTTGTAGTCAAACTTTCCTTCCCAACCCAAAAGCAATGTCACTGACTGATTTGGCCTCTATCTTTATAGCTTTTGTTTCTTCAGAATGTCTTACAATTAGGGCCATAGTCTAAAACCTCTTGAGGCTGGCTCTTTTTACTTAAGATAATTCATTTGAGATCCATTTAAGTTGAATGCATAAATAGTTCCTTCTTCTAATGATAAGTAAATGGTATCTCAATATATGGGTATACTCACCTGTTTGCTTATCCATCCATTCTGTGAGGGATATTGGCATTGTTTACAGTTTTGATAAATTGTGAATAAATCTACAATGAATATTTGTGCTTACATTTTTGTTTGAACACAAGTTCCATTTCACCTTAGTAATTATTAGAAGAGGCATTATGAGATCATATGGTAAGTATATATCCTTACCTTTAAAAGAAATTGCCGAACTGTTTTCTGAGCTACTGCACCAGCTTTTGGTCCCCACTAATAACGTTCAAGAGTTCTAGCTGCTGTGAACCCTTGCAAGCATATGGCATTGTTCATTTAAAATTGAGGACAGTGATATTGTATTGCAGTTTTAATTTTCATTTCCTCAACGCTTAATGTTATTGACCATTTTTGTGCTGTACCAATGACCTGTACTTTTAAAATAATCTTTACCTTTAGAATGATTTTCAATTTGCTAAAAAATGAATATATGATAGAGTTCACACACCGTAGTCAATTATCTCATTGCTCAAACTTTATATTAGTAAGGTAAACACACTATAATTAACAACCTAATATTAGCACATTACTAAAATTCTTAATTACTCATATTTTCTTGGCTTGTTATTTAGAGTCATTTCCTATTCAAGGATCACATTTAGTCACCATTTCTCTGTAAGCTGCTAATTTTTCCAATAGAGGAATCTTATTTATTTATTTATCTATTTATCTGTCTATTTATTTATTTGTGTGTGTGTGTGTGTGTGTGTGTGTGTGTGTGATTGTGTGCCACTGTGTACCACTGCACATACATGGAGGTCAAGGGACAACTTTGAGGAGTTAAGTTCTTTCCTTCCACCTTGCTGAGGCAGGTCTCTCTTGTTTTTCTTTTTGTACTGGTATGAACCCCAGGCTAGCTGGCCCTAGAGCTTCAAGGCAGCTAGCTGTTCTGTCTCTATCTCCCATCTCACCGTAGTATATTTGGATTTCAGAATCATGTCACAATATCTGGCTTTTTTTTTCTCTTCGTTTTTATTAGTTCTTTCAAAATTTCATACACTGTAGTTTGATTCATATTCTCTTTCCCAAGCTCCTCCCAGATGTACCCTCCCTTCCTTTGCACCCAACTTTGTGTCTTTTTCAAAAAACCCATCAAGTCCAATTTATGATGCCCATATACTGTTGTATGTGTGGCCTTCTGCATACAGTAGAGAAGCTGTACATACAAACTCAAAGCAGTTGTGACATAAGACTTGCACAAGCTCAAGCCAGGCAAAGTCCCAGCATGGGGAGCGGAGCATGAAGTCCCACCGCTAGTTTAGGACCTATTGGCAATTGATAGCTTCTGAGAGAAGAGACAGTCAGTTTCCACTATTAGGTAGACCAAGCATCTGGCTTTTTATGTTCCATCAAACATGGGCTGTCAGCTCCCTGTATGATACTCCTGACTCTAATGTTTTCTTCCGTTTTCCTTGTTTTCAGTATGTTGACAGTTTTGAGGAGTGCTGGTCAGGTGTTTTTATAGATGGTCTCTCAACTGGGATTTACTTGATGCCTTCCTGATCATTATGTGAGTTACTGGTTTTTGGAGAAGACTCCGGAGGTAATCACAGAGATTCTCATGAGTACTGTCAAGATGATTTTTCAGTTTATATTAACCTTGATTACTTGACTTAAGTAGTATTTTTCAGCTTTTTCCACTGTAGTGATCCTCTCTTTGTATTACTTCCTGTATAATATTGTCTGTAAGGAAGTCATAGTTAGAGAGAAGAGAGTCATGCTCCATCTCTTTAGAGGTAGTTTATTTACAGAAATTATTTTGAATTCTTGAGTCTATGTCTTCATAAAAATGTAATCATTGCTGTAGGCATTATATTATCCACACATATGATCAAAGTCAACAATAATTATACCACTTTGCCAGTGTGAGTGAGGTATTTATCTCCCTTTAAATTACTGTACTTGCCCCCATTTATAGCATAACTTTTCATCTATATTCATTAAGAGTTATATTATTGTGTATTATTACTTTTATTTCAGATATCAAACATAACGTAGGAATGAAAGATGAAGTCTATCAGTTTTTCCAAGATTTGTAGTTCATTGTTCATTCTCCCTTCCCAGTAGTCCTAGATCCTCTCTTTTGTCTTTTCTTTCACATTTCAGAGACTTTAGCAATAGCAAAGATGTTCTGACAACAGGTTTTCTTTTTTCTTGGAATATCTTGATTTCTATTTAATTTCTATAGGATAATTTCATTAAATATAGAAATTGGTCTTTAATGTTCTCTTTTGGTTTTGTTTTAGTTGTCTTCATTTTCCTTTTACAAAAGACTCAAATACCTTTCAGGGCTACAGTGTAACGCAACACTGGAGGTTTAGTTCTCACTGTGCTCTATGTTGTATTGGAGGACTGTCATTCTCATTGGAGACAGTGCTCTTTCTCAGCCCACTGGAGAACGTGGGAAGAATTGGAAGGGCTTGGCTATCACAGTGGAGACCTGAACAGGCATTAACAGAATGCTAAAGGAAGCTGACATGTAAAAAGATGGCTGAGCATTGCCGAGAAAAGAGGCTAGCTTTTGTGATGGCCCTAATCTGTGTAGTAAGCAGCTTTTATAATGAATGCAAGTGTTGAGGCATCACAGATGGGGCTAAGTTTTAGGAAACCTTTAGCATTTTGTCTCTTTGAGTACCTACTATGTTACCTACTGTCTCATGGCAGCAGTCAGTAGAAACATCCTCCACTATAGTTATCAGTGTGTTTGTGTGTTTGTCAGAGTGTATCAGGGCCACAAGACATCCATGCTTGTTTGAGTGAGAAGTTGTTAAAAATAGGTGACCATGATGACATATGCCTGTAACATTAACACTTCTTAGACAGAGGCAAGTTCAGGGCCAGCCTAGGCCACACAATGAGGCTCCATCTCAAAACAAAACAAAAGATTACAAACAAACAAAACCAAAACTAGCCGAGACCAACCCTGATCATTAGGTATTTACTTCTTCCCAATCTTCAAAGCTGGTTATTCCATCCCGGAGACAATGACATCTCCCAGTGCTGCTTTGTTCAGAGAGTATCAGGAGAAAGTCTTGATCATAGCAGCAGCTTATAGATTAGAAGCAAGTGGGAATGACGTGCATGTCCTGTGGTACCTGAGCCTATCCTTTCTTTGCTCTTACAATATATTGAGGCTGACACAGATGAAGAGAGATACAGTATCTAGTCCTGATGGCATACACCTGTAGTCTCTGAGTGTAGGCGGCAGAGTTAGGAGGATCACCAGATGGAGGCCAGTCTGAGCTATACAGTTAGCTACAGGACAGCGATGGCTATATAGTTAAAAAAAGATATATTAAAAACTCGGAGGAAGAGAGACAGAGACAGAGAGGCAAAGGCAGACAGAGACAGACACAGAGAGAAAGAGGAGTAAGTAACATCGTAAAATTTAACAAAATCAGCCTAAAGACAATTTTCACAGATCTCCCATATAGAAAAATCAATCTCTACAAAGGAAAGAATTAAGTTGATAACAGATGTCGTATGCACATTAGTGAATACAATAGGACAACGGAGTAATATTTGTGAAGATCTGGAGCCTACAATTTCAAAGGCATTTATTTGTTTTTTTTCATTTAATGTATCAGAGTAATAAAACTATGCTGGGATATACAATGTCCCTCATTGAATATGATTTTCTAAGAGATCATTAAATGAGAAAACATACAAGAAATGATGCATGAGACACGGAAATGAAGGGTAAACATTATATATACACACATATATGCATATGTGTATGAAGAGGTTGTAGAATATCTTCTTGCCAAACTGAAAAATTAAAGGGACACTGAGAATAACAGAGGCAAAGATGTATATCCATATTAATCCATAGGTAAATATTTTAAACACAAACAAAATGCAAAACAATAGGGGCATTGTAGTAGATTCCAAGGGACATGAGAAAAATTTCAAGTACATGTATTAAATTGAAGACATTGATATTAATAAATTTAATAAATAATATAGTTAGTTAAATATATTTGTTTAGAACAACCACAACAAAACAAACACTAAAAGAAAGCCAGGATAAGAAATTCAATCTATGCTATAGAGAGCTGGGAAGAAGAAAGAGATTAAACGAGTCAAAAATGATCTCCATTTCTTCCCTCAAAGTGTTGTCAGAGATGTCAACTGCTGAAGTGAAGAATCGAGGTATATAATGGAACCGCGAAGCTAAGCTGGTGGCAGTTCTACATGAATCCATTGACAGAGATGAGAGAAAAATTATCCTCTCTTCAGACATCCATCTCTGGGTTTCCTACCTTCTTTCTCAAACCCAGTGATTTATAAAGAAAGGAGAAAATGGACAGATTTCCTCAGAAAAGGCTGTATGGAATGTAGAATCTTCAAGGGGGAATGAGATCTCAATTAAGGAAAGATCCAAAGGAAATGTTCAAATGAGTGAGATGACAAAGAATTTCTGCGATTTTCATAGTTGAACTTGTACTGTGAAGAATTTCAATGATGGCTGTGGAAGGGCTGGAAGAAAGGCCAACCACTGATGGATGGGAACTGGAGAAGGAATTCATGATCTTCTGAGGGTAGAAAGAGGGAAGATAATGGAGTAGGAGGTAGTTGTCTTTGGGTGATGGCTAGAGAGTACAAGCAAGAAGAGCACAGACAGACAGAACTGGCTGCACACAAATCCCCAAACATTGCTTCTTATTTTTTGTATCCACAATGAACAAATGCTATGAAGTCTCCCTAGACGGTTTGTTGTGTTCAAGTAGAGCTAAAATGAGCACCCTACCATATCTAACCTTATTCCATCTCTTTTCTTCTTCTCCCACCTCCTCCTTTCACATCCCAATATCACATCAATTATTACCTTTGAACACTTAGGTGGCTAGACCACTAGACACACCCACTGTAAACATTGGTCAACCTCAGGGACATAAGACAAAGATCGCCACCTAGTGGTCGGACACCAAAACAACCAAGATGAGGTTTCCATAAAAATGTAAATAATAATAGTAATAATAATAATAATAATAATAAGTAGTAGTAGTAGTAGTAGTAGTAGTAGTATGTCTTGAAGTTTGATTTGAGTGTGCCTTACAATTGCATTGAAGGCTTTTTAAAAACAGAATGCTGGGCTCTGCTCCCATAGTTTGATTCTGGATTGAGAATCAAAAAGTAGCACTTCTAACTTGACGCTAATGTTGTTGCTTCAAGGATCAGGCTTCTCAAAGTTTCAAACCATTGCTTCAGACATTCTACTTTGCAGATACACAGGACTTTACTTGACTCTGCACCATTGGTAAAATTCAGGTTTTATATTTACTGCACCATTGGTAAAATTCAGGTTTTATATTTACTGCATTATTACTTTGAAATGCATGTGGTATTGCTTGGGCAACAATCTCATTTCTTGTCTATGTCCCTAGGCAGAGTAAACACTTGACAGAGGAAGGAGTGACATCCATTTTCCTTTAACGGGTTGGATGTATTGTGTTACACTTTGTATGTCCTCTATTGTTGTTTCACATGTTTTCATGATAATTAACAATTTTAAAGTTAAATCCTTTCTTCATAAATCCATCTCTTACCATTGCTGGACCAATTAGTTTGACAGTTTTAAAAAATATTTTATTTTTATCATTTTTAAATCATGTGTATGTTTGTGTGGGGGTATAGGCCCATGAGTGCAGGGACCAGCAAAAGCCAGAGGTGTCAGATCTCCTGGGGCTGGAGTTATAAGTCATTGAAACATTGAGAGCCACTGAACCTGGGTGCTGGGAAGCAAACTTGGATTCTCTGAAGAGCAGTTCAGTGCTATTAACTTCTGATGCAGATTTGGTGGGAGGTTTTTATGCTAAAAATTTCCCTTCACATGAGTCCTGTTATGGACAGTACCAAATGAGACATGGACACCACAAACACTGACCTACAAAAGGCAGCACTACGAACAAAATTAGCCATAGACTCCTGTTTCCCTGGAGATTACAGTTCAACAAAAGACTCAAATGTAAGTGAGTGCAAAAGGATTTGCAATCAGACTATGATTTTTAAATCATTATAATTAGACTTAAATGTGTACTTATTAAACAAAACAGAATAATTGGAAATCAGTTTGCTTACCCCTGTAGTATAAAAATCTATGCTTAGGGGGACTTGACCAACTCTTGGAACACATCTTATACATCCTGATGGTCATGGAAGTGTTTTGACTGTAGAGGTTGTTGAGATGCTTCAAGAATATGTAGTTATTTGGCAGGTGTAGCAATGGATAAGGCAAAATTTCTTAGCCCAGTTGATTCACTTTTTGAAGTGTTGGTTGTGTGAAATCCAGCCAGTGTCGTCATGGAGAAGTGGGCGCATTCTACTGACCAATACCAAGTGTAGGAGTTGTGGCTCTGCATGGGTCTCACAGATCTGCTGAGCACATTTCTCAGATGTCATGAGTTCACCAGGATTCAGAAAGATGTAGTGGTTCAGATCAATAGTGAACCACCAAACCTTGACCATGACCTTTTTTTTTCTTTTTCGTGCAATTTGGGCAGTTGGTGCATACAAGCCACTTTTTATCACATGCTTGATCACAGTCTGATCAAGAAGTGACTCATTGTTGCAATGACTATGACAAGATGGCAGTTCAGGACAAGAGTTCAAATGATTGTTTGAGTGTATATTCAGGCGGCTTATGAGTCACCCTCTTATCAAGCTCTTTCACCGTTCCACTTTGCTATGCTTATCGATCCTTAAGTTATTGAAGTTGAATCCTGGCATTGGATTCTTTGGCAAATTCTCCAGTAATTTTAAGTGGGTGGGCTTCAGTGATTGTTTGTAACTGGTCACTGTCAACTTGTGATGCTGGCCACTGTGCTCCTCATCTTCCAAGCTCTCACTTCAGTTTCAGACTTCCTGGCCTAGTACTGCACTGTATTCTCGTTAGCAGTCCCAGGGACGAATGAAGTCTTGATGCTACTGACTTGCCTTGACTTTCACAACACATTTGAAATGAAATAATACATTGCTTGGATTAGCGTTTGGCCTAACATCATTTCCATAGTATAAGATAAATATAAAGTACATAGCAAATAATGTCACTAGCAAAAACCCTGAAGTGAAAAATGTACATTAAGATGTTGTATAACAGAACCTTGTCCATCTATGAAGCAATATCAAATCAAATGAATTTCAACAATGTAAAAACCACAATTACTTCTGTACCAACTTATTATTAACAAAGCAGTGATACAAAGAAATGTAAATTTGTGACTATAACATGCTAGTAATGAGCTGGGCATAGTGACACACACCTTTAATCTCAGTGCTCCAGAGACAAGGGAAGCCAAATTCTATGAGTTTCAGGCCAGCCAAGACTACAGAGTCAGACTCCATCTCCAAAACAGAGCAACAAAATGAAACTCACATGCTATGAGTGGGAAATGGTGAGCAGTGTAATAATTTTCAGAATATTGTTCTCAGATTGTAGTGTTAGACTTTAAAAACTGCTACTGACATTTAACTAATAAATTGGTTATTGTTATTAGTATCTTGCTGTGATTTCAAGTGTGTATCTACTTCTGATGTCCTCTTATGATTTTCATATCCTGGTATCCACATGTCTGTGTAATCCCTTTCATCTTGAGTGTGAGTGGCACCTATGGGTGTTTCTAACCAACAGAATGTGGCAAAGGTGATGGATTTCATGTTCTTGATTATACTCTAGGAGGTAGCTTCTTGTTAGCTGGGTACAATTTCTGTCCCTCTATCTCTGCCTCTCCCCTCCTACCCCATTTCTGGCTTGGAAAAAGCAATTTACCATCATAATTCTTAAAGCACATGGCAGCAATATTAGATTGGTACAGATGTAATTGTGGGTTTTGCATTGTTGGAATTCATCTTATCCTATCAGTAGACCCAGCTTGAAGTGGAATCTTAAGCCTTCTAGATGAGAGCCCAGTCCTTACCAAGACTGAGGAGGACCCTGCAGGTAGTCATGGCAGGGAAACAAAGTACAAAGAGGTGAGAATGAAAACTCAGTTAGACTGACTTTGTCAATCTAGATCAAGACTTTGGGAAGTCTGATGCCAGGCGGTTTATTGGCAGCATATTTAATAAATCCAGTATAATTTTGAAAAATGTTTCCTGGTGTAACACAATCCCCAGTGCACAAGGAGGCATAATTACATAGAAACTCAACTCAGGGTACATGTCATTTCATCCAAGAAGATGGGCTCTAGAGATAGGCTACCCGCATTAGCTTAAGGGCCTAAGGAAGGGTCTGGTCTGGTCTCAGTCATATAGATAGTGCAGAGGTCATTTGGACTATTATCTACCTCTGGTTCTGGTTGTGGGGACTTGAGGGAGCCTCTGGCTATACAGATAATGTAAGGGTAATTTAGATTATTAGTTATCTCCAGTCCTGGTTGTGGGAGCTTGGGGAGCCCCTGGCTGTAAGGGTCATTTAGATTGCTAGCCACCTCCACTCTTGGATGTAGGAGCTAGATATGACCTGACCCAGCAGATAATGCAGATCACCAGGCTGTTAATTACCTCCAACTCCCAGCTTGCTGTATGGAAGAACAGGTTTTACATCTTTCCCATTGGAAAAAGAATCCTGTGTGCTTAGCATTCCTGGTTTCTCTGCAGATCTGTGGGCACAAGGACCTTCGTGCTGTGCTCCTAACACAAGACCATGATGACAGTATTACTGAGATTTATCCAAGATGTGCCTGGAATCTTACACATACTGACATTTAAAATGTCTGGGTTTGGGGGTCTTT